>OX451740.1:992280538-992842176 GCA_948472305.1 Vicia faba | reverse complement strand
TATGTGAAAGAAGTGTTCTAGGATCCAGGCCTGAAATGTTACTGTCATTAGTAAGTAACGACATCAAAGTAATTTACATAAGAAGACAAAAATAACATAAAAATAAGAAATGTTACTGTCAAAAGTGTGATGTTATTTGTCATCTGCTTTGCATTTCACTTAATGCCTTCAGACAACTTATGGTACAAATACACCAAACAAACTGCCCCCCAGTTCCACTCAGCGATCCGCTGAAAATCACTAAAGAACCGCAGGTACATGATATCAGTGTAAGTGGCACTGGTGTCCATAAAAATCTCTGTGCCAACCATATACAAAAGATATGCCCTCATAGCATGTGCTTTATGTTGGGCTACCTGTATATTGTTATCATCATCCTGTCGTGTATGCCCTAGCTCAGCTGTGAACACCTGCTGCAAGTAGCTAAATTTGACATGACACCCACGGGTTTTTTCGATCTCAACCATAGCACCATCTAGAGTAACTCTTAAGTACTCCACCAACATATTCAGCGCCTCCTCTTTGGTGCACCTCTCATAATCTAAAAACATCCCTCTAATCGGAAGATACAACAGACACGCGACATCGTCCAGTGTGATTTCCATATCACCATGTGGTAGGTGGAACGACGATATCTCGTGATGCCATTTCTCAACAAAAACATTAATCATACCATGATTAATGATAGTATATCCATATAAGACCAAGTCCTGCAGCCCAATGATGAGTAGCAGCTCTTGGAACCATAACTTGGAGAGTGGTTCCAGGAAACTGATCTTCCTAGCATGGTTATTTATCTTAAGTGGATCGCGGCCCTGCATGCATAAATAAACACCCAAGAATTAAATGAACACAATACTTAGCAAAAAACATAAATACAATAAGTAACAATTGTTAAATGAAATATTTACCCCTTTGTCCCATAAGTGTCTGGCAACATGGTACAGATACAACGACAATAATGACAAATCAGAAGGTCCTCCTCCAAAGGCCTGAGGCACCTCTGGTGCCGCCTCTAGTGCAGGTTGTGGATGAGCCTCTGATGTAGGTTGTGGATGGGTCGTCGGTGCAGACAGGTTGACCTCTGGTGTTTGCTAGGTGGGAACCAGTGTAGGTTGGGTGGGAGAAGGTGTCGGCAGGGAAGAAGTGTCTCCTATCTCAAAGACCATATGGTGTCTGTGGGAGAAAGGAGGTGGAGAGATATGGAATGAATATGGTGTAGTCTGTGGGGGGGAATCAAATGTCTCTCCTGGTATGGATGCATACGACGAGGATGTACTTCTACGGGAGGACGGGGGAGGAGATTGATGGACAGGAGACTCTTTCCTGTTTGTCTATAGAGTGGAAGTAGAAACACCATCGGTAATGGGCGCATCTGGAAGAGCATGTCTAGGAGAATGAATCATTTCCCTACGTACAGAAGCATGATGTGAAAGTCTCCTGTGTCACAATCTGGATGGTCTCTCGGCCATAATACCTGTAGAATAAATGAAACAAGTATTAAACAATAACGCTCTTGTACATAAAATAGGTGGAAAATTGTATGATGCATAACCAGAAGTATCCTTTCGGTTTTAGTCAAGAACAAAATCAGAAATACACGTTTGGTACGACCTACAACTTAACAGGTTCGTAATGGCAAAGCTGGCCCCCAATGGGGACAAAAAACAAGCATTGATCGTCAAAAAGACATGACTAACACTTCTTGACTAACTTCAAACATTGCAAAAACTAAAAAAACTATATTTTACTACACTAAAACATAGTTTATATGTATAATAAAAAAATCAACAATGCTCAAAAACAACTTACAATGATTGATTCTCCTTGCTTGATTTTGATTATGCTTGATGATTTCCTTATTTGTTGTGATAAATTGATGGATTTTGAAACAATGAGTATTTTGGAACAATGGGATATTGGGAGAATTTGTGTTTTGTTTGTGTGTGTAGAAAATGAGGAAGGAGAAGAGGTAGTGTGGGTATATGTCAAAATACAAATCGGAAATACACTTACAGTTTGGAACCGGTGTTGCATTTCTGGTTCGTATCAATGTGGTAGAGTGTGACTACTCACAGTGTAACTATTTAGTTCATTTAGAGTGTAACTGGAAATACAACATCGGTTTGGAAACTGTAAGTGTACTTCCGATTTGTTTTTTTTTATATAATAGGGTGCGCACAAGAAATCCATTTCTGGTTCCTGAAGGCATTTTTGGAAATTCAGGCTGGTGCCTAAGAAACACTTAGGGTATATTAAGAAATTCTCTAAAAAATATTTTAAAAAATAGAAAAAATTTATAAATTATAGATTTGGGCCTGAAAATCGAATTTAGCCCAATTAATAACTGAACTCGTAATTAACCTCTTCTTATATATGAACCAGATTCAGCCCGAACCCAAAATATCCAAATGTTAATTTGGTAGGAAATTGGGTCATTCAGTCTCATATGTGAGTTGACTCAATTGGGAGGTTTAGACTTGAACCTGAACTGGCCCGAACCAATGTCCATCCCTAATGCACAACCCTACCGAAATTTTTCATAAATGGAGTTTAATTCATTAAAGACACCTTTATTTTAATATTTTATGAAACAACTCCATTTCAAACCATCATCCACTATTGAAAAGAATAATCATCCTTTACAAATCTCAACTTCTCTCAAACGAACATGTCATGTCGTAACTAGTTATTGGCAATTCCCTAGGGGAAGTCCGAACATTAACTATAACCTTTTTTGTACAAGTTTCTAATATACTCCCTCCATAAAAAATTACTTCCTCCCTTCTAAAATAAGTGTCACATTTAAGAAAAAATTTATCCTAAAATACTTATCACTTTAGAGAGAAATTAACTTACACCCCGCATTATACATGGCACCCCCCAAATAGTATGAAAAGATCAAACTGTCCAATCGAATTTTTTTAATTTTTTGGGTGATACCAGAAATTTCAAAGGCGATATCGGAACTTTCGTGAACAAGTGAGAATTTATGGTAGATTTGTGAAATTTCTAGTATTTTGTACCAGAAATTTCAAAATATCTGGTATTTTTATTTACCATTTATACCGGAAATTTTGAAATTTCTGATACACCACAGAATTTAAAATTTCCAGTAGTTCAATTTATTTTAAAAAGACCGGAAATTTAGAAATTTTTGGTAGTTTACATTTTCCTGATTTTCTTATTTTGCAGTGAGGACTAGAGGCAGAGATGGTTCTATTGTGGGACGAACCACTGATAGAGTTGATGTTGAAGCCCGTGTTGACGAGGCACAGGCTTCGGAGCTACGGGCTAGACGCCGTCCCCCGACCAATTCTCACCAGAAATGGATTATTGAGTAGAATGTGTAGTTTCGCGCACCCTGTCGCCAGGGTCTTAGAGTATCCACTATTGAGGAGGTACAAGCTCCTACTGAGGAGGTACAGACTCCTACTGAGGAGGTACAGACTCATGTTCTTAATGTGGAGCTGCTAGCTGAGGAGCATATTGTGGAGCCTGTGGTGCAGGAGGTTGCTGAGCAATTTGATGAGGTGTCCCCCGCTGATACAGATACCACAACTGTGTGTGTATAGAGCCATCAGTACACACTGGTGGAGGTTTCCCTGGAGGACCTTCAGACAGGTTCGTGCTGACAGGATTGCAGACCATATCGTTTATAGGATATGGCATGGCAAGGTATATATTTTTGGTTTTATTTAATTGCAGAATTTTTATTTTTGCTTACAAGATTTGATGTATAATAATTTGTTTTTGCTTCTTACAGAAGCGTTCGGTGTTAAATGTCGCTTCTCATGGTTCGAAGTTAAAGAGCTTCCCTAAGAGTCACATGCCTGGGGAATGAAGAGGATCGTTATAGAGTTTTATGTCCTGAAGTTTGCTGACTGCTCCTTGACCATATTGGACGCCTCCCTTTTATCAACTTTTGTTGAGAGGTGGCACCCAAAGATATCATCCTTCCATCTTCCATTAGGGATATGACGATGACTTTAGATGATGTGGACGCCCTCTTTCACATTCCGATGCTGGTACATTTTTTACACCTGTTTATAGGGACCTAGCGACGGCGATGCGCATGGTTATGGATGAATTGGAGTGTTTTGAGATGGAGGTGCTAGAGGAGTTTGGTGAGACTCGGGGATTTCACCTTCAGATGTCTTGGCTGAAGAGGTTGTATAAAGAGCTTGTAGAGGCGTGGAGGTACGAGATTGTCGCTAGGGCGTACATGCTACATCTGGTGGCATGTATTCTCTTTACAGACAAGTATGGAGTTTATATTGATGTTCGATACTTGTCTCTCTTCAGTGCACTTGACAATCCATGTTGGGCTTGGAGAGAGACAGCCTTGACTATGTTGTACATGGCACTTGATGTTGCTTCTCGTCCTAAGACCAGGCAGCTTGTTGGTTACCTCAGCTAATTCCAGATATACTATAATTTATTTGATGGTTTTTATTAATTATTTTTGTGTATTTATTTGTTGGTTTTTATTTTGCAATGTTGGATATACGAGGACTTCCCTCATATTTGTGAGCGGATGATCCAGCATGTTCAGGCATCTGAGCAATAGGCAGGGAGATGGAAGACCAAGTAAGCCATTCCAGGAGGTTTGATGGAGTACTGGAGGAGGCTCCACACTCTGACCTTGGATGATATCGTTTGGACACCATATACATCTCATCGCCCTCATCGTCCAAATAATCCAAAATATGAAAAATATAATAGTACTATTGTGATACGATGGGAGAACTGATTTGGTTGTTTTGTGTTTTATCATAAATGCTGCGGATAGCAAGAGTCGCCACCGACTTTTCTTTTATCCAATAAAGAAAAGGGTGAAAAGAACAGGAAAGACCTTTTGAGAATTTTCTTGAGTTTGGGGGTAGGTTATGAAAAAGGAAGGTCTTAGCATCCTTTTCATCCATAGTTATCTATGGGCTCTTAATTGCTAGCTCACTTTGAAATGCTTTGTGTTTGTGTAAGTTTGAAAATATTTTGAAAACGCCTTAATTTGGCATACTTTGCAATGATTCTCGTATCGTTGAGAATGTATATAAAGTGTTGGTTTCGAAAATATTTGTTGAAATGGAATATTTTGAAAGATGTTTTGAAAATGTCAATGTAAGGAAATTTTGTAATGATTCTCCTATCATTGAGAATGTATACAAAATGTTTATTTTGAAAAGTGTTTTGAAAGTGTGATGTGTAAATGGTTTTTTTTTTTGTGAGCAAGCAATTACGAGTAATCTACCTACTCAATAAGTCTTTGTTCTTTTCCTCCTTCTTTCGATAGTGCTTGTCTACCATTAGTGGGTAGAGAGCCATATCATTGGATGTGACAGACGGACGTGGGTCATCGTACAGTTATAGAAGGCAACTTGTAAGATGTTTTAGCAATTTTAGTAAGGGACTAAGATCATTTACCGAAGGCAACGTCGAAGGGTCATTCAGGGACTACGATCTTTTAATCGAGGGTCTTTGCTAAAACATTTTGAAGATGTGAAAAACACAAGAAGGGGGGTTGAATTGAAAAACTTGGATCTAAAACAGCTTAATGACACTGTATTTTTATCCTGGTTCGGTTGATCTCAAACTACTCCAGTCCATCCGTCAAGGTGATTTCGCCTCTCTCCAACGAGGTCTTAATCCACTAATCTCAAAAGATTGCAACATCTACTTTAACAACTGTTAAAGTCTTCTTGAGTACAACCACAATCCGGTTAATCTCAAGGAACTCTTTTACAATATGATTTAAACAAAATGTATTGTTGTTTTTCTAACAAAAACAGTTTATCACAACTGTGATAATTTACACAAGTTTGTAGCTTAGTATGAAGATTGAATTTGCTTAAGCTTGAATATGCGTGGTTGGTGATCTTAGCAAATTATTGTGTGTATGTACGTGCGTGCTTCATTCTGCAAGCTGACTTGTTTAAATAGGCAATGTAATGACGTTGTCCATAAAGCAAGTTTAATGTTATTAACACACTTTCCTTTTGGAGAAGATTTTGTCTGAAGAAAGCCGTTGGCATTAATTCTGTCTTGAATGTTCAGTAACGCTTCAGAGTCTTTTCTCCTTTCTGCTGATGACGCTTCAGAATATTGATGACTTGGTTTGATATGTCTTTGTTCAGAATCAGAGTTTATATAATAAAGCGCAGGTTCTGGTCACCACTCTTCAGCGTATAATTCTGATTGCTTCAGCATGTAATACTTTATAGCTTATCTTCTGATGTTGATCCCATCAGAACTTCTGCATACATAAAACATATTTTTAAGGAGAATATTTGTTCTGCATTTATTTATTCTTTGTATTTGTTATCATCAAAACTATAA
Source organism: Vicia faba (assembly GCA_948472305.1). Taxonomy (NCBI): domain Eukaryota; kingdom Viridiplantae; phylum Streptophyta; class Magnoliopsida; order Fabales; family Fabaceae; genus Vicia; species Vicia faba. The sequence continues at coordinate 992,835,840 of OX451740.1, read as the reverse complement.
CCAAGGGTTGTAGAATCAAACTATGTTCTAACAATCTCCCCCTTTTTGATGATGACAAAAACCAGATTTTTCAATTAAGAAATTAAGAATAAAAAGTTTAGAATTAAGAAGAAAAACTCCCCCTGAGTTGATTACTTCCCTTAAGTTCCTTGAGTCTTTGAGCATCAGAGTTTAAATGCGTCTTTTATCAGAGTTTTGTACCTGTTCAAGCTTTTCAGACGATAAAGGTTAAGTAGTTCAGAATGTTTGAGACTTATGTCTCAGTAAACCATTATTGAAAATATCTTACTTTCTCCCCTTTTTTTTCAGTTATCAAAAAGGCAATATAATCAGAGCAAAAAAGAAAGTTGATTTATATTAAAGATAAGAAGTAATGATAAGTAGTTCAGAACAGAAGCAATGTAAAACAAACGTTACAGATAAACAGATTTAAAACAGAAGAGAATCTAAGAGGGAGGAGGAAGGCGTGTGAACAAAGCTTCCAACAAGCCCTTGATCTGGGTGTTAGTTTCCTCTTGTTTGCTCAAAATGCTCTTGATTTTTTTGTTTGTATCATCCTGCTTATCCAACCTTTCTTGGATAACAGCATTTGCTCTCTTCAATTCTTCCAGAGTTTGCCTGTCATAAGAAGAAGATGGAGAATCTTCAGTAACTGGACGCTTCTTAGAGAATTATGCAACGTGATCACTTTGAACCATTTCCTCTGCTGAGATCATCTCTTCTGGAGTAGCAGTCAGAGTGAGACCTTCTAATTCTGGTTGAACTTCATCTGAGAGACAATGTTCTGACCAGGGAGCATTATCTATAGGGAGAATCTCCTCCTTGAGCAGATGGCTCGGAACTTGGTCTTCAAAAACCTTTAGCATATCACTGAGATTCCGTTGAACCTGTTCAAAGCTTTGTTCTTGCAGCTTAAGTGTTTCAGAACTTAGCCAGTTTCTGAAACTTGTCCATAGATAATCAGAAGCAGCTGGATTAATCATCTCTAGACTAGCATGCTTCAAGGAGGTTATCCATTCTTGTATTCTTGTTTCAAACATCAACAAACTAGTACCAACATCTAGTGTGGGCTCAATTGGTTTTGGTTTAGGAATGGCAGTTTTATGAGATATAGCAGCTAATCGTTCCAAGGCACTTAGATCAATGACCAGCCTTGCGTTGTCAGCTGGATTGCTCTTGGGTGAAGGAGTGGGAAAGTCTGGTATTATGATTGGACTAGTTGGGGAATTTGGTGGTGTGGATTCGAGAGAAGAAGGAATTTGTAGAATGTCCAGGACGGTGAGGGGCATGCGGATGGCAAGTGGTTCAGTGATTCCTGGGATTGGTATAATATCTGAATCTGAAATAGGTTCTTCAGACTGGTTGGATGAAACATTGTGAGGTTCTGGTTCAAGGGATTTAGATGGTTGGTTCTCAGAAGTTTGAACTTCTGGTTGTGATTGTTCAGGTTGAGGAGATGGTGGATGAGGAATATCTTGTTGTGGAGAGAGAGGTAGTGGAATATCTGGTTGTGGAGCTTATGTTGTAGTTTCGGAGTTTGGATTGGCAGGGATTAGAGGATTTGGATTTTATGGTGTGGGAGCATAAATATCTTGGTCAAAAAAGTCAATGTCTGACAGAACTTTTGCAAGTTCTGGTTGAGTTGGTTCAGGATTTGGATTGATAGGAAGGGAGTGAGTTTCTCTTAGACTTAGAGTTTCTGAGGGATCAAACCCTATGTCAAAATCATCAAAAGTTTGTGGGGTTGGAAGTTTTGATTGGGTAGTTATGGGTTCAGATGTTGATATAGTTATTGATTCTAAAACAGTAACAGAAGAAGGATTACCTTTCTTTTTAGCAGCTTTTGGAGTCCTTTGGGATGATCCTTCTGCTGCTACCTTTCTTTTCTTGGTCTTCTTCAAAACAACTTCTGGAGCCTCCTGATGCGAGTCCTGGATATTTAATCCTGGTGCAGTGCCATCTACCTTACACACATCCATATATCTGACAATTATCTCAGGCTTGGAGTCAATCTCAGAGAACATAGGAAAATCATTCAAAGGAATTCTTCTGGAAGTGATGGTTGCAAAGGAAGTAACATTGGGTTCCTTCTTGATGTTCTCAATAATTTTCATCTTTTTCATATTCTTTGCATTCAGAGGCTTCCCAGCAGTTGCTTCTAGTGAGTTAATTTCCTGTGCTTCAGTCAGATGCTCTATCAGCCTATTCTCAGTCAGAATATCTGATATGAGTCTTCCTAGGGATATCCAGTCCCTTTTGGTACGCTCATCTTCTCTTGTCTCCTTTACACTGGTCCTCAGATGATTAAATAGCAAGTGAGCGAGATTTACCTTAGTCTTCTTGGAGATGAAGTAGATCAGAAACTGCTGATCAATGTTTATGTAATCAGGAGAGCTGGTTGGCTTCCTGTGGTTGATGCATCCCAGAATTATCTTAGCCCAGATTTTGTGATGATCCTTCAGATCCCTAATCTTGCTGGAGGGTAGACCCAGAGTGAATATTTCCCTTGCAATTGAAGCAACATCAGAACATCTTTCAGCCATGTCTATACGCCTGACACCTCCACCATTGTAACCGATAAGTCTTGAAATTAGGTCTTCAGTAATGACAATCTTCTTCCCCATGACATACGAGGTAACTTGATGGTTTGAGGAGGAAGCATGAATCCAGAATTCTTTGACAAGAATTGGAAACGTTGTCCCTAGAAGACGGTTGAAATATTTGTTCCATCCTTGAGCATTGACCTCTTCAGAGAGATTGAAGCCATTTTCTTGAAGACTTTCAAAATCAACAATCAGTTCTGAAAGAACTTCCAGGTTGTAAATGGGCGTGAGTAGAGTTCTGTATGGTTCTTCGTACTGTTCCATAGAAGCAGTTCCCTAAGTACTTGTGTTTTGGATGCTTGAAGAAGCCATGTTCACACAAGAGATTTGAGAAAAACGAAAGGGTTTTTGAAAATACGAACTGAAAACAATTAGAAGGTATTGAAGGAGTAAAAGTGAAAAAGTGTAAAGAGAGAAACTTGAGTTTAAATAGATTTTTGAAAGCATAAACTGTAAGAGAGAGAAACAATTAGTAATGATTATAAGCATTAATGACAGCTAATTTTAGGGGATTCAGAAAGATATTGGAACGGTTACCCATGACATGTGTCTCAATGCACCCAATCAGCGCTTTTTGACCTTTCAGAAAAGTGAATGTGTGTTCAGCCTCAGAAGGTAGCTGATGAATGGATGACAATTGTTTGCTTACGTGAACAACACACTTCTATCCTTGAAATGAAACGCTCAGATCTTCATGGATAGATTCTGATACAATCTGTACTTCTATGATTTTGAAGGCAGGTTGATCAGTAGTTCACAGAAAAATAACTAAAATTCTGAAGGTTAAGATATGAAAATAAAACAATTTATTCTAGGCAAAGCTTCATGCTGAGATGTTTCAGAATGAAGTTAAACCTATCTTCAGAAAGAGGTTTTGTAAAGACATCAGTCCATTAATGGTCTGTGTCAATGAATTTTAAATTAAGAATCCCTTTCTGAATATAGTCCCTAATAAAATGATGTTTTATTTCTATATGCTTAGCCCTAGAATTCAAAATAGGATTTTTACTGAGACAAATAGAAGAAGTATTGTCACAGAGGATAGGAATGTTACTCTCAAATATATTGAAGTCCTCAAGTTGACTTTTTATCCAGAGCATTTGTGTACTACATCCAGCTGCTGCTATGTATTCAGCTTCTGCTGTTGATAGTGCTATTGTGGATTGTCTTTTGCTGGACCATGAGATCAGATTTTCTCCCAGAAACTAGCAGCTTCCAGAGGTTCTTTTACGTTCTACTTTGTCTCCAGCAAAGTCAGCATCACAGTATCCTACTAAGCTGTAATCACTTAATTTTATATAAAACAAACCCAAATTAGCAGTACCTTTCAGATACTTGAAAATTCGCTTAACTGCTGTTAAGTGAGATTCTCTAGGATCTGATTGGAATCTAGCATAAATGCAAACACTGAATAGAATGTCAGGCCTTGAAGCCGTCAGATAGAGAAGATAACCAATCATACCTCTGTAGACCTTCTGTTCTACCTTTTTACTTACCTCTTCCTTTTCCAGAATGCACGTGGGATGCATTGGAATCCTTGAGGGCTTACATTCTGAGAGATCAAATTTCTTCAGAAGTTCTCTGACATATTTGCTCTGATGAATGTAAGTTCCTTCTGGAGTTTGATTTATCTGAATTCCCAGAAAGAATTTTAGTTCTCCCATTAGGCTCATCTCAAACTCTGCCTGCATACATTTAGAAAACTCTCTTCCCAGAGAGGGTTTAGTAGAACCAAATATGATGTCATCAACATAAATCTGACAAACTAACATGTCATTCTTAATTGTCTTACAGAACAAGGTTGTGTCCACTTTCCCTCTGGTTAATTCCTTTTCTAACAGGAAGTTACTTAGTCTTTCATACCAAGCTCTGGGAGTTTGTTTCAGACCATAGAGTGACTTCTTTAGTTTGAAAACATATTCTGGATTTTTAGAACTCTCAAAACCAGGGGGTTGGTGCACATATACCTCTTCATCTATATAGCCATTTAAGAATGCACTTTTGACATTCATCTGATACAGAGTGATGCCTTTATTAACAGCAAATGATATTAAGAGCCTGATAGATTCTAACCTGGCGACTGGAGAAAAGTTTTCTGTATAGTCTATCCCCTCTTGCTGACTATAACCTTGTGCTACCAGTCGTGCTTTGTTTCTGATGACTTCACCTTGTTCGTTCAGTTTGTTTCTGAACATCCATTTTGTACCAATGACGTTGAACCCCTTTGGTTTGGGAACTAGATCCCATATGTCATTTCTAGTGAATTGATTTAGTTCCTCTTGCATTGCCAGAATCCAATCATTGTCCAGAAGTGCTTCATCAATTATTGTTGGTTCAATCATAGAAACCAGTCCCATGAGAGATTCTTCAGAGTTTATGAATGTTGATCTTGTTCTGATTGGATCTTCCTTCTTTCCCAATATTGTATCTTTTGGGTGATCAATGCTGCTTCTGGATAGTCTTTTCTGGAGTTGATCAACAGCAGGTGCTGGATTGCTTGTAGTGACTTTTTCTGCTGTTGAGGGAGTGTCTTTATTGAGAGCCTCTGATGAGTTGTATTCAGTACCTGTGAGTTCAACTTCCATACCTACTGTTCTAGAGCCAATGATCTTTCCTCTCTGATTGCCTCCAAAGCCCACGTGGCCTCCAGGCTTAAGTTCCGGGCTTTGGAACATATGCCTTCTTCCCGTCATGTGTCGTGAGCAGCCAGAGTCCAGGTACCATGATTGGTGTCTTTGCTTTCCTGCTAAAGATATCTACCACATGTATGATTTTATCCTTAGGTACCCATATTTTCTTGGGTCCTGATTTGTTAGTTTTACCAAAATTCTGATTGAATTTTGGTTTGACAGAATAATCATTACTCATGTATTTTATGTCATGTGTGTGCCCATATATAAAATTTGAATTAAGTGGTGTGTGTTTTATAACTAAGTCCATGGCATTTTTTGGTGTAGGTACCTTACCTTGATATCATATCCCTTTTCTGCCATTTTTGCTAACTCCATAGATCATTGAAGCCATCTTGCTTCTGTCTATGTTTTTAGCTAGAAACTTCTGAAAGTTGTGATCATACTCTTTGATGATCTCATCAGCATTGCTGGGAGTTTCAGAGATTGTTTCCTTATGAGAGTTTTGCAACTGGTTTTCTAATTTTGAAATTTTTTCTTTTAAATCAGAATTCTCCAATCTGAGACTCTCAGTCTTATCAGAGTCAGAAGCAAGATTCCTTTTCAGGTTTCTGAATTTGACTCTGATCTGCTGATACCTTTCCAGAATTTCATTTAGGCTTTCAGCAAGTTCAGCCTTAGTAAATTTTATGGTAAAGTCAGGGAATACCTCTTCAGTGTCTGATTCTGAGTCTGAACCAGAAGCTTCACTGTCTTCTGATACGTTTTCCATGAGAGCTACGTTTGCTCTTTCATCATCTGATTCTGAGTCAGCTTCAAATGTGTCAGAATCATCCCATGTAGCCATGAGGCTTTTCTTCTTTTCCTTGAGAAACTTCTTTTTGGGCTTTTCCTTCTAAATCTTTGGGCATTCACTTTTGTAGTGCCTTTGCTCATTACATTCATAGCAGATGATGTCTTTGTTGTTTGGCTTTCTGTATCCTGAAGAACTTTCAGATCTTTTGTGTCCAGAGGAGGATTCTGACCTTCTGTATCTGGATGAGGATTCATTCTAATTTTCTGATCTTCTGGGATTTCTGAACTTCCTTTGTCTCTGCTTCCACAGTTGATTCACCCTTCTAGAGAGGAGATACATTTCATCTTCCTCTGATGAGGATCCATCAGAGGTTTCTTCCACAGCCTGCAAAACTTTGGAGTCAGATTTTCTGTTAGATTTTAAAGCTAATGGCTTACCTTGATTTTGAGGTTCATCTTCTTCTAGCTCTATCTCGTGACTCCTGAGGGAGCTAACAAGTTCTTCCAGAGAGATTTTGTTGAGATCTTTGGCTAGCTTAAGTGTTGTGACCATTGGCCTCCATTGTTTTGGCAAGCTTCTGATGATCTTCTTAACGTGATCAGCAGTAGAATACCCTTTGTCAATAACTTTTAGTCCAGCAACAAGAATTTAAAATATTGAAAACATAGTTTTTATTGATTCACTGTCTTCCATCTTGAATGCCTCATACTTCTGAATGAGCGCAAGGGCTTTGGTTTCTTTGACTTGAATGTTGCCTTCATGCGTCATTCTCAGAGAGTCAAACATATTCTTGGCAGTTTCTCTGTTTGATATTTTCTCGTATTTTGAATATGAGATGGCGCTGAGGAGATTTGTTCTGGCCTTGTGGTGGTTTCTGAATTCACGCTTTTGCTGATCAGACATCATTTTCTTGTTTATCTTCTGACCACGTCCATCCACAGGATGTGTGTATCTATCAGTCACCATGTCCCACAAATCAGCATCATGAGCCAGAAAGAAACTCGCAATTCTGTCTTTCCAGTAGTCAAAGTTTTCTCCATCAAAGACTGGAGGTTTACCACTAAATCTATCCCTTTCTTCATTGTTGTCATTGCTGATGTTTTGGCTTGGTCCCACCATAGTGTTTTTCTGAAGCTTGGATCTTGTACTGACACGGTTAAGTGTTTAAGCTCAGAACCAGGCGCTCTGATGCCAATTGAAGATGTGAAAAACACAAGAAGGGGGGTTGAATTGAAAAACTTGGATCTAAAACAGCTTAATGACACACTATTTTTATCCTAGTTCATTTGATCTCAAACTACTCCAGTCCACCCGTCAAGGTGATTTCGCCTCTCTCCAACGAGGTCTTAATCCACTAATCTCAAAATATTACAAGAGCTACTTTAACAAATGTTAAAGTCTTCTTGAGTACAACCACAATCCGGTTAATCTCAAGGAACTCTTTTACATTATGATTTAAACAAAAGGTGTTGTTGTTTTTCTAACAAAAACAGTTTATCACAACTGTGATAATTTACACAGGTTTGTATCTTAGTATGAAGATTAAATTTGCTTAAGCTTGAATATGCGTGGTTGGTGATCTTAGCAAATTATTGTGTGTACGTACGTGTGTGCTTCATTCTGCAAGCTGACTTGTTTAAATAGGCAATGTAATGACGTTGTCCATAAAGCAAGTTTAATGTTATTAACACACTTTCCTTTTGGAGAAGATTTTGTCTGAAGAAAACCGTTGGCATTAATTTTGTCTTAAATGTTCAGTAACGCTTCAGAGTCTTTTCTCCTTTCTACTGATGACGCTTCAGAATATTGATGACTTCGTTTGATATGTCTTTGTTCAGAATCAGAGTTTATATAATAAAGCGCAGGTTCTGATCACCACTCTTCAGCGTATAATTCTGATTGCTTCAGCATGTAATACTTTATAGCTTATCTTCTGATGTTGATCCCATCAGAACTTCTGCATACATAAAACATATTTTTAAGGAGCATATTTGTTCTGCATTTATTTATTCTTTGTATTTGTTATCATCAAAACTCTAACCAAGGGTTGTAGAATCAAACTATGTTCTAACACATTTCACGCTCGAGGAACATGACTGTTTATATCTGAAGAAACAAGTGTGGGTTATCCTAGAGGTGCATGTGTGCAAAGTGTGTTTATTTCAAGTATATCATCTTGATTTAGGGTTTTCTAATATTTGATTTTAATCTTGCCATACAAACCCTAGTTACTAGTAATAATAAGGAAAATGATAAATTACGAAATTTAGATGTCCTACGCTATTACAATGCTTTGGGAATGGGGGGTACAAGCTTGTGAGATGGAGGAAAGCAATAAAGCCCTAATTACTATTACAAGCCATTGAATATGAGTTACAACAATAATTAGGCACAAAATGTAGAGATGAAGAAGAAATAAAAAATGTCTTTTTAAGGTTTTTGATGAAATTTTTTAGAGATTAACATAGTTGAATTAATTAATTAATTATAAGAAAGGTTAATTGATTATTAACAAAACCTAAATCTAAGTTCATTAAAATAAAAACCTCAGTTTAATTTAACTATGTTTAGAAAATGATTTTTGTTAAGGTTAATAAATAAAATGTTCCATAATGTAAAAGAAATGATAAAAATTTAATTTATCAAAATAAAATAAAATACCTAAATTAAAATATTTTTAATTTAATGAAGAAAATATATTTTTTGGTGGTTTTTGGTTTAGGTAATATATATATATATATATATATATATATATATATATATATATATATATATATATATATATATATATATATATATATATATATATATATATATATATATATATATATATATATATATATATATATATATATATATATATATATATATATATATATATATATATATATATATATATATATTAAAAAAATATAAAAATAAAATAAAAATAGTTGGGTTGGGGGTTAAAAAATGAAAATGGGGGTCAAATGTTGCAAAAAGAGTTAGACCCGAGATATTTTTGTTTGTAATCAGAAAAATGATAAAATAAAAAATGCATATGGGCATGCGTGGTTTTTAGTAAAAGAGGGGGTATATGGAAGCAAGAAAAAAAAGGAAATAGGCCCATGATCTGGGAGGCCCAGCGCTTCATTTGATTCAGTGTTGCTGGTTTCTTGAGGTGCGTCATGGACTACACATGTGGTGCGTGGGATGGGATCATATGATGATCATATGGTGTGGATGAAAGGTACATGATAGGCGCTCCCAACCTGCTTGCATTGAATCAGAAATGACAAATTATGAAAAGAACAAAAGGGTGTCGTTGGGGCTCGAACCCAGGCCCCTATGGACAAGTGACTTAGCGCGCGCTTCTTTACCACTGGGGTGGTTGTTACATCCGGTAGTAATACCACTTGCACTAAATTTAAAATAAACTCAGTCCTTATTGCATTTCATCCCTAACCTCGTGCCAACTTCTTCATCACCATTTTTGAATTTTGTAACTTCCTCATTTCTCAACCAAATCAGAAAATATAAACATGAAACTTGCTCAATTTTTCAACACGAATTCAACCATATAAATTTCATAACTATAAATCAAATATGAATGAGAATTTTACTGGTACCAAATAAAAACTTAATTTTTTCAAAAGTTCAAACTCAAAATTCGCATCACTCATATAACATAAATGAAAACTAAGGGCATGGTTAGCTTCAGAGCTATGATGTCTACATTTTTTATTCACAAAATAATCATTGATGATGCTTGTATGAAAAGTTCAAAGTTGAGAAAACTTACCTCAAAACTGTAAATCGTGTTTTGACTTTGAGCGCTCCTGGATGTGTTGTGATGATTTGAATAGCTTCAGTGGACTCCTAGGAAGCTAATGCAACTCTTACTTTGGATTTAGAGTGGTTGAAACATCCTGTAGAAGTCAATATGCAGAGCTATGTTTTTGAGTTTGGAAAATGTGAAAGATGAGTGTGATACGGTGGGAGAACTGACTAGTGTTTTGCATTCGTATTCGCACTTGTGCGGTTAGCAAGAGTCGCCACCGACTTTTTATTTTATCCTAAAGGAAAGGTTAAAAAAGCACAGCAAAAAACCTTTTTGAGATATTTCGTGGGTTCGGGGGGTAGATTATGAAAAGGGAAGGTATTAGCACCCTTTTCATCCATGGTTATCCATGGGCTCTTAGGTACTTGCTTAGATCGACTTTGCCTTGGTTTTCAATTGTGTGAAATGGTGCTTTGTGGATTGTTTTGAAAATGTTTTTGAAAAGATGCCTTATGTTAGGCTAACCTTGTAACAATTCTTTACTCGAATGTTTTACAAAAGGTGTTTTATCTTTTAAAAAGATGTTTCAAGGGTTTGAAAAGTTTGATTTTTGAAAAGTGTTTGTGAAGTGAGTTTTGAAATTAGGCAAGTGTTTTCTTTGCAAATTGACAAGTACTTAAGAGTTTATCTACCCTAAAGCTTTCTCAAAAGATTTTTGTCGTGTTTTAACCCCTTTTTAACAATTTTGTTCTACCATTGAAATTGGTAGGCAATCTTGTATTTAGGAAGTTTATTCGGGACGGACGCGGGTCATCGTATGGACCATGAATGCAATGGTGCCAAGTGTCTTCGGCAATTTGTTTTGAAGGGACTTGATCATTTTTGATAGGCGACTTTCGAAAGCGTCATCGAGGGACTTATGATCATTTGAATTCGTTTTGCCAAAGAAACTCGACGTGCAAGCATGGCCCATTTGGAAGGCAACATGTGGGATTACCCTAGGGGGGTGCAAGTGTGATTGTGTATTGATTACATGTATTTGTCTTGTATTTAGGTTATCTAGCGTTTTGATTTTATGTACATACAAACCCTAGGTCTAACCATGGTATAATTGGAAAACTGTAAATTGCGGAATGTAAATCTACGCTATTACACAATAATATCCAGGAGTGGGGGTATAAATGTACAAAGGGATGAGACTTATAGTATTTACAACCAAATCGAATGTCATAATCAAAATATAAATATCGAATGTATAAATATGAGATAAAATGTGCGTAGGGCAACGTATTGTGTAAGTGCACAAGTGTATATATATGTATAAGTGTAAATATGTACAGGTGCGAAATGTGAAGTTGAGCCGTATTAGGGTTTTGACCTAGATATACGTTTTAATCTGTATTTTGATTTATATGTTAATTATGTACAAAAGAAAAGAAGTATTTTGATTAAATGTTAAGTTTTAATTAAAAGATATTTTAGTCAAAATGTTTGTGAGTTTTTAATATTAGAAAAATGTGTTGAATCATTATGTACAAAAAGAATATTAACTAAAAAAAGGTTTAATTTTAATTACGTATAGTATGTACAAATGTGCATTTTAATTAAAAAAGGTGTTTTCAATTTATATATAAAAAAGAAAAGATAATGTATTTCAAAAAATGTTTTTTTAATTTTAATTTGCGTATAAAAAGTATTTAGATTAAGAAGGTATTTTCAAATTTAGTTTATATGTTATGTACAAAACTAATCTCTTTAAGGTAATATATGTATAAAATATCTACCTAAAAATGTCTTAATTTTATAATAAAGAGTATTTTTTTTAATTAAGATAAAAAAAGCAAATATTATTTTGTAAAATAAAAAGAGATTAGTGTTTTCTTTTTATAAAAAAAGAAGTAAGTTAACTAAGGTTAGTGTTAGAGAATGAAGTTAGTGTTAGAAAATGAGGTGATTTACATGGGCTTCAGGGAAGTATGAACGGGTTAAGCCCAATGGCGAAAATTAGGGTTAGGCGCTTTGCTATCCAGGACGAGTGCTAGGGTTCGCTTGGTGACGGCGCCGTGTTCGTCTTCTTCGATTAGCAATTCCCTGAGCGTTTTCTCCGGCCACCAACATCACCCTCCACATCCTTCTTCTCTCCAAGGCACGGTCTTGGCGCTCTTGACTTTAAGGTTTGATTACAATGCTTTATATTTTTATCTCTCTTTTATGAATTTGTGTTTCAATTTGGGTTCTGATTTCCTACTTTGTACCGTTATGATGTGGTGAAGAGGAAAGGGGGAGAAGATTGCTACCTGCTTTTGGAGACGGAGGAGAGAAGAAAGGGGTGATGCTTCAGGAGGCCGGAACGGCGGTGATGGAGCTTGCTTGGACGCCTTCTTGGTAACTTCGTTCCTTGCTATTTATGATTTAAGGTTTTGATGATGACGCTAGACTGAGAACCTTAATGTATTCACTTCTTCATCTTCCTCTTCTACTGCGTGTTGATCTTGGGAATTTGCTTGAGTATTATTGCCTGAGTATCTTTACCTCTTCCACTTTCGTGTTGCCTTTTGGATTTGTATGTTGCCTGAGATGCTGCCTTGATGTGTTTCACTGCGTTTCTTTTTTCTGATTTGCCTATGAAGAAGCTTGCTTCTGAGGCTCTCTTGATGCTTGTGAATTGCTGCCTTGATTATCTTGAATGATTTTGAACAGATATTGCCTTGAGATTGGGTTGCCCTTTGAATTGTTGCCTATGATGAATCCTCTTCTGAGGCTTGGCGTTGGTGTGATTCTGGTTATGACATTGGTTAGATAGTGTTTGAAGGTTGAGGCCTTTTGATGTAGATAGGTGGTTATGGCGTTTGTGTGTTCTTGAGGGTGATGCAGGCTGAGGTCTGAGTTGAGTATGACAGAGTATTCTGAGTTTTTGGGTTTATGGTTGGTGAAACTTGATGGCTAGTATTGATGCACGTTGTGCTCTAGTATGTTAGAGGTTGTGTGTTTTAGATATGGTTGATGATATGCTGGTACAGGTTTGGGTATGTGAGAGTTTTTATGGTTAGGGTTATACTGGTACAGGTTTGGGTATGTGAGGATTATTGTTTTGGTTTTGTGGTTATCACTGATGCTTATGTTTGGGGTTGTTCAGGTTATGGTGTTGTTGAAGGTTGCAAGTTGTTTGAGACTTTTGCTTGTATGTGCTTGGTTCAGCATGTTATGGTAGTAGTGGTTTGGATATGGTACCGGTGCTTATGCTGGCTCAGTCTTGTATATATCTCTTCTTTTCTCCTCTGAACTGAGTTTTTTTGATTATCTCTTTTCTATCCTATGAACTGCTATGCTGCTGAACTGGTTTATGCTTTTTATGCAGAGTTGTGCTTAGTTTGTATACTTTTTCTTCTCTCTCACTTGCTGCTACTTCTGAACTAGGCTTGGATTTGATTTGCATAATCTTTTTTCTTTTTACCTTGGCGCCCAATCCCTTTTTTAAAGTTGTGGTCTTCCCTTTGACCCAAGTCTGCTGGACAATTTCACAAGATTTCATGGCATTTTTCCATTTCAGTGATTGGCTATACTGTGTAATTTTTTGAACAATGCTGAATTAGCCTCTTTGTTGTATATCTTTTCTGCCTCTACTGTCTATGCCTGCTGTCTATGTTACTGAACTGAGTTGGCTCTTTTCTGATTTTGTGTATCTTTCTCTTCCTGCTATTGTCTGCTGTGAACTGTTATTATGCAGAGTTGATGAAATTGGTACACATTCCTCTCTCTTCCTTTTGCCTGCTGTGCTGATGCCTATGCCTAACCTGAACTGAGTTTGCTTTATCTCTCTTTACTTCTCTCTACAGTACAGCAAAGATTTTTATATGATTTTTATTTGTACTGTTCTGAAGGGGTTCTATGGGAAATGATGAGTTAAGGTTGTTTTGCTTGCATAATACCCCCTGCATCTCCTTTTGACAGTTTGTAGGCTTTGATAGCAACTTGTACCATTTTGACTTCTTTGATATCTTTTGGCATTCTGACAGTAGCCTTTTGCTTTTGGATAGAAAGTTTGGATTGGATTTTATGGTTTGAATTTGGACTTTATGGTTTGAATTGAACATTGAGATTTTATGCAGTTTGCAAACTTTTTAGAAACTATGCATTTGCATTTGCATTCATGAAATAAAATAAACTTCCCTCTTTGTGAACCGGGAGAAATCCCGTGATTTGCAGAGAGGGTCAACTGATCCCAGTCAGTGGCCCCTAATGACGAGCAATTTTTTTAACTGTCTCTTTTTTTTTAATTTTAATGCTTTCTGACTTTTCTTATTTCTTTTTGCAGATGAAAAATGGAATACCGGAGCGGAGTGAAGAATGAAGAATGTTTAGAAAATAGGATAATTTTATTTCTATGTAATATTTAAATCAAATGTAAATTATTGTTTGTAACAACAATTTGTAAATAATTCAAATATCAATAAAAATCCAAATTATCCAATTAGTTCCATTTTCTTTATTGCTTATTTATTTATTTAAAATTCTTAGAATTAAAACAATTGAAAAATGAATTCAATCATTTAATTTTAGAATAATAAATAACTAAAATAAAACAGCATTGATCCAATAAACCTGTCTTATCCAAAATCCAAAGCAAAGCAGCAATTAACCCAGATAGACTGATCAAACACATGACCACTGTTAATCCAATACTGCATCTTGTATCTGACTGGCCCAATCAAAACGTACTGAATTCAAACCACTGTCTCTTTTATTGATTAAACCAAGATAACGCGAATTTTAATCCGAATCTTGAAATAAACCGCAAGGTTCTGTGGAATTCAAATTCTTCTGAGAATATGCCCATAAAACCCTAATTCCCGATTAAATGCCAAATCATGCTCGCTTGATCAAAATTGAACCAAAAATCAACCAAACCCTAAGCCCACTGCATGAAACAATTCAGAGCTCTGAAAATCAGTAAAAACCCTAGTTTTGCTTGACTGTCAAGAAAAGTCCGTTTGTCCGATTCTTGAGCCAGTTTGAGAAGTCAGGAAATGCTTGAAGCTGAGATTTCTTGGGGAAAAAAACGCGAGGGCAAATTTTGGGGTACAACAGTTGCCCCTGTTCAATCTTCTTTGACCTGAAGAGTTAGATTGGCAAGTTTGCCTTTCGCGACTTGAAGGTAAAAGGAGATTGGACACTAGAGTGCCCGAAAATTTGCACTCATCAAAACACTGGATGTGGGAATGGGCTTAGAGATGCCATTTGGAGATGGGTTTAACGATGCCATCTAGGAAAGCGACAGAAACTTGCCGAGGATGGGCTTAAAGATGCCATCTGGAAGGGAACATTAGGAAAGTGACAGAAACTTGCCGAGGATGGGCTTAAAGATGCCATCTGGAAGGGAACATTAGGAAAGTGTCCGAGCTTTAGACCACTTCTGAACAGGCAATAGGTCGACATCCGTGGTTGGGGGAACCTACAAGCCATTTTCAAGAAGCCGTATCTAAATAAGTTGATAGATTAACATCCGTTACTTGGGAAGAATCCATGAACTGTTTTCAGAAATCTTGAAGTTGAATTAGCAATAGGGCAGCATCCGTTGTTGGGAAGCGTCCGTAAACTAAATTCGAAGGTGCATCTGAACAAGCTGATAGATTAACATCCGTTACTTGGGAAGAATCCATGAACTGTTTTCAGAAGTCTTGAGAAGAATCTGAACAAGTGATAGGTTAACATCCGTTTACTTGGAGAACCCGTGAACTATTTTCAGAAGTCTTGAAGTTGAATTAGCAATAGGGCAGCATCCGTTGTTGGGAAGCGTCCGTAAACTAAATTCGAAGGTGTATCTGAACAAGCTGATAGATTAACATCCGTTACTTGGGAAAAATCCATGAACTGTTTTCAGAAATCTTGAAGAATCTGAACAAGTGATAGGTTAACATCCGTTTACTTGGAGAACCCGTGAACTGTTTTCAGAAGTCTTGAGAAGAATCTGAACAAGTGATAGGTTAACATCCGTTTACTTGGAGAACCCGTGAACTGTTTTCAGAAGTCTTCAAGTTGAATTAGCAATAGGGCAGCATCCGTTGTTGGGAAGCGTCCGTAAACTAAATTCGAAGGTGTATCTGAACAAGCTGATAGATTAACATCCGTTACTTGGGAAAAATCCATGAACTGTTTTCAGAAATCTTGAAGTTGAATTGTTTTATTCGGTCGACTGATCTTGCCTGAAAAAGGCGAAAAGTTAGTTGGATGCAATGCTATGATGCATGATACAATGTACATCATAGTTTTATGAATGCAAATGGATGTGCATGTAAGCTGGAGAGCTGTCTTGCGTAGGATAGATGAATCCAGGCCATCGGGAGATAGGGGCATCTTGACCGCGGCTGGGGAAAATAAATCCTGGGTCATTGCTGGGGAGCTTGGAGCTTGGATTGTATACCAATCTTCTGGGGGATTTCTGAAGTCTTCTACTGGGGAGTGTTAAACTAATAGACTTAATGCTGGGGAGGCCAGATTGAGAATCTTCAACTGGGAGAGATGTATCTCTGAAGACTGACTCTACTGGGGGATGCTAGATTTCTTCTAAAAGAACCTGTGGGGAGGAGATTTAAAAATCTGACTTCGCTGGGGATTGATCCTTTGAAGCTTTTGATCTGCTGGGGATACCGAACCTTGAACTCTGAGGAAAAATGATCTCCGGAAGATTCTTTGGCTGGGGATAAACTTCTCCGGGGATAGTACTGATAGGTTATTGTTGGGGGAATTCTGAGGAACTCCGCTGGGGATGGGAAGAATTCTGGCGAGTGTGACCTCTCCTGACGGTTAGTCGAGGATAAACCAGTTATACGCCTTTGTGAAAATAACTTTGAATAAAACTTGGAAGGGACGTCCGTACTCTGCGGGGATTATCTTTCGGAATCTTACGGGGATAAACTCCGAGGGTCTGCTGGAGATAGACCTCAAGGTTTGTTAGGGACGTGGATTACAGATCTCGAGGGATTTCCTTTGGAAGGGTGTTGAAATACTCGTCTGTACTTTCATCCTATCAGTAATCCTTTTCTTAGGTTCAATTAGGAAGTGATCATGTTTCAAATGCATATGCCTATTTAACCAAACATTGGACGTTTCTCAAAATAAAACAAATAGTGTAAGAGAAAAAGGAAAAGGGAAATGACACAAATTTTGGGAAGAGTATTCGTATTGATTTTCTTTGAGTATATTCATACAAGGGAAACAATCATCCTAGTAAGAGGATCTTGTCGTAAATATTTGAAAAATTTAAAACAAAGATGGCTTATGTGAAATAATTCCATGAGATCCCACTCTGCTGTAGCTTTCACAATTCCGAACATCTGTCCATTCCATGCTTCGTTTGACGATGACTGGATTGATCAGAAACCTGGGACCGGTTGATGAAGAGACTGTCTTTGAAGTGATCTGACGAGACATAGTCATACGCTTAAATTCCCTAACTTTTGCCTGAATCGCCCTTTCGGGTTTTCGATCCACCGGGAAACCCCTTTTTGCCCAAGCCGCCCTTTCGGGTTTTCGACTTGCCGGGTGTACAGATTTTTTTTGTTTTTATCCCTAATTTTTGCCTGAACCGCCCTTTCGGGTTTTCGGTTCACCGGGATGCCCATTTTTTGCCCAAGCCGCCCTTTCGGGTTTTCGACTTGTCGGGTTATTTTATGCGTAGTATCTTTTGACTATGTCTGCGTTCGCAGGGTGCGGCAAATCGTCGCCGTCCATGGTGGTTAGAATCATCGCACCACCAGAAAATACGCTCTTGATTACAAACGGTCCTTCGTATGTAGGAGTCCATTTGCCCCTGGGATCACTTTGCGGTAGGATAATCCGCTTGACTACTAGATCTCCAACTTGATATACCTGACGTCTGACTTTCTTATTGAAGGCCTTGATCATTCGTTTTTGATACGTCTGACCATGGCATACAGCGGCAAGTCGCTTTTCGTCGATCAGATTGAGTTGATCAAGTCGGGTCTGAATCCACTCATCTTCATTCAAACCTGCGTCTTTCATAATTCTCAGAGACGGGATCTGAACTTCCATAGGCAAAACGGCTTCCATGCCATAAACCAAAGAAAACGGGGTTGCCCCGGTTGAGGTACGTATTGTTGTACGGTATCCATGCAGCGCAAACGGCAACATCTCATGCCAGTCTTTGTAAGTGACTGTCATTTTCTGAATGATCTTCTTGATATTTTTGTTCGCAGCTTCAACAGCACCGTTCATCTTCGGTCTATAGGGAGATGAATTGTGATGATAAATCTTGAACTGTTCGCATAACGCAGTGATCATTGTATTATTCAGATTGGTACCGTTGTCTGTGATGATTCTGTCTGGAACACCATACCGACATATGATATTTTGCTTGATAAAGCGGGCAACCACATTTTTGGTGACGGAAGCAAAGGAAGCTGCTTCGACCCATTTAGTGAAGTAGTCAATGGCAACCAGGATGAAGCGATGTCCGTTGGAAGCCGTGGGTTTGATCTCTCCAATCATATCAATGCCCCACATTGCAAAGGGCCATGGAGCAGTTAGAACGTTGAGAGGAACCGGAGGGACATGAACTTTGTCGGCATAGACTTGACATTTATGACAAGTACGGGAATGTTGATGGCAATCAGCCTCCATGGTAGACCAATAATAGCCTGCCCTTAGGATCTTCTTGGCCATTGTATGCCCGCTCAGGTGAGTGCCAAATGTGCCGCTGTGTATATCAGTCATGATTAACTCTGCTTCAGCCTTATCAACACATCGGAGTAATACACAATCATGACTTCGTTTGTATAGGATGCCGTTGCTCAGGAAGAACTTAGCGGCGAATTTCCTTAAGAACTTCTTGTCATTCACGGAAGCTCCTTCAGGATAATCTTGGGTCTCGAGATACCTTTTGATTTCATGGAACCAAGGTTGTTCCACTACTTCTCCGGTGTTAATCTCGTGACAATGCGCTGGTTCATCCATTCGCTCGATGGTGATTTGGGGAGCCTCGTTATCCCAATTGAGTTTAAACATGGAGGACATTGTGGCTAGAGCATCTGCTAGCTGATTCTCTTCTCGCGGAAAGTGCTCGAAGGTAATTTGCTCGAAATGAGGCAACAACGTCAGAACATGTTCTTTGTATGGAATAAGATTGGGATGCTTGGTATCCCAGTCTCCTTTGATTTGGCTAATGACCAAAGCCGAGTCCCCGAATACAATCAGAGATTTGATCCCCAAGTCCATGGCAGCTTTGAGACCAAAGATGCAGGCTTCATACTCCGCCATATTGTTTGTGCAGCTGAAACAAAGTCGGGCCGTGAAAGGAGTGTGGCATCCCTCCGGAGAAATAAGTACTGCGCCAATGCCGTTTCCAAGCGCATTTGAGGCACCATCAAAGTACAGGGTCCATCGGGATCCCTTTTCGGGTCCGTCATACGGTCCGTCATCTTTAATGTTGTCCAAACTCATGATGTCCTCGTCCGGGAAATCAAATTTCATGGGTTGATAGTCTTTGATAGCTTGATGAGCCAGATGGTCCGCTAGCACACTCCCTTTTATAGCCTTTTGGGTGGTGTATTGGATGTCATACTCGGTCAAGATCATTTGCCATCTGGCTATCCTTCCTGATAAAGCGGGCTTTTCGAAGACATATTTGATAGGATCCATTTTGGATATCAACAAGGTAGTATGAGTCAACATATACTGTCTTAGTCGGCGAGCAGCCCATACCAAAGCGCAGCAAGTTTTCTCGAGCAGCGAGTAGCGAGTCTCACAGTCGGTAAACTTTTTGCTAAGGTAATAAATGGCATGCTCTTTTCGACCAGACTCGTCATGCTGGCCCAAAACACACCCCATTGAATTGTCCAAAACGGTCAAATACATGATCAATGGTCTTCCTTCGACGGGTGGCATCAGAATAGGAGGTTCTAGCAAATATTCCTTGATTCTATCGAAAGCAGCTTGGCAGTCGTCGTTCCATTCAATTATCTGATCTTTCTTCAAGAGTTTGAAAATTGGCTCACAGGTAGAAGTCAGATGTGAAATGAATCTGGCAATATAGTTTATGCGCCCCAAGAAACCTCTAACTTCCTTTTCAGTACGAGGCGTAGGCATCTCTTGTATTGCTTTTACTTTTGCCGGGTCGACTTCAATGCCTTTGTTGCTTACGATGAATCCCAGGAGTTTACCGGACCTAACTCCAAAAGTGCATTTACTTGGATTTAGCCTGAGTTTGTATTCTTTCAATCTGGCAAACAGCTTTTCCAGATGTTCAAGGTGCTCCTCCTCTGTCTGTGACCGAGCTATCATATCGTCTACGTAAACTTCAATCTCATGATGTATCATGTCATGAAATAGAGCTACCATGGCGCGTTGATAGGTTGCTCCTGCGTTCTTCAACCCGAACGGCATCACTTTGTAACAGAAAGTTCCCCATTGCGTGACAAAAGTTGTTTTCTCCATGTCCTCGGGGGCCATTTTGATTTGATTGTAGCCTGAGAATCCATCCATGAAAGAAAACACTTTATGCTGAGCTGTATTGTCAATTAGGATGTCAATGTGAGGTAGCGGAAAATCATCCTTAGGACTGGCCCTATTCAAATCCCTGTAGTCCACGCACATTCTGACTTTGCCGTCCTTCTTAGGTACTGGCACAATATTAGCGACCCATTGAGGATAGGATGTGACAGCCAGAAAGCCAGCATTGAACTGCTTCATCACTTCTGCTTTGATTTTTTCGGACATGTCAGGCCTCATTCGGCGAACTTTTTGTTTGATCGGTGGACAGTCTTCTCTTGTGGGGAGACGGTGAACCACGATGTCGGTGTCTAGGCCCGGCATGTCTTCATAGGACCAAGCGAAGATTTCAACATACTCATTCAATAACTGTACCAAGCGTTTCTTGACTTCTGGTTCCAGATTGGCACCCATTTGTACCTCCTTCCGATTTTCCTCGGTCCCCAAGTTGATAGTTTCCAACGGCTCTTTATGCGGTAAGATGGCCCTCTCCTCTTGTTGCAGGAGCCTGGCTAGTTCCCCTGGTACTTCACAACCCTCGTCGTCCTCATACTCGGCTAGATTGACCAGGTCTTCAGAGTTATTAAAAGATACAGCAGAATAGTCACCCATGGAATCCGGAGTGGATGGGTACCTGCATTGGTGAGTGTGGGTGTGTGTAAGGGATAGCCATCCTTAAACAAAAATGCAGAAGGAAAGAAAATGAACACAAGCAGTTTATCAAATGAAAAACGTCCAATGAATCATTAAACATGGCATATGAATATGAAAAACAGTCAAAACCCTTACAAGTGGACCTACATGCCCCGGGTAAGGCAGGAGGCGGAAAGATAGTGTACTGATTGTTTGAAAGTAAAAATATTACAGACCAAAATAGAAAATGTTTGATAGATAAATTACTGAGGAATAAAAGTGACAGGGACAAAGTCTTTAGCCTCCCAGTTGTTCAGCCCTCCTCTGACCGTCGGGTGAATCCATTCTTCAAAGTTGCTTTCTTCATCTTCATCTTCCAGGGCGTTGACTTGGTAAGGAGAAATCTTGACTGGCGCTCTCTCAATCTTTGACCGGCGCATGGCCTTCTGACCAGCGGTGGTGAAGCCTAAACCAAGCTTATCAACCTTATGCGGAAAGTCGGGTAGCTGTCCCCATGCTGAATTCTTTCCTTCTTTAACTGCAGCCCTTGCATCCTCCAGAGATGCCATCCTGGCCATCTGCCTTGGTGTCTCAGCTGCCAACTTCGCCACTGCTATCTGAGGGAGCACTTCTTCGAAATGTTGAAATGGTGTCTCGATGAACTCCCCTTCGACTTCCACGTACCGGAAAGAATTTAAATGGCTAATCATGTACTCTTCCTCGCCGTGGACAGTAATGATTTTACCCTTTACAGGATATTTCAGCATTTGGTGCAAGGAGGAGGTGACTGCCCCAGCATGGTGTATCCAAGGTCTACCCAGCAGGCAGGAGTATGATGGACGGATGTCCATTACATAGAAAGTGGATTTGAACACCTCGGTACCTATCTTGACAGGAATTTCAACTTCTCCATGGACCATTCTTTTCGACCCATCGAAGGCTCTGACGACGATATCACTTGGCTTTAATTCCAATCCTTCGCAATCTAGCCGGTCCAAGGCCTTCTTAGGCAAAACATTCAGCGATGAACCGGTATCAACCAAAACATGTGCAAGGGTGGTTCCGCGACACTCGATTGAAATATGCAACGCATCATTGTGATTTCGGCCTTTAGGGGTCAGGTCGGCATCAGAAAAGCCTAATCCATTGTCTGCGGTCAGGCTAGCCACGCAATGTTGAAATTGATCTGCGGAGGTTTCTTGAGGCACATGAGCTGCCTTTAGGAACTTAATCAAAGCTTGAGCGTGCGCTTCTGAGCAAAGCAACAGTGCCAACATGGAGATCTTGGAGGGAGTTTGCCCCAACTGTTCCACCACATCATAGTCACTTTTCTTGATTATCCTCAAAATTTCGTCCATCTCTTTCTTGGAAGCTTCTGGAATCACCAAGGGTTGAGCCCTCGTCCTGACGGGCTCATCTTGTATTCCTTTTCCTTTATCGGCGATGGTAGGAGAGACAGCACTAGGAACGAAAATTTCTTTGATCAAAGGAGTTCTGGCAGAGAGTCTTGCTGGTGCAGGGACGATTTCTTTTACTGATGAGGGTCCAAAGACTGCTTTTGGAGGAGCAATCTCTGGAGAAAATATCCTCCCACTTCTGGTGATTTTGCTGGTGCCCGCAATGTTACTAATGCTGGCTTCATCATCATCTGAATCCTCTTCAATTATTTCAACTTGCTTGATACCATGGTAGTAGATGTCACCACCATAGTTCCACGGTATCGACTTCTCGGAGACATAGGGAACCGGCCCCGGCCTCGTTATCTTCAACGGTATGGACTTTGCAACTGGCGTAATCTTAACTGGCTTTCTGACGGCCTCGGGAAGATTGGCGTGAATGGTTATGATTGAGATACTTTCAACGTGAACTGGAACAACAGGAACTTTCTCGAACAAGATTTGTCGGCTATCTATGAGGCCTTGGATGCCTTCCTTTAGTAGCGGACAACCCAACGGCAGAGAGTGACAACAGTAACAGTCTCCATTACATCCCGGGAAGATCCCGGCCCTTAACAAATTTAGCTTAACGGTTAATAGTGGAGTAGTTAGATCACTAACGTCAGTAACATACCGATCCTCCTCAATGGCGTTGACGTTCCGACCGTGCTTCGGCATAGGTGCCGAGATCACATTGGGTTTTTCTGGAGCGTCAAACTCTACCTCCTTGGCGTCTATTAAGTCCTGGATCTTATGCTTGAGGGCCCAGCAATCGTTGGTGTCATGCCCAACACTGTCTGAATGATAGGCGCACTTAGCATTGGCATGGTAGTGTGGAGAGGATGTATTGACATTCTTTGGCGCTTCTTTGATAGAGGCTAGATTCAATTTCAACAGGTGGGGAAGTATCTGTGCTGGGGTCATATTGATACGAGTGAACTGCCGTTGTGGCCTTTCCACCCGTTGCTGGTTCGGTCTAGATGGGTTGTAGCGAGGCTGCTCGCTTGGAGCATTTTGAATCATTACGGCCCCCACGGTCGGCCGACGCTCCGTCTTCCCTGCTCTCCTTTGAGAATATACCATAGCTGTCTCCTTCTTAAACGGCTTCTTCTCCATACTTGCGGCGACACCTTTCTGAATTTTTCCCGACTTGATGCCAGCCTCGATTCTCTCACCCGTTAAGATCAAATCAGTAAATCCCGCGGAAGAGTTACCGATTAAATGATTGAAAAATGGCCCAGATAGGGTCCCAAGGAACATATCAACGAGCTCACGATCGGTTAAAGGAGGCTGCACCCTGCCAGCCAAATCCCTCCACTTTTGTGCGTATTCCTTGAATCCCTCACTTGTTCCTAGCGACATACCCTGAAGTTGGGTACGGGTAGGAGCAAGATCGGAATTATACTGGTATTGTTTATAGAAAGCGGTGGCCAAGTCTTCCCAATTCCTGACACTGGTTCCTTCTAACTGATAAAACCATTCCAACTGGGCTCCCGCCAGACTGTCTTGAAAGAAATGAATCCAGAGATTTTTATCAGCTGTATAGGGCTGAATCTTTCTCACATAGGACCTGAGGTGCATTTTGGGGCAAGACAGCCCGTCATACCTTACAAACGCCGGCACTTTGAACTTTGGAGGAATCACAATTCCGGCGACCAAGCCCACGTCTTCAAAATCCAGACCCGGCACCCTCTGCAATTCCATTGCAGCCAATCTGTCCTCTAAGCCCTTGTACTTGTCATCAGCGGGAGGATACTGCTGGTCCGAATAATCCTCGTCTTCTTCCACGTCTTCCTCTTCCGCATCAGACTCGGAAGGCACTGCAACCCGATCTCTTTTACTAGTCCCCTCATCAGAAGTAGGAGGAAATTCGAGCACCCTCCGAGCTTCTCTGTCAAATCTTCTCCCCAAAGTAGCCACTCCGACCCTCTTTTTCTTCTTCACTGGGTCTTTGCTCTCCAGATGAGCCTTGATATCCTCTTGACTCTTGACCAAGGTCATCAAGAGTTGCTGGAATTGTGCATTCTGGGCTTGTAGGTCTTTGACCGTTTGCTCGAGATCCATCCTACTGAAATAAACAGCAGATAGATAAGGAAACCTGGAGCGAGACCTGCTTATGCACATGATGAATGGTATGCTGATGTATGCAATGCATTCAAGGATTTAGGACATTCAAAATCGTTTCAGACAAAGAAGAACGCACGTCATATTAAGAAGAAATCTGTTAATACATAAATGCCGCATGGGTCAAATGTTACAACATAAACCTCTCAAGGCAGAAAGACATTGCGCATCCTCTTCGGTGCGATGTAGGTATTGAGGGCCTCCTGCTCGTGAAGTCGGCGGGTAAGCTCCAGAACCTTCTTTTCACTGGCGTAGTAGCTAGCTTCAAAAGTGTTCCGTTCCTCCTTGAGCTGAATCCAACTCCTCTGCATTTCTTCCCACGATGTAGGCATGTCTGGATGTAGGATGGTGTAGGGGACCTCTCCTTCATTGACGGGCTCTTTGATCACTGGGAGTACATGGGGATAGGGCATCATCAGACTTTGAGCTCGGGCGCGCACCCACTTGAGGTAGGGCTCAAGAGGGATGGAGTTCTTGTGTCCCAGGGTCTTGCTATCAATCTTGTTGAGTTTTCCCCAAGCTCTGATGAACCTTTGGCGAAGTCCTTGCACATCGTCGTCGAAGTCAAAAACTAGGCTAGGAATCAGCATGTCATGAGGGCCATCCCTCCGTGCGTACCCAAATTGCCTCAAAGCTAGGCAAGGGTTGTAAGTGATACCTCCCCTAACTCCAAGTAAAGGGACATTGGGAAATTCTCCGCAACGATCGACGATGATGATATTTTCTCTCGACCGAGAACACCAATGTATATCAGCATGAGTGAGAGTCATCAATCGCTGGGACCACCTTACACCTTGATCATTCTTCAGGACAGATTGTGGAAGGTGCGAAATAAACCACCTTGCGAGGATAGGAGTGCAGCACATGAGAACACCCCTCCTTCTCATTGTTCGTGTGTAAAATGAGTGAAGGATGTCTCCAAGCAATGTTGGTATTGGATTTCTGGACAAGAAGATTTTGACAGCGTTGACATCTACCAATTGGTCAGGATTTGGGAATAGGACCAACCCATAGATAAGGAGTGCCACAATTTCTTCAAATGTTTGTAAGTCCAATGAGTTCCAACATTCTTGTGCCTTCTCAAACAGGAATTTTGCTAAGAATCCCTTGACACCGCTTCTGGTTTCCCAATGCCCCTTGATTTCAGACGGTTGTAGATGTAATGCTCGAGCAACATCTTCAGGCTTTGGTTCCTTCTCCGTACCGTTGAAGGGTAGTTGATTAAGGATAGGGATTCTTAGGAGTTGAGAAAACTCCTCCAAAGTGGGTACCAACTGATAATCCGGGAAAGTGAAGCAATGGTGAAGGGGGTCGAAGAATTGAAATAGCACTTTCATCATGTCTTCTTCGATGTTGGTGTTGACTAGGTTGAGCAGTCTACCATGTCTTTCACTGAAGGATGAATTTTCCGGAATCCTTGAGGTGAGTTCCTTGAGTTGAGGAGAGATTTTCACAAGGTTGACTTGAATGGTGTTTCTGCGAGGAATTTCCATGACCTACAAAACAAGAACAATGATGAAGGTCCAAACCCTTGAAATGGTTAGTAAATGCATATGATGCTTCATGATGTTTATGATGTATGCATAAAACATGTGTACAAGCAAATCACACCAAACCCTAGTTTCAGGCTTGCATGGGGTTTCACAGGTAAGTACCCTCTTGAGTGCAGTTGGTTTAAAAAACCTGTCCTATAAATAGTAACCGGGTTCTAAGGAGGCTCAATATCACTGGATTGCTTTCATTGTTCATTGTTTTGGTTTAGCCACTTAACTGGCGACCAAAATATTCCAAGAAAACAACCCTCAATGAGTGTAGTATCGAGTATCTACCAACTTCGGACTGCACCAAAGCCGGTCATCTCACTACTCCTAATGAAAGGCCAAGATAGTCAAGTAAGGTTCTAGGTCATTAGTGCTTTAGTGACATCGCTCAGCGGCCCCGTACTCTCCTTGATTGAACTCAAGGGTTACCGGTACCCACAAATATGTCGCACTAATATAGCTATTGCTTAGACCGTGTCGGTATACCCCGCACAGTTTCCACAACGTATTGCTATCTATGAATGTTTCCCAAAATCCGGGTGGAGGATTATAAACCCAAACAATAGGACCAAGGTATAAAGCAAGCAAACCAACCAATTTAGTCATGCAAGAAAGTGATCTAAGCCCTAAGGTAACCCCACTTTAAATTCCTCCCCAGCAGAGTCGCCAGTTCTGTGATACGGTGGGAGAACTGACTAGTGTTTTGCATTCGTATTCGCACTTGTGCGGTTAGCAAGAGTCGCCACCGACTTTTTATTTTATCCTAAAGGAAAGGTTAAAAAAGCACAGCAAAAAACCTTTTTGAGATATTTCGTGGGTTCGGGGGGTAGATTATGAAAAGGGAAGGTATTAGCACCCTTTTCATCCATGGTTATCCATGGGCTCTTAGGTACTTGCTTAGATCGACTTTGCCTTGGTTTTCAATTGTGTGAAATGGTGCTTTGTGGATTGTTTTGAAAATGTTTTTGAAAAGATGCCTTATGTTAGGCTAACCTTGTAACAATTCTTTACTCGAATGTTTTACAAAAGGTGTTTTATCTTTTAAAAAGATGTTTCAAGGGTTTGAAAAGTTTGATTTTTGAAAAGTGTTTGTGAAGTGAGTTTTGAAATTAGGCAAGTGTTTTCTTTGCAAATTGACAAGTACTTAAGAGTTTATCTACCCTAAAGCTTTCTCAAAAGATTTTTGTCGTGTTTTAACCCCTTTTTAACAATTTTGTTCTACCATTGAAATTGGTAGGCAATCTTGTATTTAGGAAGTTTATTCGGGACGGACGCGGGTCATCGTATGGACCATGAATGCAATGGTGCCAAGTGTCTTCGGCAATTTGTTTTGAAGGGACTTGATCATTTTTGATAGGCGACTTTCGAAAGCGTCATCGAGGGACTTATGATCATTTGAATTCGTTTTGCCAAAGAAACTCGACGTGCAAGCATGGCCCATTTGGAAGGCAACATGTGGGATTACCCTAGGGGGGTGCAAGTGTGATTGTGTATTGATTACATGTATTTGTCTTGTATTTAGGTTATCTAGCGTTTTGATTTTATGTACATACAAACCCTAGGTCTAACCATGGTATAATTGGAAAACTGTAAATTGCGGAATGTAAATCTACGCTATTACACAATAATATCCAGGAGTGGGGGTATAAATGTACAAAGGGATGAGACTTATAGTATTTACAACCAAATCGAATGTCATAATCAAAATATAAATATCGAATGTATAAATATGAGATAAAATGTGCGTAGGGCAACGTATTGTGTAAGTGCACAAGTGTATATATATGTATAAGTGTAAATATGTACAGGTGCGAAATGTGAAGTTGAGCCGTATTAGGGTTTTGACCTAGATATACGTTTTAATCTGTATTTTGATTTATATGTTAATTATGTACAAAAGAAAAGAAGTATTTTGATTAAATGTTAAGTTTTAATTAAAAGATATTTTAGTCAAAATGTTTGTGAGTTTTTAATATTAGAAAAATGTGTTGAATCATTATGTACAAAAAGAATATTAACTAAAAAAAGGTTTAATTTTAATTACGTATAGTATGTACAAATGTGCATTTTAATTAAAAAAGGTGTTTTCAATTTATATATAAAAAAGAAAAGATAATGTATTTCAAAAAATGTTTTTTTAATTTTAATTTGCGTATAAAAAGTATTTAGATTAAGAAGGTATTTTCAAATTTAGTTTATATGTTATGTACAAAACTAATCTCTTTAAGGTAATATATGTATAAAATATCTACCTAAAAATGTCTTAATTTTATAATAAAGAGTATTTTTTTTAATTAAGATAAAAAAAGCAAATATTATTTTGTAAAATAAAAAGAGATTAGTGTTTTCTTTTTATAAAAAAAGAAGTAAGTTAACTAAGGTTAGTGTTAGAGAATGAAGTTAGTGTTAGAAAATGAGGTGATTTACATGGGCTTCAGGGAAGTATGAACGGGTTAAGCCCAATGGCGAAAATTAGGGTTAGGCGCTTTGCTATCCAGGACGAGTGCTAGGGTTCGCTTGGTGACGGCGCCGTGTTCGTCTTCTTCGATTAGCAATTCCCTGAGCGTTTTCTCCGGCCACCAACATCACCCTCCACATCCTTCTTCTCTCCAAGGCACGGTCTTGGCGCTCTTGACTTTAAGGTTTGATTACAATGCTTTATATTTTTATCTCTCTTTTATGAATTTGTGTTTCAATTTGGGTTCTGATTTCCTACTTTGTACCGTTATGATGTGGTGAAGAGGAAAGGGGGAGAAGATTGCTACCTGCTTTTGGAGACGGAGGAGAGAAGAAAGGGGTGATGCTTCAGGAGGCCGGAACGGCGGTGATGGAGCTTGCTTGGACGCCTTCTTGGTAACTTCGTTCCTTGCTATTTATGATTTAAGGTTTTGATGATGACGCTAGACTGAGAACCTTAATGTATTCACTTCTTCATCTTCCTCTTCTACTGCGTGTTGATCTTGGGAATTTGCTTGAGTATTATTGCCTGAGTATCTTTACCTCTTCCACTTTCGTGTTGCCTTTTGGATTTGTATGTTGCCTGAGATGCTGCCTTGATGTGTTTCACTGCGTTTCTTTTTTCTGATTTGCCTATGAAGAAGCTTGCTTCTGAGGCTCTCTTGATGCTTGTGAATTGCTGCCTTGATTATCTTGAATGATTTTGAACAGATATTGCCTTGAGATTGGGTTGCCCTTTGAATTGTTGCCTATGATGAATCCTCTTCTGAGGCTTGGCGTTGGTGTGATTCTGGTTATGACATTGGTTAGATAGTGTTTGAAGGTTGAGGCCTTTTGATGTAGATAGGTGGTTATGGCGTTTGTGTGTTC
This sequence comes from Vicia faba, assembly GCA_948472305.1. Classification (NCBI taxonomy): domain Eukaryota; kingdom Viridiplantae; phylum Streptophyta; class Magnoliopsida; order Fabales; family Fabaceae; genus Vicia; species Vicia faba. Next base: position 992,806,484 of record OX451740.1, on the reverse strand, counting down.
TTGAGGGTGATGCAGGCTGAGGTCTGAGTTGAGTATGACAGAGTATTCTGAGTTTTTGGGTTTATGGTTGGTGAAACTTGATGGCTAGTATTGATGCACGTTGTGCTCTAGTATGTTAGAGGTTGTGTGTTTTAGATATGGTTGATGATATGCTGGTACAGGTTTGGGTATGTGAGAGTTTTTATGGTTAGGGTTATACTGGTACAGGTTTGGGTATGTGAGGATTATTGTTTTGGTTTTGTGGTTATCACTGATGCTTATGTTTGGGGTTGTTCAGGTTATGGTGTTGTTGAAGGTTGCAAGTTGTTTGAGACTTTTGCTTGTATGTGCTTGGTTCAGCATGTTATGGTAGTAGTGGTTTGGATATGGTACCGGTGCTTATGCTGGCTCAGTCTTGTATATATCTCTTCTTTTCTCCTCTGAACTGAGTTTTTTTGATTATCTCTTTTCTATCCTATGAACTGCTATGCTGCTGAACTGGTTTATGCTTTTTATGCAGAGTTGTGCTTAGTTTGTATACTTTTTCTTCTCTCTCACTTGCTGCTACTTCTGAACTAGGCTTGGATTTGATTTGCATAATCTTTTTTCTTTTTACCTTGGCGCCCAATCCCTTTTTTAAAGTTGTGGTCTTCCCTTTGACCCAAGTCTGCTGGACAATTTCACAAGATTTCATGGCATTTTTCCATTTCAGTGATTGGCTATACTGTGTAATTTTTTGAACAATGCTGAATTAGCCTCTTTGTTGTATATCTTTTCTGCCTCTACTGTCTATGCCTGCTGTCTATGTTACTGAACTGAGTTGGCTCTTTTCTGATTTTGTGTATCTTTCTCTTCCTGCTATTGTCTGCTGTGAACTGTTATTATGCAGAGTTGATGAAATTGGTACACATTCCTCTCTCTTCCTTTTGCCTGCTGTGCTGATGCCTATGCCTAACCTGAACTGAGTTTGCTTTATCTCTCTTTACTTCTCTCTACAGTACAGCAAAGATTTTTATATGATTTTTATTTGTACTGTTCTGAAGGGGTTCTATGGGAAATGATGAGTTAAGGTTGTTTTGCTTGCATAATACCCCCTGCATCTCCTTTTGACAGTTTGTAGGCTTTGATAGCAACTTGTACCATTTTGACTTCTTTGATATCTTTTGGCATTCTGACAGTAGCCTTTTGCTTTTGGATAGAAAGTTTGGATTGGATTTTATGGTTTGAATTTGGACTTTATGGTTTGAATTGAACATTGAGATTTTATGCAGTTTGCAAACTTTTTAGAAACTATGCATTTGCATTTGCATTCATGAAATAAAATAAACTTCCCTCTTTGTGAACCGGGAGAAATCCCGTGATTTGCAGAGAGGGTCAACTGATCCCAGTCAGTGGCCCCTAATGACGAGCAATTTTTTTAACTGTCTCTTTTTTTTTAATTTTAATGCTTTCTGACTTTTCTTATTTCTTTTTGCAGATGAAAAATGGAATACCGGAGCGGAGTGAAGAATGAAGAATGTTTAGAAAATAGGATAATTTTATTTCTATGTAATATTTAAATCAAATGTAAATTATTGTTTGTAACAACAATTTGTAAATAATTCAAATATCAATAAAAATCCAAATTATCCAATTAGTTCCATTTTCTTTATTGCTTATTTATTTATTTAAAATTCTTAGAATTAAAACAATTGAAAAATGAATTCAATCATTTAATTTTAGAATAATAAATAACTAAAATAAAACAGCATTGATCCAATAAACCTGTCTTATCCAAAATCCAAAGCAAAGCAGCAATTAACCCAGATAGACTGATCAAACACATGACCACTGTTAATCCAATACTGCATCTTGTATCTGACTGGCCCAATCAAAACGTACTGAATTCAAACCACTGTCTCTTTTATTGATTAAACCAAGATAACGCGAATTTTAATCCGAATCTTGAAATAAACCGCAAGGTTCTGTGGAATTCAAATTCTTCTGAGAATATGCCCATAAAACCCTAATTCCCGATTAAATGCCAAATCATGCTCGCTTGATCAAAATTGAACCAAAAATCAACCAAACCCTAAGCCCACTGCATGAAACAATTCAGAGCTCTGAAAATCAGTAAAAACCCTAGTTTTGCTTGACTGTCAAGAAAAGTCCGTTTGTCCGATTCTTGAGCCAGTTTGAGAAGTCAGGAAATGCTTGAAGCTGAGATTTCTTGGGGAAAAAAACGCGAGGGCAAATTTTGGGGTACAACAATGAGGTTATAGTTGTGAAACATGGATGGGGGTGAGTTATATTTGATGTATGAAAGCTTTGAGAATGATTTAAAGGGAGAATGCACGAGTAGATTGTGAGATTGAAGTTTTTGACCAGAAATGACAAGTTATGGAGGTTTGGATGCAGTTCTAAGTTTGAAGGAGTTTTAGGGTGTTTAAAGGTTTGTGAATTTGTGTGTTTGATTGCAAATCACCTCTCTATTTATAGGCAAGAGGTTTGGAAGCTTGAAGGGATAAGAAACAAAAGATCACATATTATGGTATTGAAACTTCATTTTGAAGCAAGCTTGACAAACATGACTTCAATGCATAGTACAAAGACTTGTAGGGTGGCTAGAGGCTTTAAACTTGTTGCTTCTGAGCATACATGTTGAGTGTGATTAGAACAAACAAGTTATAGGCTCAAGACAAGTTGACTTTGTGATTAAAGTCACTTTTCCAAAATGGACGTGTAAACTTTCTTCCCTAAATGGCATGATCACTTGGATAAAGGCTCAAGCTCTTGGATCATGGCTCAATTAGTTGTTTAAACATCTTATTATGGATAGAATTACAAGTCAAGAAGCATTCAAAGCAATATTATTCAGCATAGTTGTAAGATTGGATCATGTGTTCATCAAGAACATGACTTGTAATTCAAGAATGGATGCCCAACTTCTTCTCTTCGATTCTCCTAGCTCAAGTATGATCTCTTCAAGTTATTGGACATTTTAGAAAGCTTTAAAAATTGTATACAACCTTCATGTTTACCACTTTGGCTAAATCATCTTAGAACTAGGTGAAAATTGGTCAAGAAGTTAGGTCAAAAATCTGCCTAAACTAGTTGAAAATTTCACTAAGTGTTTTATGAAAAATGTCATGACTTCATGAGCCTATATCTTCAAATATAAGCATCTTTTGGATATCAACCCTCTAATACAAATTTGTAGAGTTCATCAATATCTACAACTTTCATTTTTAATGTTTTCCTTGAATCATCTTGCATCTTGGTGAAAAATTGTCATGAAGTAATGAAATTATCAAAGTTAAAAATACTTAGAAATTTTCTAAGTATTGAAAACTTTGACTTTTTGTGGACTTTCTTGACTTTCTTGATTCTTGATGATCAAGTTTGATATTTTTGAGTATCTTGATGAATCTTGACCTTTGAAATTCAATGTTGACCAAAAAGTCAAAGTTTGACTTTTTGTGTATCAATTGACTTTTCATTAGTTAATCAAATTTCAATTGTCAATCCAATAATCTTGAGAAGTGATTTAGGCCATGAAATTAGGTCAAGGTATTGTGTTTGAATCATTGATATCATGCTTCAAGCCATTAGGTCATGTACTAAGTCAAAAGTCAATGATTAGTCATTCTAAGTCAAACCCCTAATTTTGACCATTTTGCCCCTTTGATGATTTGAATGTTTTTCTTGAGGAATTGTAATCAAACCTTGATCAATTGATGAATATCACTTCAAAATGTTGACGTTGGCCAAAAATCTTAAAGTTTGACTGTAGTTTGACCATAATTGACTTTTTACCCAATATAGTTGATTTTTAGTAATCTGAGCAATTGACAGAGCAATTGTGAGATGCAAGACTTGAAGCTTTGCATGAGCAATCTTGGAGACCTGTAATGAACCATGAAAGTAATTTGAGGCATAAAAAGTCCAATTGTCCTTGAGAAAACTAAAACCCTAATTTTTGGACTCAGTGCTTAGAAGGTGAACTTGTCTGGTCAAACTCTTGAAACTTCTTGAGCATTTGAGATATTTTGTGAGAAATATCTTGAGAATAGAGAGGGAAAATTTTGGGATGCAACAACTATAAACAAAATGCAACTAAAACTATCAGACTGAGTATGGAGGATAATGAGTCGGCCTGTGATATTCGCGACATTCTTCCGCTGCTGTTTGTAACACAGAGCCTCTCCAGCCTCTGCCATGATGGCATCTAGAACACCTCTAACATCAGATCCATCAGGAAACAAACCCCTATCAATATCCTCTTGTGCGATCTGCATGAGACGATGGTACCTAGGCAACACATCAGTAGTATGATCGACATGTGCCTACTCCTCCTCTAGAATCTTTCCATGTGTTGGTCTAGGTGGGTTACTTGAAGCCTGATGTACCAGATATAGATGTGACACCTTGAAGAACCATAAGATATATCAATCCTCATAGCTCTAATATTTTGGTGCTATGGTACTATGGGCCTTATCCGGCACGAGATGGTTAATATAATCATCAAATATATCATCCATATCCCTTCGTTTCACCATGGGAAAGGCACACTAAGAGGGTGGTCTGGGAATATGTTGCATGTATCTGAACTTCCGCATCACGCGCTCAGGAAAATAAGCAGTCGTCTTACGCGACCCGCATGCCAACCACCCAATGAATAACACAATGTCATTAAAGGGAAATGTCTCAAAGTGAGCCTCGTATGCATATAAGCATATATCCTCATAAGCCAGACGGTCTATATACACATTCATTGGATTTGTCACCTGGTTCCCTCGAAGTGGGTCGAATAAAGCGGCATGTGGCTAAACCTCAGTATATGTAGGCTTAAATGACCATCCGGGTATGTGAAAGAAGTGTTCTAGGATCCAGGCCTGAAATGTTACTGTCATTAGTAAGTAACGACATCAAAGTAATTTACATAAGAAGACAAAAATAACATAAAAATAAGAAATGTTATCGTCAAAAGTGTGATGTTATCTGCCATCTTCTTTGTATTTCACTTAATACCTTCAGACAACTTATGGTACAAATACACCAAACAAACTGCCCCCAGTTCCACTCAGTGATCCGCTGAAAATCACTAAAGAACCGCAGGTACATGATATCAGTGTAAGTGGCACTGGTGTCCACAAAAATATGTGTGCCAACCAGATACAAAATATATGCCCTCATAACATGTGCTCTATGTTGGGCTACCTGCATATTGTAATCATCATCCTGTCGTGCACGCCCTAGCTCAACTATGAACACCTGCTGCAAGTAGCTAAATCTGACATGACACTCACGGGTTTTATCGATCTCAACCATAGCACCATCTAGAGTAACTCCTAAGTATCCACCAACATATCCAGCGCCTCCTCTTTGGTGCACCTCTCATAATCTAAAAACATCCCTCTAATCGGAAGATACAACAGACATGCGACATCGTCCAGTGTAATTTCCATCTCACCATGTGGTAGGTGGAACGATGATATCTCGTGATGCCATCTCTCAACAAAAACGTTAATCATATCATGATTAATGATAGTATATCCATATAAGACCAAGTCCTGCAGCCCAATGATGTGTAGCAGCTCTTGGAACCATAGCTCGGCGAGTTATTCCAGAAGACTGGTCTTCCTAGCATGGTTAATTATCTTAAGTGGATCACGGATCTGCATGCATAGATAAACACCCAAGAATTAAATGAACACAATACTTAGCAAAAAATACAATAAGTAACAATTGTTAAATGAAATATTTACCCCTTTGTCCCATAAGTGTCTGGCAACATGGTACGGATACAACGACAATAATGACAAATCAGAAGGTCCTCCTCCAAAGGCCCGAGGCGCCTCTGGGGTCGACTCTAGTGCAGGTTATAGATGGGCCTCTGATGCAGGTTGTGGATGGGTCATCGGTGCAGACAGGGTGACCTCTGGTGTTTGCTGGGTGGGAACCGGTGTAGGTTGGGTGGGAGAAGGTGTCGGCATGGAAGAAGTCTCTCTTATCTCAAAGACCATATGGTGCCTGTGGGAGAAAGGAGTTGCAGAGATATGGAATGAATATGGTGTATTCTGTGGGTGGGAACCAAATGTCTCTCCTGGTACGGATACATACGATGAGGATGTACGTCTGCGGGAGGACGGAGAAGGAGATGGATGGACATGAGACTCTTTCCTGCTTGTCGATAGAGTGGAAGTAGAAACACCATCGATAATGGGAGCATCTGGCACGGCCTATCTAGGAGAATGAATCATTTCCCTACGCATTGAAGCATTATGTGAAAGTCTCTTGTGTCACAATCTGGATGGTCTTTCAGCCATAATACCTGTAGAATAAATGAAACAAGTATAAAACAATAACGCTCTTGTACATAAAATAGGGGGAAATTGTCTGATGCATAACCGGAAGTATAATTTCAGTTTTAGTCAAGAACAAAATCAGAAATACACTTTTAGTAGAACCTACAACTTAACAGGTTCGTCAATGGCAAAGCTGACCCCCAATGGGGAAAAAAATATGCATTGATCGTCAAAAAGACATGACTAACACTTCTGTACTGACTTCAAACATTGCAAAAATTAAAAAAACTATATTTTACTACACTAAAACATAGTTTATATGTATAATAAAAATATTAACAATGCTCAAAAACAACTTACAATGATTGATTCTCATTGGTTGATTTTGATTATGCTTGATGATTTCCTTATGTGTTGCGATAAATTGATGGATTTTAAAACAATGAGTATTTTGGAACAATAAGATTTTGTGTTTTATTTGTGTGTGCAGTAAATGAGGAAGGAGAAGAGGTAGCGTGGGTATATGTCAAAATACAAATCGGAAATACACTTACAGTTTGGAACCGGTGTTACATTTCTGGTTCGTATCAACGTGGTAGAGTGTGACTTCTCACAGTGTAACTATTTAGTTCATTTAGGGTGTAACCGGAAATACAACATCGGTTTGAAAACCGTAAGTGTACTTCCGATTTGTTTTTATTTTATAATAGGGTGCACACAAGAAATACATTTCTGGTTCCTGAAGGCATTTTTGGAAATTTACGCTGGTGCCTAAGAAACACTTAGGGTGTATTAAGAAATTCTCTACAAAATATTTTTAAAAATAGAAAAATTTATAAATTATAGATTTGGGCCTGAAAATCGAATTTAGCCCAATTAATAACTGAACTCGTAATTAACCTCTTCTTGTATCTGAACCAGATTCAGCCCGAACCCAAAATATCCTAATGCTAATATGGTAGGAAATTGGGTCATTCAGTCTCATACGTGAGTTGACTCGATTGGGGGGTTTAGACTCGAACCTGAACTGGCCCGAACCAATGTCCATCCCTAATGCACAGCCCTACTGAAATTTTTCATAAATGGAGTTTAATTCATTAAAGACACCTTTATTTTAATGTTTTATGAAACAGCTCCATTTCAAACCATCATCCATTGTTGAAAAGAATAATCATCCTTACAAATCTCAACTGCTCTTAAACAAACATGTCATGTCGTAACTAATTATTGGCAATTCCCTAGGGGAAGTCTGAACATTAACTACAATATTTTTTTACGAGTTTCTAATATACTCCCTCCATAAAAAATTACTTCCTCCGTTCTAAAATAAGTGTCACATTTAAGAAAAAATTTATCCTAAAATACTTATCACTTTAGAGAGAAATTAACTTACACCCCTCATTATACATGGCACCTCCCAAATAGTATGAAAAGATCAAATTGTCCAATCGGATTTTTTAATTTTTTGGGTGATACCAGAAATTTTAAAGGCGATATCAGAACTTTCGTGAACAAGTGAGAATTTATGGTAGATTTGTGAAATTTTTAGTATTTTGTACCAGAAATTTCAAAATATCTGGTATTTTTATTTACCATTTATACCGAAAATTTTGAAATTTCTGATACACCACAAAATTTAAAATTTCCAGTAGTTCAATTTTTTTTTAAAACGACCGGAAATTTAGAAATTTCTGGTAGTTTATATTTTCCTGATTTTCTTATTTTGCAGTGAGGACCAGAGGCAGAGATGGTTCTATTGTGGGACGAATCACTGATAGAGCTAATGTTGAAGCCCGTGTTGACGAGGCGCAGGCTTCGGAGCTACGGGCTAGACGCCGTCCCCCGACCGATTCTCACCAAAAATGGATTAATGAGTAGAATGTGTAGTTCCGCGCACCCTGTCTCCAGGGTCTTAGAGTATTCACTATTTAGGAGGTACAGACTCCTACTGAGGAGGTACAGGCTCATGTTCCTAATGTGGAGCTGCTAGCTGAGGAGCACATTGTGGAGCCTGTGGTGTAGGAGGTTGCTGAGCAATTTGATGAGGTGTCCCCCGTTGATACAGACACCACGATTGTGTGTGTATAGAGCCATCAGTACACACTGATGGAGGTTTCCCTAAAGGACCTTCAGACATGTTCGTGCTGACAGGATTGTAGACCATATCGTTTATAGGATATGGCATGGCAAGGTATATATTTTTGGTTTTGTTTAATTGCAGAATTTTTATTTTTGCTTACAAGATTTGATGTATGATAATTTGTTTTTGCTTCTTACAGAAGCGTTCGGTGTTGAAGGTCGCTTCTCATGGTTCGAAGTTGAAGAGCTTCCCTAAGAGTCTCATGCCTGAGGAGATGAGGAGGATTGTTATAGAGTTCTATCTCCTGAAGTTTGTTGACTGCTCCTTAACCATATTGGACGCCTCCCTTTTATCAGCTTTTGTTGAGAGGTGGCACCCGAAGATATCATCCTTCCATCTTCCATTAGGGAGATGATGATGACTTTAGATGATGTGGACGCCCTCTTTCACATTCCGATGCTGGTACATTTTTACACCTGTTTATAGGGACCAGGCGACGGTGATGCGCATGGTTATGGATGAATTGGAGTGTTTTGAGATGGAGGTGCTAGAGGAGTTTGGTGAGACTCGGGGATATGGTCTGCAATTAAACAAAACTAAAAATATATACCTTGCCATGCCATATCCTATAAACGATATGGTCTGCAATCCTGTCAGCACGAACTCCTTAACCATATTGGACGCCTCCCTTTTATCAGCTTTTGTTGAGAGGTGGCACCCGAAGATATCATTCTTCCATCTTCCATTAGGGAGATGATGATGACTTTAGATGATGTGGACGCCCTCTTTCACATTTCGATGCTGGTACATTTTTACACCTGTTTAAAGGGACCAGGCGACGGTGATCCACATGGTTATGGATGAATTGGAGTGTTTTGAGATGGAGGTGCTAGAGGAGTTTGGTGAGACTCGGGGATTTCACCTTCGGATGTCTTGGCTGAAGAGATTGTATAAAGAGCTTATAGAGGCACGGAGGTACGAGATTGTTGTTAGGGCGTACATGCTACATCTGGTGGCATGTACTCTCTTTACAGACAAGTCTGGAGTTTATATTGATGTTCGATACTTGTCTCTCTTCAGTGCACTTGACAATCCATGTTGGGCTAGGAGAGAGACAACCTTGACTATGTTGTACATGACACTTGACGTTGCTTCTCGTCCTAAGACCAGGCAGCTTGTTGGTTACCTCAGCTTATTCCAGATATACTATAATTTATTTGATGGTTTTTATTAATTATTTTTGTGTATTACGAGGACTTCCCTCACATCTGTGAGCGGAAGATCCAGTATGTTCAGGCATCTGAGCCATAGGCGGGGAGATGAAAGACCAAGCAAGCCATTCCAGGAGGTTTGATGGAGTACCGGAGGAGGCTCGACGCTCTAACCTTGGATGATATCGTCTGGACACCGTATACATCTCATCGCCTTCATCGTCCATTTGAGGTATCTACTTTATATTCATGGCATATTAAATGAGAGAGTCGTGTGGCTAGACATTTGCCTGAGAGGTGTCTACGCCAGTATGGTTATATACAGGACATCTCTCATCCAATTTCAAAGTCTCCATCTGATGGAAATTGATAGATAGTTTCAAAGTCACATCTCCACCTCCCCAGTGAGATCATGAGTACAATCGTTGAGGTTCAGCAGCCTGGACAGTGCGAGGATGGATACCTAGAATGATTTCAGTGTGTCACACCCTCGGATCATACCAATGGTTGCACCATCTGATGTTCCGGGACCTTCTGCAACATCTCCAGTTTATTGTAGTTCATGATGACAGTCTCATGGGTTCAGTAAACTCAGATGGTAAGATCTATAGAGGTTTAGCTAGATTAGCCGACGTAACCCGTGGAGGGCCTATGTAAATCTATTTTATTTTGATTGTATTATATATATTTTGTGACAAACAAACTTATTTATTACATAAAATTTTGGTGAAAACCTAGGCACTACCAGATGATTCTGGACATTTCAGCATCTTTATTATGTCATCGATAAATCTTCGGATCTGCACATCCAATTCGATCAGACCTTTAGTTATCCTACGGAGAAATAATTTCTACATGACCTTCACATATTCATCATTCTTCAACTCGATTAGGTTGTATTTCACTCTTCCATTTGTATCATTCCAATCCTCTTGAAAATCTACCTTTGTCACTCTTCTGTTATCAGAATCAGGCAGCAAATTATTCAATGTTTATTTCAAAGTGACAAAGGATTCAGAACCATTTGAAAGCTTATATTCAACAGGAGGGTTGTTGTCGTTGTAATACACTTATGCCTTAATCAAAAATTGAAGAAGATGTGTTTTTTTAGATGTATTTTCTCTATAATAAATGTCCCTATTTATATAAATGATGATGCATTCTAGACAACACAAATGTGCCGCTGAAATCAGAATCATTCAAATATGTCAAAAAAAATTCAATCGTTTAAAAACCATATTTTTATAACTACCAGAAATTTCAATTAATTTGAAAGTTCTGATACCAAAAATTTTAAATTTACTACCGAAAATTTACGGTACCAAAATTTTCACAGAAGTATACCAAAAATTTAGACGGTAAAGAAAATTTGAATCCTTCTACAAGAAATTTCATCCAAAAATTGTATTCAACTCATCCAAAGGTAAAAATGGAATAAAAGAATTGAAGGGATGACATGTTTAATTTATTAAGTGACATGTTAATTTCTCCACTTTAGATTACAGATGCAATTTTATATTTTAATCTTTCAATTGTATCCTATAATAAATACTATTAATTTATTATTTTCTCACTTAACATTAATGTTAATTTGAATATATCAATAGTTAATCAGGACAATTTGATAAACTCATTATTTTCTTTCTTTTATTTATTATTGTTTTTTAATTTGTGTAAAATAATCAATTACGATAAATAATATAGGACAGAGGGAGTATAAGTAAATTTTATTTATTAAATTCATTAAATTAATATATCTAATCTATATATAAATCAAATACATTACTTAATGAATCTAAAAAGCAGTTTTACTTATAATTTGTTAGAGAGTAGTATTTAACATACAAAAACCGATAAAAATACTCCCTTTTTCCTTTTTAAGTGTCACTTTTAGAATAATTTTTAATTTCTTTTTATTGTCATTTGCATAGTTTAAAATAGTATTAATTACATTTTTGTCAAAATTATCTCTAATCATTTAGTACAGAGAGAAAAAAATCAAATGCATCTAACAAATAATTAATAGTGTTATAAATAAAAGGATAATTAAGAGTGTAAAAATGAAAAAAAAATAACACCTAAAAAGAAACGGATAGAATAATTCTAGAGCACACCAAACAATAAATAACATCATCTCGTTTATTAAACAAAATACAATTAGGATATTGAACAAAAAACAAATACAAATTAATGAAATCACCTAGGTGAAGTTCCATGGAAGTGTAATTGATATACAACAACACAATCAATTTGAACATTAACTTACATCAAACTCTACAACGGAAGACTTTGAAAAGAAAAAAAGATAAAATACAAGGAGGTGAATGCTTACAACAAACACTGTACAAGACATCAACATGGGCAGGAGTAGTGGACTGATCCACTCTACCACTACTAAAAAGTAGTTCTTCATGTTTCCTTATTATTGAGTTGTTGCTAGTTTATCTTGGGACTCCGCCGCATCATGGTTACTTTTTGTCAATTCTAATCGATCAAGATGATCTGTTCTCCATGAACATGAGTTGGAAGATTTGAGCAACAAGCCCAAAGCAGAAGAACATGTTGCCCTTACAACAGCATCAGGTGATCGACTCATTTTCCCAACCAGCATACCAAATACCTAAAACATAGGATTTATTGAGTGAAAGCGTATAAAAAATTTACAGTGTTAGTGCATATTAGTTAAATCCTTCCGAAAATACCTGTGTATGGTAGTCAGCTAAAATATGCTGATTATCCGATAGAGAGAGCATGCTACTACACAAGTACATAGCATTTGCCTGAATTATGGACCATGGTGCATCAAAAGCCTGCCTCATCAAGAAATTAATCAGCTAAATTCTCAAGACCTTAGATTTAACTAGAGAAAAATGATTAACATTGCATTGGTTTTGAAGTCATCTAAAGGCTTTTACTATTGTAGGACTATTCCATGTTTCATAATATTCTCAATGAGGGCCTTTACAGAACTATGAAACACGGAATCATATAATATTACATTTGCTAATTACATGATTTATTGGCTCTCTTTTTATAACCCAAAGAAGATTGACTGGAAATGGAACTCAAACCAAAGAGAATAAAAGAGGAACTCATTGATATATTAATTTGTTAGGAAAATAATCATGAATGATTTTAGAGTGAAAAGCACGCATGTATTGGAATTTAATAAGTTAAGATGCACATTAGCATGTGTTGAACCCAGTATGGTGAAAAAGAACCTGCACTGTTGACGCCATGTAAGAATCAACTCTGGAGAGAAGATGCTGCGTAAATTGTTTTGCAATATCTCGTAGAAAGTCCTCATAGTCACTTCTAAAAAACCAAGACAGATGCAATATTATATCATAGCACAATTCTTAAAAACATTCCATTTATAAAAATCTGTCTAACAGTACCGATGATCAGAAAGGAAACTCGGTGTGTTTAGCAGGGCAAGCAACCCTTCAATTTCTATCAATGTGAAAACTCGTCTCAGGGTACTCTGTCAAAAAGCATGTTTCAGAAAGAAATGATTTACAATGTTATTCTCTATGAATATCCAATACAAGGAAAATCCACGATGATGACTGATTACCCGGCAGGCTAGTCGGACACTAACATCTTCATCAAACTGATGCAAAACCAGACGAGGAATAGCTGCATGTACCTTTGATAAATAATCAAATAGCATGATATGAGCTTGATGAAATACTGAGAAGCTATATAACCAAAGACACATACTACTAAAAGGCTAAATATCTCGATTGTTTGTTCTTTATTTTGGCCATACGATCAATTTCACTTCTAGTTTATGAAGCATTTTGCCAGGTTTTGTAGTTGGCAAGTTGAATTTTAGAAATCTGGCTATTTTGCAACAAAAAAAAACTACATCTAAATTTGAACTAAACAGTAAATCAAATGAGAAAGTAAGAAACTCCCATCAACCCAGATCTGCACAAAACTCGTTGGTAGCAGTACAAAACACATAAGAGTGTAATTATGTATTTGGAAATCAATAATTCATTTCAGAAGTTGGAAATGAAATGTGTGCACTTTGAAGCTAGATAAGGGCTTTTGAATGGTATAGAAAGGAATCATTGGTTGACAGTGATACAGAGGCAAATAGCTTATCTATAACCAGTTAAACGACCTTTTGCTCTCTGCTTTTACCAAATTCATGGCGATTAAAGTGTTTTGCTCTTTGTAATTAGTAGTTCTCTCCGGCTTGTTTAAGGTTGTACATGAGAGAATTGTTACCAAACAAAATGGACATTAACAGAGAATAATAAATGTCTGATTCTATTTCATATGGTTCCAATTTACTACAAACAACCATCACCTACATATTGGCTTTGCTGGTGAATAAATGGAAGCTAGAATTTAATTTTTTAGTCAAAATAATTTAGAAAATAGGAAAAATAATAAGTAAGGAATGCAATCAGAATTAGCAACATACCTGCTCAACAAATGCCTCTCTTAGTGCCCCTACTCCATAGTTGCTTAGTGCCCCAAATGCTGAGAAGGAACTGGCTCGCATATTTGCATTCATGCTTGTCTGTTTTTAAAATTAATAGTGTTATGAATTTCCCCAAAAAGGAAAAATTATTTAATAAAAAACTCTCACCTTACAAGCCGATTTTGTAGGGATGAGCTAGGCTCAACCCACACATTCTACTAATAACAAATACAAAAACATGTAAAGATATTGTTAATAGGTAAGGCTAAATTACATTTTTGGTTCCTTAGGTTGTTTTTAGGTTTCACATCAGTCCTTTACGTTCTTTTCTGTTCCATTTTGGTCCCTTAAGTTACAAATGTTACTTTGCTCACTCAAATTACAAACACGTGTAAATCGTTTAGCTTGCTTGAAGATTTTCATAAAGAAATGCCTGAAAAATGTTGCACTATTGAATCTTGAAAGTAAGAGATAATGTGAGAAATTTTTCTTCTTTCAGAAACTTTTCGGTTCAACAAGAAAAATATTGTTCGAGACTAAATAACCAAGTCTGCTTCGAACCAAAGCAGAACACGTAAACAATTAATGAAAGTTTGCAATTGTATATCTACAAAAGAAAAAATATTGGATACAATGGCATATGGATGTAGAGAAACATGTGCAGAATAAAATTCAAATAAGATACAGAAGAGTAAACTGACACACTTGTAGATTTCGAAGCCGTATTGAAAGATTGAGCAAAATAGGCTCAACTGCATCATCAGGTGAAGATTCGAGAATCTGAGGCAAAAAAGTTAAGTTATCAATTGAATATAAAATGGTTTTAAAAAGTCAACAAAATGAAACACATGAAACTTAATACTTCACCATAAGTAAGCATGATACTGCAGTTAATTGTACAGATTCATCAGAATCATCTAGCAGAGCTAATATAACACCCAGGACTTGAGCTGTATACTTCAGAATATGAATTGATGGGATCTGCAACATCAGTATTTGGATATATAATTTCTTTAAAAAGTGAGCACGAGGAAGCATGCTAGAGTATAGACATCCCCGAAGAATTTAAAAATTAACTGAAAACGCAAATTTAAATCCCATATGAATAAACATTCACTTAAGAATGGTGGAATCTAAATTAACAAAATAATCAATTGCAACAACAATTGAAGTAAATGGACTAACTGAGACGAACTTCAGAATGGTGGACTAAGTATTAAGATAATCTAAACTAACAAAATAATCAATTGTAACAACAATTGAAGTAAATGGACTAACTGAGACGAACTTAAAGTTGAAGGTAATTTCTACACACTTTTTCCTTTTAAAAGAGCAGATAATTAGCAAGCAATCAGGCATTTAACAGCTAAATCAATGCTGATTTAACTAACTTTGAAATGAAGGAACAATGGTTACATGATAAGATAAAAACCTGTACTAATCCTCTCAAACAAAAGCGTCGAACAGTAGAAGACTCGTCTGATACCCGTCTGCATAAAACATCAACCATTTTCTCCAAAAGCGAACCAAGTCCACCGCTGAATAGTTGATGGTAATAAATAAGAACTTTAACTCAACAGTAACAACCTCTTTTAAAATGTCAACAATTAGTAAACAAGTATTATAATGAGAAGACAACCAATTGCAAAAGCTAATTGTTAAAAGTAAAAAATGAAACATTTAGACTGACTCTCCTAAAGGCTAAAATGGAGATACGTGAAAAGTTGCATTCCTCATGCAAGAGCTAATTGATTCTGAGGTGAGGAAAAACACTAGTCTTTCTTACCTTGTGCATAATTTTCCTTTAATAATCAAGAATGGAGCCAACAAGATTTTAACTCCTAACTACCTGATCACACAGACTTCTTATGCAAACAATCAACTCTCCCAAATACTTAAACTACTAAGAGGAGAACCAGGTATAGTTTATATTTTAACAAACACCAAACAGAGCTGTTTCAGAAAAAACAAAACCAAACAGAGACATATTACATATGAAGTCAACAACAACCATCCAATTAAAGTAATTGTTAGTGAGAAAAACCAAATCATCTAGGAATCAGACCCATGACTGATCCAGTCAAGCAATCGAGCCTGTGAGACAGGTAATCAGAAAACAAGACATTGGACTGCTGAACAAGCTCTAAGCTGAAACTGGTATTGTTTAACAAATGACTAGTCCTCCTCATACCAATAACCAAAGAGTCTTGACTGTAGTCCTATTGCTATATATTCATTAGGCTTGGGCTTATCTATCAAGCATTCGGATTCATATCCAATTCCACACATTTGTCCATGCTTCAGATGTCCAATCCTATGTGTAAGGGGGTGTCGTGAAACCCCACATGGATTAGAGATATGACCAAAGTAAACTTTTTAAAGGTTGAGCAATTCACAATTCTTAAACTGGTGCAGCTAGAATAATATGAAGCATGGACTAATGCGGGTAGAATAATAGGGATCTACTTCCCCTCTCACCCGGCACTATTGGGCTTGATATGTGGCTATAAATTGTGGGTAGCTCGATCAATATGCTCTAATACCATTTTAGGCTTTTATATTAGACCTAATTCATCCTTAAAAAACCAACTTGTAAGGTGAGAACTGCCTTCCACTTGTAAATACATCCTTATCTCATCCATCCAACACGGGACTCAACTAAAATATAAGGAACATGGGTAGGACCCTAAATATTATAACAAACAATATCAGAAACAGTCAGTAGTTTCCACATAAACATCCATAATTTAATACAACATATAAACTTTAATGGAAGGCAACTTATACAAAGTATCATTCAATACGCACCTATAACGAACAAATTCTGACAAGGCAGCAGCAGCGGCTTCCCTTTGGTATTTCTGGGGTCGATCCAACGATCTTTTAAAAAATTGGCAAATATTTTGGATCTATGTTTTCAACAAAACAAACAACTTGGTCAAAATTTTCTAATGATCAGAAAAGTAGTTGTCTTGCCAAAATAATTAGGAGCAACTATTCACAACCAAGCAACTTCACAGAAAGGAAATGATCCCCTAATGGTAAGCCTTTTTCTATCTTATTTGTAGAGAATCATAAAGCATGTCAAATGCCGCCTAAAATCACAAAGAAACAATAAAACTAAAATAACTCTAATTTTTTCTTCCAGGTCTTTTACTCCTTGCTCAAGATCTCAGTCAAGTTATTATGTAGGTAATATAAGAGGTATCTGGATTGAGCCAAGAAAAAAGCTACTTACGAAAGAGAAAGATGGTTGTAAATGCGAAAATATGGCATCCTCCTCTACGGTAAAAGAGAAGAAAAACAGAATTACAAATTAACATAAAACTAACAGGGCCTTGTAACTATAGTTTGGATGAAATTCCTCACAACCACTTATGAACAAAGAACAACAACCAAACTTTATCCCACTAAATGGGCTCAACTACATGGATCAAATTACGCAATAATGTTCTATCAAATATCATGTTTCTATCCAACTCGTTAATCTCAAATTATTTCTTAATAGTTTCTCTTATAATTTTTCTAGGTCTTCATCCTCCTCTATTTGTATGACTACTCTCCATCTGATCTACTCTTCTTACTACAGAATTCACAAGTCTTATCTCTACATGCCCAAACCACCAATACCTATGAGTTTAATAAACAATGCTTAATGTACAAGTACAAATTAATTAATAAATCTCAAATTCCAAAAATCTCTCATTTAAGTTCTCTATAAGCTTATAAGATCTTTTTGGTAAGTAATAACCATAAGTTTCTTTTAACTGAGAAACTCCCATAGGCAAGAAGATAATTCAAACCATGCCTAAATTTAGGTAATTGTTGTTATCAGCAATGATTAAAACACTGAAGTGACACCAAAATAACTTATTCTAGGAATGGCAAATTGATTCCTCAAAAGAACCGCATTTAATGATTAGAGGGCGGGCTCTCTCAACAATGACATCAAACAGCATGTTATACATATTCCTTGAAACCGAACAATGTAAGTTAAATTATTGTGACATTCTGAAAAATAAACTAGGGTTCACCATGACGGTGGCTGAACCCAAAGAGAAATAACTGATTTTGAACCTTATTAGAAAGCAGGAAGAGAGAGAGTTTTCATTTTGTAACTGTTTTTCTATTTCTGTTAGAATAGTTACAAGATCTAGATCTGTTTTTATAGAAAACAGAAAGGTGACCTGCAATAGCAGGGAAAGCAGAAAGATGACAGGTCAGAACATAAAATGAGCTGACACCTGTCAGTTTACAAAAGAATACATCTAAGCAATCAGCAACTTGTGAAACTTGAAGTTCCTATTGCCTGAGTTTGTGCCTGAGTTGCAGAAACTTGTGAGATGTCAAAGGTTTGGTGAGAGCATCAGCAATCTGATCAACACCTGGAATGTGCAGAACTTGCACCTGCTTGGCAAGAACCTTTTCCCTTACCAAGAATAGATCAATTTCCATGTGCTTTGTTCTAGAATGCAGAATGGGATTATGGGCCAGCAGAACAGCAGATTGATTATCACAGAAAATGTCTGGGGGCTGAGTTGAAATACAGAGTTTTTGAAGGAGAGTTTGAAGCCACAGGAGATCTGCTGTAGCTTGAGCCAGACTCCTATATTCAGCCTCAGTGCTGGATCTGGCGACGACAGGCTGCTTTTTGGACCACCAAGATACCAAATTAGGTCCAAAATAAATAGCAGCTCCAGAAGTGTTGCGTCTATCATCAGGATCTGACGCCCAGTCACCATCACAAAAAACTTGCAGAGCAGGTGCCTGGCAAGGAGAGCAAGTCGTGAGATGAAGTCCAAAGTTGATGGTGCCCTTGAGATAACGAAGAATGCATTTCACAGCAACCCAGTGTGATTCCAGAGGGTGAGACAGAAACGGACACACCTTGTTGACAGAGTAAGCAATGTCAAGTCTGATAATAGTGGCATATTGAAGCGCACCCACTACAGACCTGTACATGAAAGGATCAGAAAGAGCAGCTGAGCCAGTTTTGGTAAGCTTACAAGTGGAATGCATAGGAGTGCCAACAGCAGCAGCAGCAGCATCAGTCATATTAGTCTTGTGCAGAAGATCTCTAATGTACTTGGCTTGAGAAAGGAGAAGAGATCCGTGAGTAGTAGTTTTAACTTCAATGCCCAAGAAGTAATCAAGATTGCCAAGGTGCTTAAGAGAAAAGGCCTCATTAAGCTTGGTGATCACAGCTGTAAGAGTAGAAGGATTGCTGCCAGTTAGGATGATATCATCCACATACACCAGAATATATGTGGTATGTCCTTTGGAAGATAGGATAAACAAGGAAGGATCACACTTGTTGGGTACAAAATGAAGTTGAATGAGGGCAGTTTGCAGCTTTTCAAACCACTGTCGTGGTGCTTGCTTAAGGCCATAGAGAGCCTTGTGAAGCTTGCACACTAAAAAGGGATTAGAGTCAAGAAAACCAGGAGGCTGCTGCATATAGACTTCTTCATCAAGCTCTCCATTGAGGAAGGCATTGTTGACATCCAACTGTTGAATGGACCAGCTGTGAGTGATAGCAAGTGTCAAAATGATCCTGATGGTAATGGGCTTGACCACAAGAGAAAAGGTTTCAGTAAAATCCAGCCCATGCCTTTGGTGAAAGCCCTTAGTAACTAATCTGGCTTTGTGCCTGTTAACACTGCCATCAGGATTCTCCTTGACTCTGAATACCCACTTGCAGCCAATGGCCTGTCTATTGGGAGGAAGAGGAACAAGGGACCAAGTGTGATTTTGACAGAGGGCATCAAATTCTGCCTGCATAGCACGTTTCCACTTAGGATCAACAAGAGCAACCTTCACAGTCTTAGGTTCAGTACATGTCAGCAACAGCCTAGGCTGCAACCTGGGTTGAACAAAGACAGATTTGGCCCTTGTCTGCATAGTATGGTCATTGACAGGCTTGTGAGATATGAGGACAGCATTAGGAGGAATAGAAGTTGTTGATGAGGTAGAGGAAGAAGAGGTTGATGCTTCAGACTGTGAAGGAGGAGAAACTGTATTAGGATGAGGTGAAGCAGGTGATGCAATAAAGGTCTCAGAGATGGTCTGAGTAGGTACCAAAACAGTGGGAGGTACAGAGTTTGTTGAACCAGAAATGACTGGACTTGGTAAGGAGGTGATGCAGGGCACAGGTGAATAAGGGATGATAGAACCAGGGGGGGTGGCAGACTGAGATTGGAGAGCAGTAGTGGTGGAAGATGTGGAACAAAAAAGGTCATGAAAAGGAAACCTGGACTCATTGAAAAGCACATCTTTAGAAATATAAAGTCTGCCTTGGGCAGATAGACACCTGTACCCTTTATGAGAGGTGGAATAGCATAGGAAAACGCACTCTTGGGATCTGAAGTCCAGCTTATGAGCATGATATAGCCTAAGTAAGGAAAAACAAACACATCCAAACACTTTTAAGAACTTGTAGTCAGGTTGGGAACTAAACAGAGTGTAAGGAATTTTGAACTTAAGGGAGGAAGATGGAAGCCTGTTAATGAGAAAAACAGCAGTGGAGAAGGCATAACCCCAATACTGGAGTGGCATTGAAGCTTGACTTAAGAGTGTAAGACCAAGTTCCACAATATGCCTATGTTTTCTCTCAACCACACCATTCTGGTGATGTGTTTGAGGGCATATCACTCTATGAATGATACCTAGCTCATTCAGAAACTTGGTAAAGGGCCTAAATTCACCGCCCCAATCAGATTGAACAGATTTGATAGGATGGCCAACCTGAAGTTCTGCCATACTCTTGAATTGTTTAAATGTGGTAAGGGCTTCAAATTTGGATTTGAGGAGATAAAGCCAGGTGAATTTAGAGTAAGCATCTACAAAGGAAATGTAATATGTGAAGCCTAAAGTAGATGGTTGAAGGGATGGTCCCCACAGATCACAATACACAAGTTCCAAAGGAGTGTAATAGACAGTATGAGAGGTGGGAGCATGTAATCTGTGAGCTTTGCCAATACAACAAGCTGAGCAAAAAATATTTTGTTCTTTATTGCTAAAAGAGATATTACAGCTTTGTAAAACTAGTTTGAGTGTGTGCTCATTAGGGTGACCTAGTCTGAAATGCCAAACATTAGACAAATTTGAGGAAATGCTAACTGCATTAGCAGTAGGTACATAATTGGAAACAGAATGTAAAGCAACAGATGATGACTGAGCAGGTGCTGAAACGGATAGTGAGGGGAAGGCATAAAGACCATCAGACCCAACTTGACCAACCAGCAGAACAGCATCAGAGACCTGGCATTTGACAAGACATTTGTCAGCTATGAACAGAAAATATACATTATTATCAAGACAAAATTGGCTGACACTAATAAGATTCTTGGTAATGGAAGGAACATGAAGCAGATTTTTAAGTGTGAACTGTGTGTGAGGGTGAGAAGGTGAGGTAAAAACACTAGATCCTGCAGTGTTTATAGGGAGACCTTGACCATTCCCTATATAAATCTGTTCATGGCCTTCAAAAGGAGTAAGTTGCTGGAGATTGCCAGCATCATTGGTTACATGATAGGATGCACCTGAATCAGGATACCAAGTGCCAGCAAATGAGGAGGGAGCAGTGTTAGCCACAAAGGTACTTGGTGGAGCATACGCAGATTGAGGTTTAGGGTGAACAGCAGGAGGTTTGTTCCATGTATAAGGATTGAACTGACCAAAGGCTAGAGGAGCAGGTAACCATGGAGCTTGCTGAGGAGAAGACTGCTGAAATGGAGTGGCATTGTAGGAATAACTATTGAGGGAAGCAGGAGGTTGAAAATGCTGATTAAACCTGTGCCAGCAAGCTAGGGCAGAATGACCAAAACGAGAGCAAACTTGGCATTGAATACCTGAATTTCTGCCAGCTCTCCCTCTGCCACCACGACCTCTGTGAGATTTGCCACCTCTGAAACTGGAGTAGTCAGGTTTTGTGGACTGAGAACCAAGCACAGATACTGGTTCAGTACTTCCAGGATGAGCAGACTCAGGGGACTGAGAGGAAGGTGCAATGTGTGTGAGATTGAGGGAAAGAATATCTGAAGCAGGTGATTTCTTAAACTTGTTCAGGCGAAGTTCATGCGCAATAAGGAGAATCTCAACTTCATCAATGTCCATAACTCCGAATTTGCTTTCCACAACTGAAACAACTGAAGCATAATCTGAAGGTAATCCTTCAAGGAATATGATGAGATAGAGGCACCGGATCTCCAATAGAGGCAAGCGAGTCCACAATAGTACGAATTTTCTGAAGATAATCCTGAATAGATTAATTATCAAGAGTTAGGGCACGAAGTTCCACACGAAGTTGACGAGCCTTCGCACGAGTTTGCTTCTGAAAATAGGTGAACAAACGATCCCAAAGTTGATGTGTATGAGTGCATCCAAGAACACGAGACAGGATCTCGCTCGAGAGAGTAGACTGAAGCCATGAGAGCAGCATTTGATCTTTCTGCAACCAAGCAGAATACACAGGGTTAACCGTACCTGATCGTCGCGCATCATCATCAAGAAACTGAGGCGGAATTCGCGAAGAAAGCACCAAATCGGTGAGATTGTGAGCGTTAATGTATGGCTTAACTTGCTGGCGCCAAAGATGAAAATTCTTTGAGTCGAGTTTGGTCGGGATCTTCAGCGCGAACTGCAAACGGCGCGATTCATCCAAGACGGCGGCGGACGACGGCGATGAGACGAGCGGCGGTGGAAGAAGACGAATCTGCCATGGATCAAGAAGGCGAGTCTGATACCATATTAGAAAGTAGGAAGAGAGGGAGTTTTCATTTTGTAACTGGTTTGCTATTTCTGTTAGAGTAGTTACAAGATCTAGATCTGTTTTTATAGAAAACAGAAAGGTGACCTGCAATAGCAGGGAAAGCAGAAAGATGACCTGCAATAGCAGGTCAGAACATAAAATGAGTCGACACCTGTCAGTTTACAAAAGAATACATCTAATAAACCTTGATTGGAAAAGAGAAAACTATCATAATATTCCCAACCATTCGGGAACTCCACAGCGGATTAGTGGTGAGACTGTTCAAGGAGAATCAAATCAAACTCTAGATACCATGTTGAATTTGTGATTATGTGTAAAAGATGAGATAGAAATGTTATTAATAATGACTATTGACTTGATACAAAAGACTCAATACTAATCCCTATATATAGGATACATAGACTCAATCTTAAATCAAGAACAACTCATGATAATTACTAATATCAATCTGATACTAAAAGATACTCTAAGATACTCTAAATTAATATAAGATATTGTAAGAAATTTTATTATATTCTAACTAGCACAAACTCATGAATCTACAATCTTTTAATGAGGAACTACTCCAATAACTTATCAGCAGTTTCTGTCTGGTCATATACATATTTATTTGGATCTATGATTATGTATATACCTAGCAATGTATTCTTTTAAAATATAAAATATAATACCTCTTTCGGCCTCTTTATAGATATGCATCCGGCTATGTCTCCAATGAGATTAATCCACCTCTCATTTTCAGAAAGTTCCCCATCTCTGGCTAAAATCTGAAATAAAGAATTTGTTGAGTTGCTTTATTTACAAGACCATCTTGCATCTTTAATATGGAGCAATTGTAAATTTGTAATGTTTGTCTACCTTTCCCATCTCAAGGTCACCAACACATTCGCAGAATGCCTGGAATGCAGTCAGAAGATTCCTGCACGAGATAAAAACGAATTAAACACAGTACTTGCAAGCACAGTTGTGTGCACAACATATTTGGTGCAGTGATATAATTTTGTTAACACATAATATGCTTGCTTAGACATACGGCCCTGACTTAGTTTCCTCAGTATCATCCTAAGGCAGCCAACTAAACCATATTAGAATGGTGGGAAGAATGGGAAAAATTGCATCGGGGTTTTCTTGTAATAGAGTTATTATATAGTTAGTCATTTAGTTTATATTTCTGTTCTAATATTCGGTTAGTTCTATATGCTGAGCTGTCATATTTGTTATAGCAGCTTTAGTTTGTTAGATCTAAGTCTCTCTATATATAGAGAGCTCCCGGTATCTTCTCATTTCAGTTAATACAATGAGAGTTTATCAAACTGTTTTGTCTCCTCTCTTCATTATCAAACTCTATCATGGTATCTAGAGCTTAATTTTTCGATCCATGGAGTCCTTGTTTCCGTCTTCGCAAGTGAAGCTTTCTCACTTGATCTCTTTAAAGCTTGATGATAGGAACTTCAAGCAATGGAAGCAACAGAGTGACGGAGTTGTACGCGGTCATCGCCTACAACGGTTTCTTACTGTTCCGGTGATTCCTCAGAGATCACCGTCCGATTCCGATACGACACTAGACGGTGCGAATTCTGCATACCTGGAGTGGGAACAATGGGACGTACTCATCTGCACTTGGCTACTCTCTACTGTCTCAGATTCGCTTCTCCCGAAGCTTGTAGAGTGCAGACATTCGTGGCAGGTGGACTGAAATCCATCGCTACTTCAATACGCTCCTCACAACCAACGCGCGCCAATTGCGATCGGAGCTCCGGCAGCTTACGAAAGGCACTCTCACGATTACGGAACTCATCGCGCGTACACGCGAAATCAGTGAATCACTGATTTCGATTGGGGATCCGGTACCGTTACGTAACCTAATCGAGATCGTTCTTGATTCTTTGCCTGAATATTACGATCCAATTGTTGCTGCTGTTAACAGCAAAGACGAATTAAGTTCCTTGGATGAGTTGGAGTCGTCGTTGTTAGCGCATGAATCGCGCCCTGAGAAGCATCGTAAGGTTGGGGTTATTGAACCAGCAACGGTGAATCTAACTCAGGCAGCGCCGTCGTCTTCGTCGGTTACCTCTGATCAACCAACATTGACGGACGCTTTCCCTCAAGGTACGAGTCATGTGACTGCCAACGCTGATAATCACACTTATGGATCTCGTGGAGGTCGTTTCGGTCGTGGTGGTGGCCGCTATGGACGCGGTGGAGGTCGTTTTGGCAAAACGCAATGTCATATTTGTCACAAATTTGGACATGACGTGTCTATCTGCTACTATCGTTACTCTAATTCCAGTGGTGCTGCATATCCACCTCCAAGAGCTCAGTATAATCCCTTCCTTATGCAATAACGCCCTATGTTTCCAGCTCAATTTGGATATTCTGTTCCCAGAGGTAGTGCACCTCCTAGATCTTCTGCACCACAGGCGTTTTATGCAGGTTCTGAAGCTGATTTTAATAACCAATGGTGGTATCCTGATTCAGGAGCTTCTCATCATGTTACTCCTGACGCCTCTAATTTGTCTGATTCTGTTTCATTGCCAGGAACTGAGCAAGTATTCATGAGAAATGGCCAAGGTTTGTCTATAAATTATGTTGGTTCCATGTCATTTTACTTGCCACACACATCCAACCTACCTCTTACCCTTAGAAATCTTCTCCTTGTCCCTAACATAACCAAAAACTTAATGAGTGTGAGCAAATTTGCTCAAGATAATCATGTCTTTTTTGAATTTCATCCTAATTTTTGTGTTGTTAAATCTCAGGCTACTTCTGAAGTGTTACTTCGCGGGTCTGTTGGAGATGATGGACTCTATAAGTTCTCTAATCCTACCACTCAGCTATCCAAGTCAAGTTTTCCAAGTCCAAATTCATGTTCTGCTCAAGTCAAGTTTTCCAAGTCCAAATTCATGTTCTGCTCAATCTACAAATTGCAGGGCTAGCTGTAATTTGTCATCTTCATCTGTAGCACACAATACTCCTGTTTTCAATTGTTTACCAAATTGTATAAGTCATTGTAATACTCTTTGTAATCATGATCAGTTTCATAATAATATGAACAATTTTACTCATTCTCCTTCTCTTAATTCTACTACTTACAATACTCATGTATCTTCTCCACATTCTAATAGTTCATCCTCCATAGCCACAAGTAAATATGTTCTTTGGCATACTAGATTAGGACACCCTAATCATCATTCTCTAGTTGAAGTTTTCAAACTATGCAACTTCCCCAATTTTCCAAAACAACCTACAGAATTGTGTCAGGCTTGCTGCCTTGGAATGTCCCACAGATTACCATATACCCTATCTACCACTGTTTACACCCATCCATTTGAATTAGTTGTTTGTAATCTTTGGGGTCCTGCACCTATAAAATCTACAAGTGGTTACACATACTTCCTCACTTGTGTAGATGCATTTTCTAGGTTTGTTTGGGTATTCCCTCTCAAACTCAAATCTGATACCTTTATCTAGTTTACTCAGTTTAAGAAAATAGTTGAACTTCAATTCAACTGCCTTATCAAATGTGTTCAAAGTGATGGTGGAGGAGAGTTTAGGCCTCTCACCAAATATCTAAATGATTCGGGTATTGTTCATAGGCTCACTTGTCCTTATACTCATCATCAAAATGGCCTTGTTGAACGTAAGCATAGGCATATAGTTGAAACAGGGCTCACACTTCTAGCCCAATCCACCCTTCCCTTAAAATTTTGGGACCATGCCTTTGTCACAGCTGCTTGTCTTATTAACAGAATACCTAGTCCCACACTTGACAATTTCTCTCCTTATTTCAAACTTCTAAATAAGCCCCCAGATTATTCAAACCTTAAAGTCTTTGGCTGTTCTTGCTATCCCTTTCTTCGTCCCTACAATGCCCATAAGTTAGCCTATAGGTCCCAAGAGTGCTTATTTCTTGGCTATTCTACAACTCACAAAGGTTACAAGTGTCTAGCTTCTGATGGTCACATCTATATCTCCAAAGACGTGGTGTTTCATGAGTCTAAATTCCCATACCAGTCCATGTTTCCCACTGCATCTCAATCTTCCTTATCCAACACAAATCTCAATTCTACTAATGTCTCCTTCTGGTCAGTCCCTTCTATAATTCCATCCCCTGAATCCAAGCAACCTACATCCTCTCCTTCCCTTAATCCTCCTTCTCCTACTCAGGCTGAACATCGTAATTTTGTCTCTCCTTCAGCCTCCCATTCTGAGTCTGTCTCAGCTTCTAATTCTAGTTCTACTGCATCCCACAGCCCTGCACCTCATACTGCATCCCATGTTCCTTCAAGTTCTACTTCAGCTTCTCATACTCGTGACCAACCAGTCCTAGCTAATGCTGACCACACCCCTCCCTGCTCTCCTGCCCTCATTCTTTCAGACCCTACTGAAGCATCTACCATTTCTCCCTCTTCCTCTCAAACTGTTTCCTCTAACCCCTCTTACTCCAACCAACCTTTTGTCAATCCTCTCAATGTGCATCCTATGCAAACCAGAGCCAAAAGAGGCATTACCCTACCTAGACTTAATCCCACACTGCTTTTAACCCACATGGAACCAAACTCTATCATCTTGCAGATTTAAATATCTCTGTAACTTCACTAGAGAACCAACAAAAATTAACATTAACCTCTATATTGAAGTATGTTAATAATTAGTAATAGGGTTTGTTGACAACTTTTTCCCCTTGTCATTGACAGTTAGATTCTTGTTGAAGTAGTAGCGGTAGTCTTAGGTAGTAAAGAATACACATGATATTAATATTGATTGAGTTATATATGTTTTAGCTTTAAGCTTTATTACAAATAACAGGGTACTAATCTATGCTTATTGTCAAAACCCACGATTCTCTCTGTGTATTTTAGGATGTTTTATATTTGCTATAACAATTGTATCTTGCTATTATTAGGTCTAGGTATTTATGATCAATCCCATAATTACAGGGATTTGTTCCTTTAAGAATTAGTTGTCCATATTTCCTAAAATAGGCTGCAGGTTCATGTATATATACAGGTCTAATGATCTAATAATATAATAAGAAATATATTATTCCTTTTAAATCTGAGATGGTATCAGAGCTCTTGATCCTTGGGAGTCTCTGACCGTGTCTGTAAACCCTAACTTGCAGCCTTCATTGCTGCACCCTCTTTAAGCCCTGTTGCAGCCTCTCTACCTTGATCACATTTGGTCATGGCTGAGATCGTGAATCCCACTCTGGAAACTGGGGACAAACCCCAGACCAATGGAGAATTGCAGAATGTCCATTCTGCTTATCGGCTAAATGGGAAGAATTATCTCAAGTGGTCTCAACTCATTAAGACCATCTTGAAAGGAAAAGGAAAGGTCAGTCACTTGACTGATAATATACCTGATGAAACAGATCCCAAGTTCAAATCCTGGGATGAAGAAGACTCCATGATTATGGCGTGGCTGTGGAATTCAATGGTCTCAGAAATCAGTGATACCTGCATGTTCCTTAAGTCAGCAAAGGAAATTTGGGAGGCAGTAGAACAGACTTATTCTAAGGCCAAGGATGCTGCTCAAATTTATGATGTAAAGGTGAAAACCGTGGCAGTCAAACAGGGAAACAAATCTGTTACTGAATATGCCAATCAACTCAAGTCTCTATGGATGGAATTGGACCATTATAGAGTTATAAAAGCAAAGTGTTCAGAAGACTCAGCAATCCTTAAGAAGTATATTGAACAAGATAGAGTATATGATTTTTTGGTAGGCTTGAACCCTGAATATGACCAGGTCCGAATCCAAATCCTGGGAAAAGAGAAAGTCCCAGGGCTTAATGAAGTGGTAGCCATTATCCGGAGTGAAGAAAGCAGGAGAGGACTGATGCTGGAAACCTCAACCACTGAAAGCTCCGCAATGATAGCTGAAGGAGGAACAATGATGAGGAAAAATGGGGTTCCCAATATGGAGAAAAACCATGAAGAGGTCTGGTGTACCCACTGTAACAAGCCGCGTCACACAAGGGAGAAGTGCTGGAAATTACATGGAAGAACCCCAAGCCGAGAATGGGGGCAGAAAGGAGGCCCTCCAAAAAGGGGAGGACAAGGGCAAGCACACATTAGGCAAGGGCAAGCACACATTGCTAATGGTCAAAGGGAAGAATCTGGTCAGCTGAATCAAGAAGAAATAGAACGAGTAAGATCATTCCTTAGCAAACTCGAGAAGCCCACAGGTACATGCTCCTTAATATATTCTGGTAAGTTTCCACTTTCTTTTGGGCTTAATGTTTCAGATACACCCTTCACACATTACTGGATACTAGACTCTGGAGCCACTGACCATATGACCCCTATACCCAAATATTTCTCCACATATTCTCCATGTCCTAGCAACAAGAAAATTTCCACAGCAAATGGAACTCTTATAACTGCAGCAGGACAAGGAGAGGTCCAAATAAGCCCATCCATAATACTAAAAAATGTCCTTCATGTCCCCAAACTGTCCGCCAATCTGATTTCTATACAAAAACTCACAAAAGATCTCTCATGTAATGCTGTTTTTTATAACAACTCTTGTATATTGCAGGACAAGAAATCGGGGAGGATGATTGGACATGCTAGAGAATGGAATGGCCTATACTACATGGAGGATCCTAATCTGCCTACCAACCTCGTATCTGAATCCACCATGACTAATAAAGAGAAGGTCCAACTATACCATTGTCGGCTAGGACACCCTTCATTTAGAGTTGTAAAAATGCTCTTCCCTTCCTTGTTTAAAAATTTAAATGTGGAGAGTCTCAACTGTGAGGTGTGTGAGCTTGCAAAACACAAGCGTGTACCTTTTCCCATTAGCAATAAAATAAGTCCTTCCCCTTTTGTTCTTGTTCACACTGATGTATGGGGTCCGGCGTATGTTCCTAATATCTCAGGTGCTAAATGGTTTGTGACCTTCATAGATGATTGTACTCGGGTGACTTGGGTTTTTTTATTAAAACAAAAATCTGAAGTTAGTTCCGTGTTTTTTCAGTTTGTCTCAATGATTAAAAACCAATTTGGAGTTGGTATCAAAAGAATTAGGTCAGATAATGCTAAGGACTACTTTAACCTTATACTAAACTCTTTCTGTCAAAAGGAAGGGATAATCCATGAGTCCTCATGCGTGAACACACCCCAACAGAATGGGATTGCAGAAAGGAAAAATGGGCACCTATTAGATCAAACTCGGGCTCTACTTTTCCAAAATCATGTTCCTAAGAGATTTTGGGGGGAAGCTCTTCTTACTGCCACCTACCTAATCAATAGGTTACCCACAAAAATATTAGACTCAAAAAGTCCCATGGAAGTCCTATCCTCATTCTACCCACACTTGGATCCTACAAATAAACTCCAACCTAGAATATTTGGGTGTGTATCCTTTGTACATATTCATAGCAATGAAAGGGGAAAATTAGACCCTAGGGCTGTCAAATGTGTATTCTTAGGGTACTCTTCCACACAAAAGGGATACAAATGTTATCAACCCCTATCAAAAAAATTCTATGTGTCAAGAGATGTCACCTTCAACGAACAAGAGAGCTACTTCAAGCAGCCTCATCTTCAGGGGGAGAATGTACGAGAGGAAGATGAGACTCTTGTGCTTCCAAATATGACATTTGGACCTGAAAGTGGGACAAATGGCATTGTTGTCCCTGAAAGACGGATAGAACCAACACCTGAATGCATTGTTGTCCCTGAAAGACGGACAGAACCAGCACCTGAATGCATTGTTGTCCCTGAAAGACGGACAGAACCTAAATCAACAGCACCGGAATCAACAGCAGGACCTAAACCTGCACCTAATGGTGGAAAATTTGGGAAAAATCTGGTATATACAAGGAGAGAAAAGGCCATTCTAGAATCTGGCAATGTCCAAGAATCCAACCCATCATCTCTGCATGAGGTAATATCTTCAAATCCTATAAATGATTTTAATGAGTTTGTTTATGAAAATCTAGAAGCACAGGTAGACCAAAATCTAGACCTACCCATTGCCCTCAGAAAGGGAACTAGAACATGCACCCAACAACCACTTTACCCACTATCAAATTTCTTATCCTTTGAAAAATTCTCACCTACCCATAGAACCTTTCTCACAAACCTCAACTCCACACACACACCTTCATCTGTATCTGAAGCATTATCTGACAGGAATTGGAAACAAGTCATGAATGTGGAAATGGAGGCATTAAACAAGAATAGGACTTGGGAACTTGTCACCCTACCAACTGGAAAAAAAACAGTAGGATGCAAGTGGGTATATGCAATAAAGTTCAGGGCTGATGGGACCATTGAACGCTACAAGGCAAGATTAGTGGCGAAAGGTTTCACTCAAACCTATGGAGTAGATTACTTGGAGACATTTGCCCCGGTTGCTAAGATGAACACGGTCAGAGTAATATTGTCATTAGCAGCAAATCATGATTGGGACCTGCAACAATTCGATGTGAAGAATTCTTTTTTACATGGAGACCTTGAAGAAGAAATATACATGGAGTTGCCCCCTGGTTACAGTGGACAGGTTGCTGCTGGAACTGTTTGCAAGTTAAGAAAGGCTCTATATGGGCTGAAACAATCCCCAAGAGCATGGTTTGGAAGATTCACCAAAGTTATGATAAATTTGGGCTACAAACAGAGCCAAGGGGATCACACATTATTTATCAAACATTCAGTTTCAGGGGGAGTAACGATTTTATTAGTGTATGTGGATGATATTATAGTAAGTGGGGATGATAAAAAGGAGCAGCAAGTGCTAAGTGAATGTCTTGCCAAGGAATTCGAGATCAAGACATTAGGGAGACTTAAATATTTTTTGGGAATTGAAGTGGCCCATTCCAAGAAGGGAATCTTCATATCTCAACAAAAATATATTACTGACTTGCTTAAAGAAACAGGTAAGACAGCCTGCAAACCAGCAAGTATTCCAGTTGACCCGAATATAAAGTTGGGAAGTGCGGAGGAGGATATTGTTGTGGACAAGAAAATGTATCAAAGACTTGTAGGCAAGCTTATTTACCTATCTCACACAAGACCAGACATTGCGTTTGCTGTAAGTTTAGTTAGCCAGTTTATGCACCAACCAAAGGAAGCACATTTGCAAGCTGCTCTTAGAATTGTGCAGTATTTGAAAGGGACACCTGGAAGAGGGATTTTGTTCAAACGAAACAAGAGTGTAAGTCTTGAAGCATATACGGATGCAGACTATGCGGTGTCAGTGGTAGATAGAAGATTAACTACTGGATACTGCACCTTCCTTGGTGGAAACCTAGTGACTTGGAAGAGCAAAAAACAGAGTGTGGTAGCTAGATCGAGTGCGGAAGCAGAATTTTGTGCAATGGCCCATGGAATATGTGAACTTCTATGGCTGAAGATTATATTGGAAGACTTGAAGATAAAGTGGGATGAACCTATGAGGTTATATTGTGACAACAAATCTGCAATTAGTATAGCACACACCCGGTGCAGCATGATAGAACTAAACACATCGAGGTTGACAAACACTTTATCAAGGAAAAACTAGACAGTGGTATGATTTGCACACCATATGTATCCACTCATAACCAACTTGCAGACATACTCACCAAGGGGCTGAACTGCATTAACTTTGAAAGGATTATATCCAAGTTGGGAATGGAAAACACCTATTCACCAGCTTGAGGGGGAGTGTCAAAACCCACGATTCTCTCTGTGTATTTTAGGATGTTTTATATTTGCTATAACAATTGTATCTTGCTATTATTAGGTCTAGGTATTTATGATCAATCCCATAATTACAGGGATTTGTTCCTTTAAGAATTAGTTGTCCATATTTCCTAAAATAGGCTGCAGGTTCATGTATATATACAGGTCTAATGATCTAATAATATAATAAGAAATATATTATTCCTTTTAAATCTGAGACTTATACTAATCTAAGATACTCACATTACTCCAAGATATTATCATATATTCTAATACGTAATATTAAGCTTAGAGTCCATTATTCATGTTAGTTGGGTAAAACAAACCATAACACATACTTGACACACAGCACAAATGTGGATGCCAACATTCAAATAGTAATGCTAATCCTCACCTCAATGGTTCAAGGTGACCAGAGGAAGCTAACCCATGACAGCTTCCAAGTTGCAGCATCAGCTCAGAAAGAACAGAAGCGTAGTTTTGCTCAACAGCCCTTTTTCCAACTTTTCCTCCACCTCTGCATCAAATAAAAGTTTGATAGATTATTGGATTTTTTGATATTATAAACTCGAACTATATTGATAATACAGACCTGAAAAAAGCAGTAAGAGCAAAAATTGCAGCTTCCAGTTGGCCGTCTTCTGTATGATTCTGGACCTGGCTATCCTCAACTCTGTCTACATCACATTTAAGGATAGGAATCTGGCTAAGGACAGATATCACATGTTCTAGAAATAACACTGATAAAACCATGTGCTGTGAAAAGGCCTGGAAACATTTATGTAGAACATGAATCAAATATTTTATGAACATATTGTTCAAGTAGGATCACAGATGACAGCATGAAACACAAACATCATGAGGTACTTGAAACTTTAATATTCCGTTAGAACTAAAAGAATAGACTAAGATCTGATTTGAGATTGAGTTATCCCAATTAAGGTATGCACTCAACCCCTGGTCTGAAATTATTGTTGATTACAACTGTTATAGTTAGATATTACAAGATAACTGAGAGAAACTCATAGTCATGGATAATATAAAAAATAATGGAAAGGAAAATCAAGGAGAGAGAGTTGAAAGCTTGCTCTAGAATCTGATTGTATTCTCTTACATTAACAACTGAAAACAGATGTTTTATAACAGAACAACAGGTCCTGAATTAAAGAGCAGACTAAAACTGACACCATCTCCAGCTAATACAGTAACGTTGTTGTATACTGTATAGTCGGAAAAAATCTGCAACAAACCCACACTAATATAGGAAACTCTTCTATCGCAACTCAAAAGTTTTCATACTACACTTTTCCATCATATGTATAGCAACTACTCCCTAATTCATACTCATGCCCAATTTTAGATAAATATCCATTATGATTTATGAAAATATAAGTGTTGGTGTTAGATACCTGACAGCTACCTATTATGAGTGACAGAAGTCCAGTGTTAGGACGGGATAAACCTGCTGGTGGAACATACTAAACAGACAACTTTTCTTTTTTATGAGCTCATAAACAAATAATCCTCAACCAACATTTGTTCCCATATCCATGCATCATAGGCAACAACAAATTGTAGTGAATGCTTTTGTACAGCCATTATAATCATTTTCATGCATGAGACAATAAATTGTAGTGAAAATTGAACAGGAAGAATATATTCTTATAACTGGGAAAAAAAGACACACTTACGTAGAATGCATCCTGCATGGGCCATCCACCACGCAGCCTAGATATATCCTTCGTTATTATATCCTTTCCAGCAGCGGCCAGGACTTCATCAAAAACAGTTTTTGAACTAGTATTTTCGGCCAAAGAGGCAATCTTTTTGTATAGTGAAGGATAATTTACCAGAGGCAAACAGCTAGAAAGCAACATTTATTAATACCAGAGTGTTGTGTATGTGGGGGCAGGGGGGCAATGACTTTCAGTCAATATAAAGAACTCTTCTGTTCCAAGTTATAATAATGGCAAAAGACAAACAGTGTTTTTAGTCAATATAAAGAACTGTGCTGATATTTAGGTACGCAGTATAAGATTTTAGGGGGAAAAAAAGGATACAGCGCCAAGAGTTTCCACGCGTAAATGCTTATCAGTTGCATGCACAGTGGCAGAGATCAATGATTGTGTTGTCCTGTAATACATTATATGTCACCATAACTTACACTCAAAATTTATCAGTTAAAAAGATGATGTGACGAAAGGTGGCTTCTCCAGTAAAACAACATTGAGAAAAGACAATTATATGCAATCTCCATATAAAACAACATTATATGTCCTGTAATACATAAACTATGCTTTAAACCTTGAGATATCAATCTCTGTCAGTTCACTCCCTCTCCTTGTAACAAACTCAACAACAGCTTGAATGGCTCCTTCGGCAGACTGCTTGATCTTATCACATATAGCTACTGAGCAACCATGAAGCATAGCAACCAGCTGTATGCAAGAGTCACCAAAGCTGTTAATTATAATTTTCACAACATATAAGGGGAATAAGAAAAGACAATTGCCTCATCCTTGGTCAAGAGAATGCACAGGGAGGAAATGATTCTGTTGAAAACTTCTGATGGATCAATAGATGTATCCTGTATACACACAAGAAAACTGTGAGTATCTGCACAATGCATCATTTCTATATTATATAACTTCAAAAAATAATAGGATAGAGTATTTTAGATCATCTAACAATATTAGTTTCCATACTTTCCTATATAACACTATTGGTTTTCTTATTTAATTAGGATTAGTTAGCATAAATAAGAATTGGTTTTCTTATATATATATATATATATATATATATATATATATATATATATATATATATATATATATATATATATATATATATATATATATATATATATATCCAACTTCAACAAATATCATGTACATCTTAAGTCTCTTTTTTTTTTTTTGCTTAAATGTACTTTTCCCTCAGTATCAATTTCTTTTAATTTGTCCTGGTTTGAATTTTAATTATTTTTAACCCTGCATCTAACAAAAAGTGTGCAAGGACTAAAAACACAGTTTTTTATCGAATGAAGGGAAATAGATGTCTAAAAATGTAGTCATATTCTGGGACCAAAATCTTATCGGTACCCTCTTTCTTCTTCATCGGCAACTTAAATGCAAGAAAGGCAGAAACAATGTGATCAATGAACTCACATTTCTCAGCATGGCTATCACATCTTCAAGAGAAGACAAAGCACGGTATGACAATTCTATGTCTTCAGCAGATATAGACAAACCAGGAGGCTTTGGAAGTGAAAGAGAAATACTGAAGAGTTGATCAAGAATCTGCAAAACATAATCATTAAATGGACTATTCAAGAATAACACAGCAATTTCCTCTTTGAAGTGAAACTAGAGAACATGTCTTTTGTAAACCTTATAATTCTTAGAAAACTACACAAGTACTTAAGGAGAGAGAATATGCTTTTTTCATAACAGACAAGATATCTCAAAAACATACTTGTGCTGATATTTTTCGGACTTCAGAATTTGTGTCGGCACAACGTGGAAGATAAATTGCTACCCTATCTCCCAGGCACAAAGCTTCACGACTTGGCAATACAAATGCAGCTGGAAGTTGAGAAACAAAATAAACATTTTCATTTGGTGTAAAATATTGGCAATGAGATTTGTACCAAAAACCTCACGCAAATTACTCAAACCCTTAATTACTAGCCCAATCCTAGAGACACAATCAGGTATATATAGTTAAGAATAATTAAAATAAAATTTGAAGTTGTCTGATTGAACATATTTACATGGTAGATTAGAAAAATTCCCATAAAGAGTACGGTCAACTTGCTTGGTATGTGCACAATTCCCATGGCATCCCAGTGCGCAATAGCCACTAACACAAACCATCCGAAATTTGAGAAGCATCTCATGGACTGCAAGACATCCTCTTCTCCTCTGATATTCAACAGGTGAAGAGACAAATTGATCAATTTGCCTCAGGATAAGCATTAGCAGCTCTGCTCGACTTCTTCCATCCTCTCCACTAAATATTATGTTTTTACTAATTAGTACGAGTGAAAAAATACCTTTACAGCTTTGTACACAGGATAACATGATAGAAAGTTAAAAAGCTTTTTAATAGATTAATTGAGTGATGGGTGTATTTAGAAAGAGAAAGATGAAGGATAAAGTATTATTTTTATAATATGCAAACAATGAACTGCAAAAGTTATAGCCCGAAAATGCAAATATGAACGAGAGAGTAACAATTCTATTTTTTGGAAATAAAAAATAATTATTTGAGAAGAGTGATAGAAATAAAATGAGGAAGCAATAAGAAGATAAAATGAAGCAATTAAGAAGGAGGATGTATATATCAACACATAACTTAAGTAAAACAATGTGACTTTTTAAATAAATTACCCAGTGAGAAGAATTGCACATAAAAGAGAGATCAGATTGTCAACAAGGGGACTGACAACTTCAACTGGATCATTTTGTATCGCAAAAAATCCTAATGTGGCCTGTCAAATTCACCAGAAAACTAAGATGGCTGAAAGTTTGCAAATGCATTCAACAGCCAAATAAAAGACCATACCTTCATCACATAGTTTCTGGTTTCAACCGTTAGCTTTGGCTCCACAGAAACCAATGTAGTGCAGGCACTTAATGCAAGAGCCTCAATATTTAAAAAAATGAAAAGTTAAATATTATCAGCTTAAAATAACAAGTGACTTCGCCTTAGACACAACTACTCATTCGACAACACTTTATATACCTGAGTACGCAAGAGTTCATTGTAATCAGCAAAACCATCATTATCATCTCGGCCCATTAAAGTTAAAATATAATCAAGCAGTTGGTCCCTTCTTTTCAATGGAAATGGTGCACCACTTTCAGAAGCATTAATGACAGCATTACCTGCATTATCAGAGTTACATCATGCACACAACTATCAGGAAAATATATACATAAAATTTGATGAATTTCCCGTGAACTCTCAAGAAGAGGTCAAGAAGATAGCATGAAGATGCTGCAAATTTTATCTTGAAGCATGTCATGAGAATCTAAAGTAGATAATAATTAATAAATATAATTAATTGAACCCAAAGCACGTCAATACAGGCCACGAGGAATATAACTGGTATAATGATATGAACAACAATGACAGTCACGCAAAGTCGCCTAGGTTTCAATAGAGAGATTCAAATTATAGTTTGTTTAGTAAATATCTCTATGATTATATTTTTGTTTTATCCCTATAATCCCTTGTAGAT
This sequence comes from Vicia faba, assembly GCA_948472305.1. Lineage (NCBI taxonomy): Eukaryota > Viridiplantae > Streptophyta > Magnoliopsida > Fabales > Fabaceae > Vicia > Vicia faba. The sequence goes on along the minus strand of OX451740.1, from coordinate 992,768,794 downwards.
TTGATTGTATTCACTTGGTTATAAATAAAAGGCTGGGAGTAAATTCATCCAACAGAGACATGAACCTGCTCACTTTCAATGAAAAGCTATCACATAATTATGACCTTTGTTTTCACTGCGGGCATAAATAACCACACACACTTTACAGAGATGTTATCAATGGTGGATTATGGAGGCCAGCAAAAATTCGTTATAAACATGGGGTTGTGGTTGGCAGATATAATAGATATTGCACCCTATGGTGGTAGTACAAAATCTGCTATTCCATAAACCCATGGCACCGCCATGCGGATATTTGACAACACTGTTTCAAAAATGTTAATTTTCTAAAAATGGAGTTCTAGCAATCCATTTATGTAAAAAATAAATGTTTTCATCAAATAAAAAACATGACAAAGTTGTAAAGATCATATTAACAGCAGAAGCAACAAGAAGGACAACACAATGAGGATTATTAGAAGTAGTAGCTAGCTTAGGCTTGAAAAGATTTTAGCTATCTTATGACTGACACCTGTCAAGGTGTTGGCAGTCCTAATCTGCTATAGCAGGTCACCTTGCTTTTAATAGCTAAAATCTTTTCAAGCCTAAGCTAGCTACTACTTCTAATAAGGATCAACAATAATTAAAATACGAAAACATGATTACTAACCAAGTAAATTAATTGCAGTGATCACAGCTTGCTTTGCTATAGGGTGACGCACATGAAGAAGCCTTGAAAGCATGTTGGTGCCCTGCCCACAAATAAATAATACAATCAAATCAGCTTTATAAATAAACACATATATTAACAGGAATTGAGATAGATGTTGCCTACTATAAACTAACAGCAGTAATTATTCTTTGAATGAAATGATTGAATTGCTTGAGATACTAAACCATCAGCCTCATCTATTTATAATCAATAGTTTACAGTCAAGATCCCTAAATTATACGAATAAGAGTAAAAGCTAATATCTAGAAGATGTAAACAAAATATATACATAATAGCAATAAAGGAAACTAAACCAGGGCAATGTCTCAACAATTATAAATGAACTGTGGCATGTCCTGCACGCTTCCTTGGTGTATAATAACTCAATAACATACACTCAAACTTTATAATAAAATTAGGGTAACAACTCATGAAACTGTTTTCATTATTGGGAAACAGTAATATATGAACATTTTATTACCTTTTTCTTCAAAAGTTATTGCTTATTTTCTTGCATTGATCTTAAAAACTATTTGACAACATACATTAAAACAGTATTTAAAATTAAATGGAAAGGTTCCAATCACACCCTCTTTGGTTCATTTGTATCCATCTGAAATCAAGCAAGGCAACACAAGATAGATAACCTACAATAAGGGCGTTTATTCTGGCTTCAATAACTGATGATGGGGCATACTTCGCAGCATATCCATACATTAAAGCCAAGGCAGCATGTATATCATCAGACTCTACTGTTCTGTAACCATCTGAGAACAATGACAATAACCTGCAAATGATGAAAGTTACAAACAGGTCAAACAGATTCTGAATCAAATTCAATAATGGAAAAGAATAATGAACAATCAAAAACCAAGTGGATGCACTTTCTTCATGTTTGAATACAAACTAAATAACTGCTCAACCAAAAGAACTCTGACTTTTTCTACACTGTTGACAAGCTCCGATGCAAATTAAGTGACTGTTCAACCAAAGCATATGTTGATCTACAGATAGGTCAGATAAATTCTAAATCTAATTGAGTCTTATAAAAGGAAATGGAAAGAGATCCATTCTTAGATGCTTTGAAGGAAGGGTAGGGAATAGAAACTTAAGACATTAAGTACAATTTGAGAAAGGGGCATATATAACACTCCTTACTCAAATATCTGTTTAATTTAATATTAGAGACAGATATAACACTCCACTAATACAGTAGTAATATACAAACTTTAGTCAAGTTAGACACTCCTATGGTAGACTATATTTGGGATACAAGAGAAGGGGCAGAATAGGGGTTTGGTTGGGTTGTAACAACCTTGCCTATATGGGAATGAGCACGCAAAGGGAGAGAATGGTGGGGTAAAAGGCATTCAGTCACTTTAGTCCAGTGACCTTTGGCACGGCATTGTGGAACCTAGATTTTTACAAGTAATTCAGACATGTATAACTGGGGGCTTATAAACTAAAATTATTTTTGTGTAACAAGATGTAAATTCCTATCGTCATATTTTCTTACCATACTCCGTCCAGTCCCAAGTGTCTTATCGAAGACTATTTTCTTAACATACTCCCTCCAGTCCCAATTATAAGACACAGCCAAAAAACATTATGAGTTAGTTAGCTGTCCACTGATAGTGCAGGATAAGAGAGATATAAAAGCTTCTCTTTACTCCATTGTAACAGAATTAGATTCACAAAAATAGAATCAATAACAGTTTTCTACTCTCTCTCTCTCTCTAAGAATTCTCTAAATCTTATTAGCATTAAAACCAAAGAACTCATTTATTGCTCGAACTTTTTAAATATGTTTACATATATACCCTTCTAGGGAAACTGTTGAGACATTAAATGCAACCACTAATATTAAAAAGACAAACATTTTAAATGAGGGTAAAAATGTAACATAAACAATAAACACAACTTAAAAGTTTTAACTTTTTCTTATATAAATGGGACCAAAAATTCCTCCAAACATTCTCTTATAATTAGGACTGGGCGGGAGGGAGTATTCCAGATGTGGTGCGTCTTACACAGGCATAATCTTTCAAATTACAAATAAAAAACACACACACTAGATGTTTTGTCTTTTAATGTAAGATATGTTAAACTGTGAACATCCAACAGTAAAAATAAGACCAAAAAAGTAGATAGTGTTATGACTGGAACACTAAGATAGTAAGATTATAACAATTTTGTACTCAAGCATAATCTACCATAGCAAGTAAAGGTTCTGAAACATTCAGACCATAATGAAGTACAGAAAGAAAGAGATTTCAAAAAAAGATACAGTTAGAAGTTGTCAATAAGTTAGGGCCTTTTTGGTTTCTGTTTCTATTATTTGTTTTCATGTCTCATTTTTATTTTTAATCACAAAAATGCTATTTTACCATAAAAATCTGTTTTCATTGTTTTCTATACAAAAATTTGAAAACATGAAATAATGCAAAAACAATGTAACATTTTTGTAATTGGTGAAAAGTGAAAACCAGAAATGAAAACGGAAAATGGAACGAGAAACCAAACAGGCCCTTAGAATTTCACATGCATAAGCTTGGGTTTAGAAGGTGAGTTGATAAATTAATTCGGAAAGAGAAGTGTATACACTCAATCCTACAAGTCTGGCATAAACCTCTGAATTATGGTTTGTCCAACATTGTCTATAATATCCTTCAGCTTCTCCAACACTGTGTCCAAGTGAGATGCAGCAACCTTCACATAAAAAATAATAGTTTAAGAAGCAACAGGAAAGGGAAAATATATCTATCAAGTTTAAAAGGAAATGTATTACCAATCCCATTGCTTTTGCCAAACCAAGCCTATTTGTTGGTATTGCAATGTTTGATTGCTTATACATCCAATTCATTTTATCATGGACATAAGCTCTGTCATTAACCTTTTGAAGCAGAATCCCTAAGCATCTGTGTCAAAGTTCAAAATCATTTTTCACTCTTTCCAATCTTAAATACTAAGCATTAAGATTCAGACAGCAGGCATCAAACCAAATTTGAAAATCCAAGGTTGTGCTAATGAAGTGGAATTCTGAAACAAGTAATGTGGTAGATAAGCCCTAAAGTACAGGTTTTGATTACTAAAAACTACATGAAAGGTGATATAGACTTGTATATGCTCAGTTGTGTTTCAGTACTTCTCATAACATATTTCAGCAGATTGACAACTGTCGTAAATAGTGTATATTTGTAATCGGCCCATTAGGTTTAGAGTAGACTATTTAAACTATTCCCATAAAAGATCTGACCAAATTTTTATTTGTAGAAATAATGTAATTACTAAACTAGGGCCATTGTGGTTATACAGTATCAAGTAAATAGTAAATGGGATAAGTTATCTGTTGTATTTATTGTATTTCTGCGTGTGTGTGTGTGCGCGCGCGCGCATAAAAATAACAAAGCTCCACTGTCTAACACTCAGGAATTTAATCACATTCCTTTTGTTTTTGTTATCTTTCGACACGGTATCTAAATCCTAACAACAGATAATCATATTTCATGAAACCCAGTAGATCCACCCACTGTCTATTAGCTAGCTTAGGCTTGAAAAGATTTTAGCTATCCTGTGACTGACACCTATCAAGGTGTTAGCAGTTCTTACCTGCTATAGCAGGTCACCTTGCTTATAATAAAAAAGCAAAGCTGTTAGCATTTTGTAACTAACTTTGCATTCAATGAAAAGTTGTTGAGAATCAATGAAACTCTCTCCTTCACTTTCTATCACTCACAATACAAGAATATAAGCCATTTTTGCCACGATTCTAATGGAGTAGGTTTTGGCCACAGACTCAATGAAGCTATCCAGTGGTGGCAAACAACGGCATTGAACACATTAGGATAGCAGAAGCTGGATCAGAGTTGATTGCAGTAACAGTGACAACCGCTGGAAAAAGAGTATGTGGGTGTGGTTGGAAAGAAGAGCACGTCCACAAAAAAGGCTTGATGCTGGACAAACTTTGTTGACTGCATAAGCTAACTCAGGTCAGGTAATTGTTGCATACTGCAGTGCTCCAACAACAGATCGATAGAAAAAGGGGCCAGAAAGTTCAGCAGAACCTGTTTTAGTGAGCTTGCAAGAGATTGCATGGGGGTGGTGACAGAAGAAGCTTCCAGCATATTTGTTCTCTGAAGCAGATCTCTAATATATTTAGACCGAGTTAAAAGCAGAGAACCATTAGCAGCAGATTTCACCTCAATACCAAGAAAATAATCAAGGTCACCCAAGAATTTCAGGGAAAAGGCTGCATTAAGTTGAGTGACAATGGAGGTTATGAGAGTTGCAGAACTGCCTGTGATTATTATATCATCTACATATACTAAAAGATAGATAGTGTGTCCATTGGCCAGATAAGTGAACAATGAAGGATCACACTTGCCAGGTTGAAAATTAAGCTTGAGTAGAGCTGCCTGAAGTTTCTCAAACCACTGCCTAGGAGCTTGTTTCAGCCCATTGATAGCCTTATTCTATCTGCAAACATGAGTGGGATCAGTACTAACAAACCCTTGAGGTTGCTCCATATAGACTTCTTCAGCCAGAATTCCATTCAAAAACGCATTGTTGACATCAAATTGCTTAATCGGCCAATAATGAGTGATGGCTATGGTGAGAATGAGTCTGATTGTGACGGGCTTTACAACAGGGGAGAAAGTTTCTGTAAAATCCAAACCCTGCCTTTGATGAAAACCCTTAGCCACTAATCTGGCTTTAAACTTGTTGACAGTTCCATTTGCATTTTCTTTGACCCTAAAAACCCACTTACAGCCTATAGCTTGTCTGTTAGGAGGAAGAGGAACAAGAGACCATGTCTCATTAGCTATGAAGACATCAAATTCAGCTTGCATAGTTGATTGCCAGTGAGGACTTGACAGAGCCTGTTTAATAGTTCTGGGTTCAGAATGGGTAAGAAGCAGTTTAGGCTGAATAAAACCTGACTTTGCCCTGGTTTGCATACTATGTTGATTAACTGGTATGACAGGGGCAGGAATGGCTAAAGGAGGTATAGATGGAGGACTGTCAGCAGAGTCAGTTGACATCTGAGATGAATGATTGGATTAGTATTAGAACCTGAGCTAATGGGAGAAGAAGGCACCTGAGTAGAGAATGAAGGTTCAGAATTAGGTGACACAACTGCAGGAGATTCAGAACCATTGGAAGAAGAAGGATCCTGAGTGGAACCATCAGCAAGACTGCTATTTAAGGTATTTCCCAAGTCATTGGAAGATGTGGGGCAATGAAAAGGTAGAGGAGGAATGGTAGCACCACTGATGAGGGAGTCTTTAGGTATAGATGAAGAGAATAGCTCATGATAAGGAAATTTGGTCTCATTAAAAATTACATCCTTGGAGATGTATAACCTTCCTTGTGGAGATAAACACCTATACCCTTTATGAGAAGTGGAATACCCCAGGAACAAGCATTCGTGTGACCTGAAATCCAGTTTGTGTGTGTTATAGGGCCTCAAGAGTGGAAAACAGGAGAAGCCAAACACTTTGAGAAAGGTATAATCAGGAGAGGTATGAAAGAGAAGAGTGAATGGGACTTGAAAGTTTATAGATGCAGAAGGCAGTCTGTTAATAAGATAGACAGCAGTTGAAAAGGCATAGTCCCAATAGGCTAAGGGGAGAGAAGCTTGACTTAACAGGGTGAGGCCAAGATCAACAATGTGCTTATGCTTCCTCTCCACCACACCATTTTGGTGGTGTGTATGAGGACAAATTACCCTGTGAATAATCCCTAAGTCAGTTAGGGAGTTAGTAAAGGGTCTAAACTCACCACCCCAATCAGATTGGATAGCTTTAATGGGAAACCCTAGCTGCAATTCTGCCATGGTTTTGAATTGCTTAAAGATATTTAAGGCTTCAGATTTATTTTTAAGCAAATATATCCAAGTGAACTTGGAATAAGCATCTACAAAAGATATATAGTAGCTGTGACCAAGTGTGGAGGGACTTGGAGAAGGGCCCCATAGGTCACTATAAACAAGCACAAGAGGTGTAGTGTATGTGGTGTGTGAGACAGATGAGTGTAAAAGGTGAGCTTTACCCATACAACAAGCAGAATAGAAAAGAGAATGATCTTTATTAGAAAAAGGGATGTTACAGCTTTGCAAAACAAGCTTCAAAGTATGAAGATTAGGATGTCCTAACCTAAGATGCCACACATTAGGCAAATTAGGATCTACTCTAGTATATTGAGCACTAGGAACATCAATTTTATTGGCAGAAAAACAGGGAAAGAGACTAGCTGGTTTAGCAGAATTAGACAGCTGCACATTAGGAAACTCATACAGTCCATCAGTGCCAACAGAACCTTCAAGGAGTGTTTCACCCGAAACCTGAGATTTGACACAAGTATCAGCATTAAACAGGAAATAGACATTGTTATCTTTGCAGAAGTTGCTAACACTCATTAGATTTTTGGTTATTGAGGGAACAAGCAACAAATTTTTGAGTGTTAGGTGTGTGTGTGGTTGATAGGGTGAGGGAAAAGTGCTAGAACCAGCAGACTGAATGTGCAAACCTTGGCCATTGCCAATGAAAATCTGATCCTGACCTTCAAAAGGTGTCAACTGCTGCAGATTTTTGGCATCAGTGGTAACATGGAAGGAGGCGCCTGAATCAGGGAACCAACCAACAGAGGGAGATGGCATAGCATTAGCAACAAATGTGCTTGGAGACAGCATAAGAGGAGCAGCCATTCTGCTAGGACCTGGAGCTCTAGTCCACACATTTGGAGCATAATTTGGCCAGGCTACGGGATTGTAGAAGTTTCCACCCATACTAGGTGACTGAACTTGAGGATTTCCACTAGCATGTGAAGGTTGAAATTGCTGATTATACCTATGCCAGCAGTTGAAAGCAGAGTGACCAAACTTAGAGCAAACTTGACACTGCACATTGGAATTGCGACCACCTCTACCTCGTCCATTTCTCCCTCCTCCTCTACCAAATCTACCACCTCTGAAGCTGTTATAGTCTGGTTCAGCAGTAGGAGGAGCCTGAGGTGTGGAGGAATCAGAACTGAGTACAGTGTTAGAGTCACTAGCAGCAGGAGCAGCAGGTACAGCTTGAGTGAGGTTTAGAGATGCAAGATCAGGTACAGAGACCTTTTTGAACTTATTGAGACGAAGCTCATGAGCAACCAAAAGAATTTCAACTTCATCAATGTCAAGAACACCAAACTTGCTTTCAATTAGAGACAACTGGAGCAAATTCAGAAGGTAAACCTTCAAGAATTACATCTATATGATGCGAAACTGGTAATGGTGGTAATGGATCACCAATTGACGCAAGAGAATCAATAATCAGTCTAATCTTGAGCAGATAATCCTGAATAGCCATCGAACCAAGCTTCATAGCGCGAATTTCAACGCGAAGTTGTCACGTGCGCGTGTTTGTTTCTGGAAATACTGAAACAAACGATCCCACAGTTCATGAGCATGAGTGCAACCTAGCACGCGAGAGAGGATTTCACTCGATAACATGGATTGAAGCCACGATAACAGCAATTGGTCCTTCTGGAGCCAAACCGAGTAAGCAGGATTTTCAGATCCAGATTTGCGAGCTTGATCATCAACAAATCGAGGAGGAATTCGCGAACAGACGACGAATTCAGTAAGGCATGCGCATTGATGAAAGGTTCGACTTGTTTTCGCCATAGATGGAAGTTTTTCTCGTCAAGCTTTTGCAAGAGTTTGAGCGCAAAATTGAAACGCCGAAGATCATCGGAATCGGCCGTCACAGTCTTCACCGGTGTCGGTTGTTCGTCAACGGAATTAGAGCGAGAGGCGGAAGGTGACGGTGGCGGTGAAGGCGCCATAACCGTGGATCGAACGAAGCTATGCTACTTCTACTGATACCATGATAGAAAGTGAAAGAGAGAGTTTCATTGATTCTCAACAATTTTTCATTGAATGCAAAGTTAGTTACAAAATGCTAACAGCTTTGCTTCTATATTACAAGCAAGGTGACCTGCTATAGCAGGTAAGCACTGCTAACACCTTGACAGGTGTCAGTCACAAGATGGCTAAAATCTTTTCAAGCCTAAGCTAGCTACTACTTCTAATAGTGAGAAATTATACTATTTCTTTATCTATTATTTTCAATATCTAGATTCATTGTCAAAAGTGGAAAAAATCTTGAGCAACCAAATCTAACAACTATGGGAACTGATTTCATAGGACATAGGAACTGACAGAATACCGTTGACCCCATAAAACTGCGCCGGTAATTTTGTTCTATCTCATTTGTATGGAAAGTAGAAATTGTTGATGGATCCCACATTAAATATTTGTTGGAATTATAAGAAAAATTGGAATATGTTCAGGAGATTAAAACTAATTAAATGCCTAGTAAATCACATTCATGTACTTAGCAACTAGAAACTGCATTAGGAACTAGAAACTACATGCAATGTCCTTGTAACTCTCACATTGTATTTAATTCTTGTGTGTATATAAGCAAATCAGCTGAGTGGAATTTCACTCAAACATTCCATAACAATTTAGTATTTTTATTGTTAGGAGTCCCCCATCGGACAATATATGGCTTGAACATGACTTTATAAGTGGGAGTAATCCTCATCTTACAAGTCGGTTTTGTAGGGTTGAGTTAGGCCCAACCCACACATTCTAAGATGGTATGAGAGCCTCATCTAAGATCCATTAGGCCACCCACCATTTAGTTCCACGCTCCAGCCCCAATTCCTGGGCATGAGAGGGGGTGTTAAGGGTCTCACATCAGATAATATATTGCCTGAACATGACTTTATAAGTGGGAGTAATCCTCCTCTTACAAGCCGGTTTTGTAGGATTGAGTTAGGCCCAACCCACACATCCTAAAATTTATAATAGTGATATTGCGTGCATAGTAGTTATAAGAGATTGACATCCCTCGCTTTACTAATCAGTTTTGTTGAGTTAGACTCGACCCAAATTCCAAAACCAATCAAGCGGTCAGCTTCTCATGCAACAAAAGGAAGTATTGAACATATCATGTTTTAAATCTACCAAAGCATGCTTTAGGTTGGAGAATTGATACCGGTGAAGAAGTGCAGCATGTTCATCGTCAGATGTATAAAGTTCATAATGTTTGGCAAATACATTTCCAAGAGACATAATCCAATCTGCATCTTGAATCACGTCCAAAGATTCTGCAAGAAACTGCAAGCAAAAAATAAAAAGATGCAATAAAATATCCTGCTGGCAGAAGAGGTTTGGATTTCACATTTCTTAAGATGTCTAGGAGAACAAACTCGGTTGAACTACCTTTGCATGCCCAGATTGGACAGAATTATCTATTATCTATCATTTTTCATTTTTTGTAAAACACATTTCAAAGAAATCTAGTGCTTCACCACTTCGACGAGATATTTCAAATGCATACAAATTAATGGACCCCACAGCTACATGTATAAGAGCAGTTCATGCATAGACCAGAAAGTTTGACTTCATGACCTGTGCTTCTTTAAAATGATAACACTTACAGGATTTTGACAAGTCAATGACACTTACGTTGATTATCATGTCATCCCAAGTGTCTTGATATGATGGATCTTGTTTCAAGTCATCTGTATCGCTAACATACGCCTTCATCTTAGGAATCTAGAACTTACCAAAAACACAAATTAATTACATTTTGATCTATAATAACCATCTCAAAGTTGTAAGTACCAACTGCTACAAAATAGCATATTATGACAACGTTTTAGAATTTGAGTTTGGGCCTAACTTAATCTTACAAAACCGGCTTGTAAGGTGAGGGATTACCCCTGAGTGGCCCGATAGCAGTGACTTAATAGCATGTAGTCCAACAAATCTTAACTAGGCTCTGATACCATTTTAAAATTTGGATTGTGTCTAACTCAACCTTACAAAACCGACTTGTAAGGTGAGGATTTTCCCCACTTACAAAAATATGTTCAAGCCATATTTCATCAAAAATGGGACTCTTAACGAAACTATATTATAAATGAAAGTATATGAAATTTTTTGATGATTTGTGACATTTACATAATGATGCAGACATAATGATGCAGAGGCATGGTACAAAATTATGCATTGATTCAAGAGCTCATGGTGGTCACCTCATCTAAAAAGTTTACAACATATCAGTTTAAGATCCTACACCATGGCCAGAATACACCTATTGAGTTATCTTCTTGGGTCCAATTAGACCGGACATTAATGACCAGAAAGTTTATAGAAGATCAATTTAAGATCCTATATCATGGCAAAAATACTCCATTATAACCTTGAGTTATTTTCTTGGGTTCAGTTGGACCCAACTTTAGTAACAAGAAAATCCAACAAAAAAATGAAATTCCATGATTTCAGGGTTTATACAAACAGATGCACAACTAACAGCTGAGAATGTGAAAACTTCGCGACATTTATTTGCTGGAGTACAATATAATTCAAAAATAATTTATAACTAGAAACTTCACAGATTATCAACATTCAACAAAGCTTGTTTCAATCTATTAACACACCAATTTTTAGCACAATTGTTACCTCATCTTGCCAAAACAAATTGATATTTTTCGGAAATAGAGGTGCCAGAAGACATAGGACCTACAAAAAGATGTATATACTTGTCATCTAAGGAAATACACTCTTCTAAATAAACTTCGTAATCAATCATATAGTATTAAGTAAGCTTTGGAAAGCAGATTTTGTATGCATATTAGAGCTACCTCATTTAGTTTTACTTTTTGATAACAGTAAAGCGTGAGAGAGAAAATGTAGTTCTAAGTAACAGGAAGGAAACTATGCAATAGATATGTACAAAAGCTAATAATGGAATAATAAATGTTAGTATGTCCATCATTGAAATACTATGATACAATTACACAGCTTAATCCAACAAGTACTGATTTTTACAACATGCTGAAGGAATTATATATGTGAGAATACATCAAAGCGTAATAAATAAATAAAGTGCAGTATTCAAGGATGGAATGAGCTCACTGTCAAAATCTGGGTGGCTAATTGTTCCCTTGCTAGAGGATCATGTAAAAGCACCACAAAACGAGCAAGAAGTTCCTATATCAACCATAAATTATTTAACCACATATGAGCTGAATACAACGAGCAATGGCCTTCCTTAAATCAATGAGAATTGAATAAAAGGAATTAAGAAATTCAGACAGAAAAATTAGACTGTATGGCAGAGAACCTACTTCGGCAGTTGGAATATCAGGACGGACTCTACACTCACTTAACATATCACTACCATAAGATCTATGCCGCCACAGTTCTGAGATGCACCTGCAAACCTGTAAAAGTAAAAATGCAAGTCTTTAAATTTTCCAGGTCAAATCTCTGCAATGTCAAAGCATCATTTTCACAGTGCATACAACATGAAAGGACAAAATACATCAAGCTTCACGGTATTTAGTTCAACTTCTGAAAACAAAACAAAAAAACTAGAATAGCTCTTTTACCATGGCAACAGAACCAGTGTAGGTCTGTGGTATAATCATCTTCAACAGAAAAGGCCACAGGATATGCTGTAAAGTCCAATAGCTATATAAGACATTTTCTTCCACAAAATTGATGAGTAAAGAAAACAAAATAAAATTCACCTCCATTTCAGGAATTGTAATAGTGACCAACAGAAGACCTTTTTCACAAACTGCTCGTAACTCACCCGGAGTAACTGCACCAATTTTGATCTGAAAAGAAAAATCATGAACAACAAAGAGTTAGGGGCCTGTGTTACATAAAAAGCATGCCAGAACTATGAGAAAAAAATTCTTTTACTATTTGTTTTTGGTAAAAGAAGAAATTTTATGCTAGAGGAAATACAAATAAACTGGAGGAGTAGTATAACCATTAAAATAAAGAGTAAAAGATAATAGAAAGTAGAAGTGGTTCAAAATAAGGGGGTTCAAAACAAGGGAGCCTTTAAATGACATCATATAGAAAACACCCATAAATGCATAAGACAATGAAGCATAGAGGATTACGATATCCAAGGAAATAACCAAATATGCCAATGCTCTAAGAACAATTTTGGGATTGAGCTCCAAAATAATGTTACAAATTCAAGAATCTACATAAACTTGTGGAATATTCATAAATTATACTGATGAAGTCTAAGATTAAGATTATACTTAATGCAAAAATATGATTAAAACATATGTCAGTATCTAAACACAATTAATATTCAATACTGTGCAATATAAGTATTCAACATATTAGTTGTACTCGCTGAAAGTACAATAGAGTGATGACCCTCTTACCTGACCGAGAGCAAGAGAGTCGGGTTAGTTTTACCGGACCCCACGATGGGTGCCAATTGTTGTTGTTGAAAGTACAATAGTTGAGAGAGCATGCTCACATAGGGATTGTGAGAGACTCTTGTGTGTTTCTCCGTGGAATTAGTGAATGATCTCTCCAATTATAATATTGGGATATTTATATAAGACTCCTTTGGCCTAGGCTAGAAAGCTAGAGAAACTGCTTCCCTAGTTCACTGATCAGGCTTCCCTAGTTCTCTGATCAGAAACCTTGGAGTAGAGGAAGATTGATTCTCCCTCAAATCGGGGGGATCCGGTTTTTCCCTTTGACTGATATTTCCTTGGACTCAAAGGCCACATGTGATAAATGAAACAGGTCATGTATCTCAGTTCGAGCTAGGTAACCCAAGCCCAATCAGGGTGACCTGAATGCACTTCAGGCGACTCGAATGCGCTTCGGGCAAACAGTCCCCCTTCGAGCGCTTAGTTTAGAATGCTCTATCATGGTTCGTCCCTTTTTAGGCTCAATAAAATTATCCCAGTCCACTAATATATTACCTCCATTATTTATTATAAGTCGTTTTGCTACTTTCACATACATTACAAAATGTAATCATTATTACATGATAAAGAGAATTATAAAGGATTTTACAGATTTTTCCTTCATTTACTGTATGGGAAAAATAAATTAAAAGAAGAGTGAGTATAAAAATTTGAGGGTATAATATGAAAAATAGCATTAATGATTTATTGGTATTGTAGAACTTATAATTTGGTACAATTTTTTTTCCAAGAGTGACAGAATAAAAGAAGGAGGTTAATAATAAAGCAAAAATTTTTCATAGGACCTAGACCAGACCAGAATACACAAACATGACATTCAATAGTCCAATTCATAAATCACAATAGAGGTTCAAGGTATGAAGAAAAGGGCATAAAAAGCTCCAAATTAATGAATAATAAGGTTCAAAATTAGTAAAGAGTGGAGGATGATAGCACTAGGTTTCCCTTGTTGGTGATGGACTCGGCAAGGTATATTGGGCTTTAGCTCATCACAGTTGGGGTCATTCACCTTGTTGACCGGCTGGATTCATCGCAAACTAAAAACAACGGGCTTGTTCATATTTTCTTCTGTGGCTTCATTTTTACTAGGAGCTATGGGGTTGAGACTCAATACAGTATCGTTTGCCTTCTTAGTGTATGGGTTCATATTGGGATATTATATGTATCTAATGAAGTTCTACAACTGTGAGGTTAATATTTTCTACACTAAAGAGCTTTATAATTGAACTGTTGCACTTTTTGGTTTATTAAAGAACATTGAACCTGTATCATTTCAGGGATGTTTGGGGAAAAACATCATGCTGTGACTCATTCAATCATGCTCAAACTCGTGATTTTATGTGAGTTTATACGAGCCTGTGCAAGTCTACCACGATTTACACAAAAAAATTTTAAGCAAGTTAACTTAAGACAACTTTCACACCTTAATCGTAAACCAGTGCAATTCTAAGAGCTGCCTTTTTAAGATTGACAACCTTACTCCTAAGTAAAAAATTAACAACATAGTATTGAATAAAAAGGACTCACTTAATTCAAAAATATTTACCTCGCAGGGAATTAAGGACGGAAACAAGGGGGAAAGTATACCTCTGTTCTCTTATTTGGTGTACTATCAAGATCATTCTGATTTTGATCTGTCAAAGCGCAATGGCGTGTGAGATATTCAATGAACAACTCTCCAGATGAACCAACCAAGTAACAGTGTGAAGCCATAACCACAATTAACTGGCAAATGAGGAAGATAGAAGACAAAAACCATTGACTTTGGAAACAATTTGCATTATTTTATTAAAAATAAGCTTAATTACCTTTTTAGTCCCTTAATTTGGGGTTTATTTTGGTCCCATAACTAAAAAAAGTGTCATATTGGTCCCATAGTTCTACAAACTTGACCAAGTTGGTTCTTTCGGTTAGTATGACCAACATCTTTAATTTTATCTGATGTGGTAAACGTGTGGCTAATGTGTCACCAAAAATATTATTTTTTTATGTCATCTGCCTTTTTTCAATTTTAAAATTATAATTAGTCAAAATCAACTAACCAAGAACCATACTCAGTTCTTGTCCAAAAAAAAAAAGAACAATACATTTCAACTGACCTTAATCGTCCTTGCCATTACTACCATCATCAAAATCACAATCATTAAGGGACCAAAAAGATAATTAAGCCAAAAACACATTAAAGAAAAATAGGAAAAACAAGGGTAAATGGTCAATGACTTACCTCAGAAAGTGCCTTTCGAACACCTAAATTATGCTCTTCTAACAAGGACTTTACAGATTCAACTAGTAGAGGTATTTTACTATGCCAAGTTTCAGATAGCCTTCGGAAAAAAAATAATTCCAGGTCAGCTGTATATACTAGATATTTACCAATAATAATCATCAGGACTTGGAAAAGAAAAAAAAAACCTTGGTAAAAGATGTTTCAAAACACAAAGTGCACCAAAAGTTGGTGCTTCTTCCTTCAACCTACATTTCTGGAAGCATAGATAAAAGAAGCAAAATGCCACATCACATTAAAGGGAGACAATAAGAATCAATTTTTGTCTAGGGAAAAGAAGAGTCTTAAGAAAGAGATAAAACACCTTCCTCAATTGAACAAAACAAACTACCAAACCATAACACATGTACATAAAAATGATTCAATTTAAATTTGAAGGAACAAGATATAGCAAAATATAAGGGTGCTTGTTCTCCTTAAATGATTCAATTAAATTTTGTATTTTAGTTAGGCTTAATAGGTTACGATCCTATTTGGGATACTTGAGAGATCTTTTATCCCCCTCGAGTTTGAGTACACTGGTCATATCATATTGTATCTTATCACATAAATAGGAATAACATCTCCTATATTTATTTTATATTTAATGCCTTGAGCCTAAACAAAACCCACTCTGCTGTGTAGTTGAGATATATGGTGAAACAACATTAAGTGTTGGTTTTCTTTCAATCAACAGACTTCATATATCCTTTTCTATTATAGTGTTCCTCTTATAAACTCAGTGAAATTTATTTGTTTCAACCAGAAAGAGAGAAAAAAGAGAATAAAAACTACAGATATCATCATGTATACAGATATAATTCAAAATTTGCAAATACTTACATTTACAAGGAACAGAAACAAATCATCTGGATACACCAAACCAACTGTCAGAAAGCAATGTTGAACCTCATTATACATCTGCCATACATGATTAAATAAATTAAACATTGGACTTCTTTTCTGGATAAAATGAGAAGGCTCCTCCAAATTGAACAAACTAAAGTGGCATTCACCCTTGAATTTAAGAGGGTTCGGACTATGCTGATGTGCTTTAAATTAAATGAAGGTCAAATACACTCTTATTTGGTCAACAAAGTGAAGCATTATCCAAAAGAAAATCAATGGAAGAGAGACTAATAATATGAATTCAAAGACAACCCTCCATAAAAACATAAATAATGAAGGAAAGAATTATCAGCTCAAAAGGGCCTCCATACCATTTGCATATGTAAAATAGCAAAACCCTAAGGATCTCTTTGCTGAGTTGGTTTTTTGAGGGGAGGGTCTCCATCATGTTGTTTTTATTTTATATTTTTAATTTCAAATATACATCAAAATATAGATGTAACCCTCCAATCGGCTTTCACTTTCGTTGCAGAAAAACACCAGGGATAGTAAAAAGTGAACCAGTAAATCAATATGCCTCCTATTGGAATTGAACTCCGAGAAACAATTGTAACAAATAACAAATAATGACTAAATCTCAGAAAGAATACCCAAAGATGAATGGTAACCTATAGACACTACAAAGACACGCACCATCAAATTCAAGGGATTAAAAAGTGAGGACTAGAAAGAAGTAACGAAGCTGGAACTTTGCGATAAAAAGTGCTACAAAAGTTATTATACAAAAATTCCAAACAACTCCAACAAATAAAACTGATGCTAATACCTTCAATCCCACAGAGAAATCTGTTTGATCTTTGCTTTCACTATTCATAGATACCACGGGTAGAAGTGTCGCTAAAGTAAGAGTCAAATCCTGCACACCACCGATAATTGTATTTGAATATTCAATTGATTAATTCCACCTAGACATAGATAAAGGAACTACTTATAAAGCAACCGGTTAATGTCATAAACCAACTGAACCAAAATGTTAAGCTTCTGGGTGAAGGTATAAGAATAATTTTATACTTAACGCCCATTCATGCAAGTGCCCTAGAGCTTAAACCATGAAGAACATACAAATCTACTCAATGTCCCTTTAATGAAATATCATGAACTAAGTATCCCAAAAATTTTAAGCTGTTGGATGAGAGCACGCTAATGCTTTTATATCCACCATCCTCGAAATATTTTAGCATTTATTGTTATTGATATTAGTTTAATTTGCTTTGGAACAGGCTGCATTGGTTTTTTCAGTGTAGGAGGGGGCAGTCCAAATAACTCCCATGGCTGCTCAAACTTTCTACAGGTTAATTTCCAACAACTGAATGGTACAAACAAACATAGTGGTCCTAAACAATTTTTTAACTTTGAACAGCAAAGGAAAATATTTATTTAACAAAAACTCCTTTGCCTACAATTCGAGAGACCTTTTCAAAAGTTAGGAGGAAGGAAGAGCTAGGCTGAGAATTATGATGGGAAAGACGACCTCTATCACAAAAACTAAAGGCTCGGCTCTTGCAAATTAGGAACTACAATGAAGGCATGAGAGATGGTAAGAAATCTGACAGGTCATGGTGGGACAAATGTGAGTGTCCATGGCATACTTGTGAGACTAGCTGAAAGCTTTGAGAGACCTCCAAATGAGAAGAAGAAAGACTGAAGTAGAGCACTTCAAGTTACTACTTCTAATCAAGAGAAGCGGTCTCCCTAAAGCTTGCTTCCGCTCACTAAGGAACAACTAGAGCAACTGTACCAACTCCTTGAGTCTCAGAGAGGTAAAAATTTTAAGTCAAAACTTCTTAGTGTTGACCCTAGTCATACTTGGATTTTGATTCAGGTGCTATTGATCACATGACAAAAGAACAAAGCAAAATAAGGAAGTCATCAACAATATATAGATGTACATATCATATTTTGGAAGTTACATGGAGATCTGGTCAAAGATTACCACAAAAAAAGAAGTGAGCTAGAGAAATTCAACATACAAGGAACCTTTAAAAATAACTCTATAGCATACATTACCTCAAAATCAAGCATAGGAGGGCCACTTTCTGACAGTAAAGAGGCATTCAACAGATTGTGGAGACTGCATGTAGCTAGAAAAGCAATATCAAGATCCTTTTTATACCTGACAGCAGAATAGAATAATAAGAATGTATGCTGCAATACCTGTTTATATTCATAAGTACTGTCTATATTCCAGTCTCCTAAGAATGCATTGTAAGAAAACTCAAATACAAAACGTTTTCCCACAGCATGCGAGCAATTAAGGTTGTTATCTAAAGCAATGTGAAGATCAATCTTACAAATCCAATATTGTAGGAACAAGCCTTGGTAAGGCTGCCTTTAATTGTGTCCTTGTTATGAGACCAACCATCTGTCCAAGTGCTTCAATGGATGCTACACGAACCTATATTCAAATAAGTTGAAATAACCAAAATAAATAAGCACTAAAAATAGAGACAAGAAAATAGAAACAAGCCTTGGTAAGGCTGTCTTTAAATGTGTCCATGTTATTGAGGTAAAATGTATTTAACATGCCAAGTATGCAAGAAAATAGAAAGGGACAACATTACTTGTGAGAATTATAGGTTTATACAACAACAACTACGCTTTATCCCAACTAGGTGGGGTCGGCTACATGAATCAACTTTCGCCATAATGTTCTATCAAGGACCATGCTTCTATCCAAATCATTAATTTCGAGATCCTTCTTGATAACTTCTCTTATAGTCTTTTTGGGTCTTCCTCTTCCTCGAATTGTTTGTCTTTTCTCCATCTGGTCTACTCTCCTTACTACAGAGTCTACAGGTCTTCTCTCTACATGTCCAAACCACCTAAGTCTATTTTTCACCATCTTCTCTACATAGGCGCTACTCCAACACTCTCTCTAATAATTTCATTTCTAATTTTAGAAGTATATTTCATAGATTGAATGTGCCATAATAATGATATTCATAGTAACAATTAGGTTAGAGAATAAGGCGCGGTAAATAGTAGTAGTAAATTAAAAATACGATTGATAGATGTAATGTGCCACAATATTATAATCTAATATTGATATTGATACTGAAAATTAGGTCAAATACAAGAACAACTAACCAGTATGAGATTAAGCCCAATAACAAGTACGCTAACACCTAACTAACTCTAATATCTTAACAAATTTATTAACTCGGTGCAAAGAAAAAAAACATTCTGATATATAGAATATATTTTTATTGAAAAACCATTTCAGATCAAATTATGGTAAGAAGCTAGATCTCGCACAAGGGTATCAATGAAAGAAAAATAATAAAGGACTATATAAAAGCAGTGAAACATAGAACCAAAATGTGATAATGGTGACAAACCTTTAGGTCCCGTGAAACTGCCCAAACTCTTAACAAAAGCTCAAAAGCAGAATTTAGAAATGACCTGCACTACATAGAGATACCTCACCCTCAGACAAGAAAAATAGGAAATGATATACCATGAATCAGAAAATAAACTAGAAGACTATATTCTGATCTCACATGACATCACCATCTTGCGGTAAATGTGAAGGAAAATCTGTACTATATTGCCAGGCAGCTTGACACCAACACTTGAATGCTGAAAACAATAACAAAACATGAGTTAAATAGATCAGACTATCAATAGATATACACCATTAAGGTTAACCAAATCTTTTTCCCCATTCCCCACCACCAAGTTATGAGGACATATATTAAAGCTATAAATAATAGCAAAAGGATCATAAATCTACAAAATGTACATTTGCAAACAACTAAACTATTTCAAAGATTCATCAGCACACGCTACCCACCATTATAAATTAAACCTAGAATGCAATTTAATAGAGTATAATAAGAATACAATCGCCGAAATTGATGTTAGTCAAGAAATATTAGTTCAGTTAAGCTCAGCTGTCAGTCTAAATGACCTGGCAGTTAAGTAGTTAGGAATCTGGGTTTCATTCTCTACGAATATGACCGAACCTACACTTTAGTTATGTTCAATCGGTTAATAGTTTAGTGAAACAGAAAGTCTCTCTCACACACGCATTGCCTCTTCGTTTCTATCAATTTCTTGCCCGCTCTTAATTTCCAACACACCTGCTCCAAAGGCATGGAGACATTGTTCATATCAAGGATAAATAAGAAACCCCCTACCAAACTTTACCATTCATTCAAGATGTTAGTCTACTCACTGTCAATTACATCACATTAAAATATTCTTCTTGGAAAAAGTTTGTTTTAAAATTTCAGAAACTACAATGTGCGCTGTCATCTGTTACAGATTTTTAACTTGTTCCTAGTGCATGATTATATTTAATAGATTGTGATCAGCTAGTCTCACACTAACCAATACAGCTTTGCTATTTAGTATGAGGCAAATGATATGAATGTGTGGAACTGGAAAGTCACTGGAGAGACTAAAATAAAAATCATGGGTAGAGAAAAACTGTAGAATAGACAGAAAAGCAAACAACTTGTTTACAGTTACACCTTTAGTGCAAAAATTATTTTTCAAAATGATCAGCATTTTCTTTACCTGTGTTAGAATGTGGCTACCTTATATGGCATGAAATTTACAATAACAAAAAAGCTATTTCATAAGCAATTAAAACTGGCAAGGCAACTTGGACAAATCAGCATAAGATCGAAGATTAATATCACATGCTACACATCCATAAAGAAAGTGACAGAAAAAACACCACACCATTTGCAAAAGTTGGCCGGTGCATGTCTCGCACATTTCCAAGAATTGGCAAAATTCGTGAGAGTACACCTTTCCAGCGGGGAATGAACAGCAAGGCTATATTAGATTTAGAAATTAGAAAAAACAAAATACGTTAGTGTTAACCACAGAATTTGAACCCACCATTCTCCCTGCCCACAAAAAAAAAACAGCTAAAAACTTCAAAATTTGATTACTGACGACTACTAGAAGCAAATTCTGCAAGGATTTGAACCATAGCCTGTAATGCTGAACTTGTTCCCGATAAATGAAGAAAAATTTCTTCCATCACCTACAACACCAATTCAAGGGTAAGGGAGATTAAGGACAGTGGCTGAGAACAAGCTCAAAATTCAAGGAAAACTAGGATACAGTGGCAAACAAAATAAGAGTGTATAAAATATAAATAGAAGACAGTAGTATACTCAGTGAAATTAAAATGAAGGGGGAGATATTACTTTAGTATGTTACGAATTTCTAAACTAAGGGAAGAGTGAAGAAATTATTTCAAAACATAAGAAAGACAAATATTAAAAAGGATACAAAAACAAAATTAGTTTTTACTTTTTCGGAAATTCTTTTAATCAGGCAATTTTATGATTCTTGTGATAGTTCGGATTGATTCTCATCTCAAAAGAGAGATGACAAGTATCAAGAGATAAAATAAATTATGGAGTTTGTAAATGATATTCTAATTAGATTTATTTAACTGAAAATCACAGAGACTGTAGAGCTGCATTTTGTTAATCTTTTCCTCCTTGCCTTACGTGTCTCCCACTAGACATGTAACCTTATCCTTCCTTGCTTAAACTAAAAAGAGTTGCTATTTAAAATACCTATTAAATATAATCTTTAATAGTTCAAATAAAAAGAAATAACTCACAAGATCAGGTAAATGCGACCCTATCGCGACAAGTAGGCTTGTTGCTGCTCGTTGCCAATCGGAATTGAGTTCCTGAAAAAGATAGCCGATGTGAATCCCATAGATCATGAGCAGTACCATAAAAAATTTGTTTAAGCCCATAACTAGAATATCCTAAGATAACAAGGATTTTAATTGGAATATTGGCACTATTCCCATAACAAAAAAAACCAATCAAAAGTGCAAGAAATACCTGTCATTTCAAGTATAAATATTGAAAAGAAAAAATAATGGTTAGGTAGCCCAATAAGCCTAAGGTACTCCTCTAGCAAGGGTTTAAGATACTCACAGAGAATAAAAGAAAAGGAAATCTCAATATTGTGGAGTAAAGTATCAATTCAATTGTTTTTGGCTTTTTGCTGACGTTCTACTTATAGACCCAAAATAACCAAACTCGCTATAGATAAACCTATACTATATTTGAAGAAGATAACCTAAAATAGGACAAAATCCAAAGCAACAAATAGTCCCAAGTCCAAGACAAAATTTCATAATTAAAAGGAAAAAACTACATGCCTATTTTACATCACACGGTTGCATGTTATCACACAGTTTAAGAACCTAATGTCAAGCTACAGAATCTTACACACATAACCACGTTAACTAAATGGTAAAGATTAGCCTTCACATGTCTAAAACCATCAATCACATGCCCAGAATGTAACCCAGCCTTTTTTTTCTTACCAAACAACTTCCATACTCAATTTTGACAGCCAAAAGCCCATCTGTCATTTTAATCCAAATCTTCATTTCTTCCCACACTCGTTTGACTTCCACCCTAAAACCCTGATAAACTATTTGCTCATGTGATTAATTAAAGTAATGGCGGCTAAACAGTTTGCTTAGAAAAACTGAACAACTAAATTCCAATAACCGTTGCTTTAGAATTAATATGTAAGTCAGTTGCTTCATAAATCACAGTAGTTATTTTATAAGGAAAATTATCGTTCAAAATTCAAATCCCCATCGATAAATAATCATGATCCACTTAAGGTAAGTTTGAATCGAGGGTTTTGGAGGACTAAGCCTATATTTTTGTCTATATTATAGCTCCATAATTTAGAGGAAAAAAGTATGTCCTCCCTTCCAAAAGCACTCATTCAAAAATACCCTTCATCATTTTTACCTCTCTTACACTGCATCGACCCGAGAAAAAAAAAAAACCAACCAAGTGCAAGGATATAAATTCAATTATCAAAACCTCAAACACCAACGTTTGATTCTTATTTGACCAAGCCTTATAAAACATCAGAGCCAACTTTCATGTCATTCACTTTTCCTTTTGATCAAGGCAAATTTACTTTTGTTTTTAATATTAGTTTAATGTATGGCATGTTTGGTTTGGCTTGTGGAAGAGCCAAAAGCAATTCTAGAGGTGTAAAATTGATTCTTGAGTGATTTTGAGGTGTTCGGTTCTTCTAAAGTAGAATTGATTCTGTCTCCATAATTGATTCTACTTTAAGCTAGAATTTGTGGCTTTTAAGTTTAAACGTGATTTTTACATTTCAACTCACTTTTACATAAATATATCCAAACATAAATCAATTCTGCTAGACTCAATTCTGTTAAAATCAATTCAATCAAACTCAATTTGTCCACCGCCAATCCAAACACACACACGTAGTGTAGTTTGATGATTCCGTTTTCCACTTTTGCATTTCATTTGCCAGTATTTCAGTTCTTATTTTCACTAAATTGAATTCCAGCCTAAGACCGCTCTCATCTGATACCCAAACTAAAATGTAAACTAAACTACTCATTTATAATAAAAGTAAAGCACCTTAGAAGATATCATCTCAGAAGTAGCAATTTTAGCAAGCTTCCCCATAAAAACCGAGTCAACATCTCTTTCATCAAGAGCTCGAACTCCAAATGCCATAACTTGAAAAACTCCAGCCATATTTCCAAATCTCTAAAACACACCAACAACATCAAAAAACATGAAAATCTTCTAATCAAATTTCAACACAAACAATATACTCAAAACACTACGAACTAACCCGACGTCCACCGCGTGAAACAGTCGCACAGCACTCCAGAACCAGAACAGGATTTCTACAGAGTCATCAAACAAGTGTATAATGTAACAAAATTAAACACGAAATTAAACCGAAATTGAGCAAAGGAAAGAAGAGGTGAAGGTAATTACAGTGCAGCGAGGTCGTCGAGAGAGGACATGGAAGCTTCTCGAACAGCGGAGGAATCATCAGCTAGTAATGAGAGTAAAACCTGGATGGCCTCTGGAGGAAAGCGAAGAGCGATTGCGAGATCAGAAGAGGAATTAAGGAAGGAAATCGAAATTGGAGATGAAGAAGAAGAAGAAGGTACCTGGTGCGGGGATTGAAATTGAGGCCATGGAGAAAGGTGCAATCGATAATCCGAATGCGAGGAATAGAGAAGGTGAAGGTAGAGGAAGATTGATATTGATGAATGAATAAATAGAGGAGGAAGAAGGAGAAACTGGGGCCTCTTCCCCGGCGCGGACATACACAACAGACACACTACTGCGCTGGATGTGCCTTGCCGTGACGGGAAATGATCTTTTATACTTTTTATTAGCTATTAATTCAATTAAATATAACCGACTTTCTCTTTGTTTTTTTCAATGAAAAGAAAAACTTAATACCTTCGTTTCTTTAATCTCTTAATTTAATTTCAAATTTCAATTTCGTCTCTTATTTAATAAATAAATATTTGTTTTAAATCTTTTAATTAAACTATATTAGTTATATTGATCTTTTTTGTTATATTTTGTCAAAATTTATTAATTTAGCTGATTTGAAATTGTTTTAATTAAATATTTTATTATAATGTATGAAATAAATTCCTTCTCTCCTCCAAAAAAAAACACTAATCGTCGCACACCTCTTTTTTCTCTCTCCCTCTCTATTTCTCTCCTACCCTTAATCTACTAAGTGAAAACCTGTGATTTTCACCATCTCTCGAACATGTTTTCAATCCCTAACCCGTTTTTTACTTATCATTCTCAACAATTATTTCCCTCTTCAACAAGCTTATTCTCAAGCTCTTGATGTATGTGTGGTTCTCTTAATGAGAGGTAATTGGGGCATTAAATCCACCATTGTATCGTAATTATCGGCATTAATATGTTATCAATTCAAGTTTCTTATAAGCTTATTATCCTCGTAATGCAAGGAATGTTGGTATTATTTTTAATAATATCTATGAGTTGAGTGAGTTCTCTTTGCACTTACTTAAAATGTGAACCATCCTTTTGGATTTTTTTAGGTAAAAGCAACTATTCATCTTTAACTCCAACTATAAATATTTTTAGCTATACACTTAAA
The DNA here is from genome assembly GCA_948472305.1 of Vicia faba. Lineage (NCBI taxonomy): Eukaryota > Viridiplantae > Streptophyta > Magnoliopsida > Fabales > Fabaceae > Vicia > Vicia faba. The sequence goes on along the minus strand of OX451740.1, from coordinate 992,743,682 downwards.
TTGGATCCCGTCAGTACAAGTTATTTTGATTTTACTCTTGTGAATATATCAGATGTGTACGTGTCTTAATATGAATATATCACTTATTATTACGTATTATTAGTTATGATGTTATATATTATTTTCTTCTATGAATAGCATGATAATAGATGTTTAACATCAACAAAAGAAATAGTAGAATTTCTAAACAATGTGAAAATTTATGTTCTTGTAGGTTTATATGAACACATTGGTGAATGTTCTGGACTGGGCCCGACAGGCCCAATAGCATTGATAAGGCTCAATCCAAACGGACTTGCTGAGGGTCACACCGACCAAAGGGTCACAGTCATGCCCGACGTGCTCCCAGAGGCTACTTGCTCGACCTCCAACTGTCCAGCTCGACATCCTACTGTCCAGCTCGACATCACCTCGAGCACCCCAACTAGGGCAGACTCAGTCCACTGCACTCCCAACGAGACCCCGAAAAGACCGCGTCTCTGTCCGCCCGCACTTCACGCAGAACATCCAGGGAGGGGACCACGTGCGGGTCCCCACTATGCACGTAGAACCTGGCAGTTCCTCCATTGGGCCAAACCTGCCCGACCCAATGAAGGAACCTTGACCCAGCGCTGGGGGCTATAAATACCCTCTGTTTCCAGAGGGTCAGGTATTCATCATTCTACCCATACTTACTATTGCCTGCTCGTGCTCTTACTTACTTCAGCATCGGAGTGTCTTGCAGGTACCCCCCCCACCTCGTTCAAACTTTCAGCTCGGAGCCAGCCGTGACGGTCCAAGTCTGATCAGGTCAGATCAGTGGCGCCGTCTGTGGGAAAATAGCTTCCCCGTCTTACAAATAACTTAAAAGACCAAAGCTCAAATTCAACTACCTGTCATGGCTGATCCAGCTCGCGATGAGCAGAACGTCCGTGTCGCCGACACTAATAACGGCACGGCGGACAAAAACGAACATCTCGACAACGCTGGCAATCCCAGCCACAACACCATTCCTGCAGCAACCGCCCCCGGAACTTCCTCATACAGGGACGGGGCTACTGCATCATCCTCCTCGCTCCCACCGCCACTCGAGGACGACCCGACGGCCCTCGCCCACTACAGAGCCGCCCGGTTTCAGGAAGTCCCCGTCCCCTCCGGGGCGGATGCCACCATACAAGCGTTGTTCGCAGCAATTAACCAAACGAACTATCTCATCTTCGCCCAAGGAGAGAGATTAAAAGCGCTTGAAGACGAGCGAAGACCCTCGAGGAGGCATCGGAGACCACATACTCCCCCTCCTCGAGTGACTGAAGCTCGACACCCTTCTCCCCCGCGGAGACACTATAGGGAAAACTCTCGAAGCCCATCTCCCCGGCCAAAGCAGAGGCGACCCTATTTGGAGAGACAGCCCGTCATCCCAGCCGGAGAGCCCAGTCACGACTCGGCGGTACTGGAAAGAAGGCACTCCGGAGATAGGCACGTGAAATTCAACAGCCGAGCATCCCGCTCGAGAGAAACTCAGCACGACCACGACCATCGTGCCAGACAATACTATAGATCCCCATCTCTGTCTCCGGAGAGGAGCGACGAGGACGACCCCCGCGGTCCCCTGTCGCAGGCCATCATGGATGCACCCATCCCCCCGGGCATGGAGAAGCCCCCACATCTGAAGGAGTACGATGGAGTCGCGGACCCGGTCGACCACATTGACGGGTTCGAGGCTATGCTCCATTATCATAATGTCGGGGGGCCCATCAAGTGTCGTCTTTTCCCCACGACTCTCAGGAAGGCGGCCATGGACTGGTACAAAGGACTCGCCCCAGGCTCAATCACCTCGTGGCGGAACCTGAAGAACCAGTTCATCAGTTCCTTCACCGCTTCTCGACGCCATCCAAAGACCGAGGCGGCGCTCGAGGCCATCATCCAAAGACAGGATGAGACCTTGAGGGAGTTCATCAACCGCTTCAACCGAGAAGCGATACAGGTCCCATGCACGGACTACATGAAGAGATATCTGCTGGAGAGGGGGCTCCTCCCCGGCACAGAGTTCAAAAAAGCCATGGGAATCGAGCCGCCCAGGACTTTCGACGCCCTCATCGAAAAAGCTCGGGCATACATGGATTACGAGGAGAGGGAGGCGGCCAACAGAGGCCGAGACTCCAGGACTCGGGGACCCAACAACAGCAGCTCGCGCCAAGAGGCTCCTCCTCGACGAACCGGGGAGAAAAGGAAAGAAGACAGACCCCGGGAAGTCCGGGAACAAAGAGGAACTTCAGGTCGTTTCACCGAATACACTCCGCTCACGGCTTCCCGCGAGCGTATTCTGGCGGAGTGTGCCAGTACAGACTTCAAGGACGGCGGCGTCAAGCGTCCCCGACCTGCTCCCGCCAAGCCCGGGGCAGACAAAAATAAATACTGTCAGTACCATAGGAGTCATGGTCATTTGACGGAGGACTGCGTCCACCTCAAGGACGCCATTGAAACCCTCATCAAGGGAGGGAGGCTCGCGCAGTACCGGCGAAACGACACTCCTCGTCGTGACGCCCATGAAGCCAAGGAGCCAGAAGAAGACGCCCGACCATCAGACGAGTCGGTGCCTATCCAGACCGCCTTCTCGGTGACCAGGCCCGAGGACTTCGACATTCCCGAGCACCTGCAGGAACCGCTGACAACGCACAGCAGGTGGGAATACTTCCCCTCCGCCATGATCATTAATGGGGGCGGGTTCAACGACCTTACCATCAATTCAGCTAAGAGGAAGTTGGACGAGCTGGTCGACGCGGCTCCCCCGCAAACAGTAACATTCGAAAGGGTGAAGGGCAGGTCAGAGCCCATCACCTTCTACCTAGAAGAGCTCCTCGGCGGAGCCCCGAACGTGGTTATCCCCTTACTGATAAGGGCAAGAATGGCCAATTTTGACGTACATCGCATCCTGGTCGACGAGGGGAGTTCCGTCGACGTGATGTACAGCCAACTTTTCCGAACCCTACAGCTGGACGACTCACATCTCTCTCCGTATGTGGGGTCGGATCTACAAGGCTTCAACGGCTCGACTTCCAAACCTTGGGGTTATGTCGAGCTCCTGGTTACGTTCGGCGAAGGAACGGCTACAAGATAAGTCAAAGTCCATTTCCTCGTCATTGACTGCCCGTCTCTGTACAACTGCATCTTGGGGAGACCGACACTGGCAGAACTAACAGCGGTGCCCTCGACCGTCCACCTGAAGATGAAGTTCTACACCAGGAGGGCACGGGTAGCCACCATCCAAGGAGACCTAGCTGCTGCCTGCAGGTGCTTCAATGCCGCTTCTAAGGGACGTGATACCGTCGACATAGGGACCAGACCCTCCAAAAGGACAAAACAGGAGCCCGACAGGAAAGCATCCCCCGAGGAAGAAGTCCAGAAAGCTCCACCAAAGGTCGATTCCATAGCTCTGGACACCCGCTTCGATCAGGACGAGCCATCCAGCAGCGAGCAAATCCCACTCCGACCAATACCGGACGGGGATTTTGAACTCGTTCCCCTCGGCACAGACCCGACCAAGGGAGTGAAGATTGGCAAAGACCTCCCCGACATGGCCCGGAAGCAAATCAAGGCCTGTCTGCGCGAGAATGCTGATCTGTTCGCCTGGAGCGCTGCAGAGATGCCCGGACTCGACCCTGAGGTCGCCTGTCACCACCTCGCCATTGATCCAGCCGCTAGGGCCGTAGTACAACGTAGGCGTAGGCAGTCTCCAGAAAAAACGGAGGCTGCTGAAAAAGCTGTAAAAGACCTCCTAGAGGCAAATTTTATTTCTGAAGCCCGGTATTCCACCTGGCTGTCAAATGTTGTACTCATGAAAAAGAATAATGGAAAATGGAGAATGTGCGTTGATTATACTGATCTCAACCGGGCTTGCCTGAAAGATGCTTTTCCCTTGCCTAACATAGATATGCTGGTCGACAACTCGGTCGGCTACAAAACTTTGTCGTTCGTGGACGCCTACTTGGGCTATAACCAAATACCGATGGCCCTGGGCGACAAACACTGCACGACATTCATGACCAGCTCGGGCAACTATTACTACAACGTAATGCCCTTCGGATTGAAAAATGCCGGAGCAACCTACCAGCGCATGATGAACAGAGTTTTCAACAAACAGATTGGAGACATGCTCGAGGTATATATGGACGACATGATCGTCAAGTCCCGAGCAGACACCGACCATGCAGCTCATCTTAAGACAGTCTTTGCCCAAGCAAGACAGTGTAAAATGAGGTTCAACCCCGAGAAATGTACGTTCGGGGTTAAGGCAGGAAAATTCCTTGGATTCTATCTAACAAAACGGGGAATCGAAGCCAACCCCGACAAATGCTGTGCATTCTCTGACCTCCCAACACCGACGTCAAAGAAGTCGATACAAATCATGAACGGCATGCTCACGTCGCTGTCACGCTTCGTCGCGAAATTCGCTCAGCACGCCCTCCTCTTCTTCAAACTCCTTCGAAAGGAAGCAGCCTTCTAATGGAATGAGGAATGCGAGCAGGCACTACGCCACCTAAAGCAAAGTCTGTCTCAGCCGCCCGTGCTATCTCGACCAGACGATGGAGAACTGCTGTACTTGTACTTGGCCGTTTCGAACGAAGCCATCAGCGTAGCTCTTGTCCGCGAGACCCCCGACGGGCAGAAACCCATCTACTTCACGAGCAAGGCCTTACAGGGGCCCGAAAGCAGATACCAGCAGATAGAAAAGGTGGCTCTGGCCCTCGTCAACGCGGCGAGGAGGCTCAGACACTACTTTCTGGCCCACACGATCATCGTGCGAACCGACCAACCGGTGAGGCAACTCTTGGGTCGGCCCGATATGGCGGGCAGAATGCTAAAATGGTCCTTGGAACTCTCTGAATTCGACATTCAGTACGAAAGTAGGAAAGCCCTGAAAGCACAGGCCTTGGCCGACTTTGTCGCGGAAATGACCACTCACGACCCTTCCTTGGGGAAAGAACACAAGTGGACCATCTTCGTCGACGGAGCATCCAACTCGTCCGGAAGCGGCGCAGGAATCCTTCTGGAAAACGAAGAAGGCGTAGTAATCGAGCACTCCTTAGCTCTCTCCTTCCCGACGTCAAACAACCAGGCAGAATACGAAGCCCTGCTCGCAGGACTGAGACTGGCCGAGGACCTGGGAGCCCGCGAGGTACAGATCTACACCGACTCCCAGCTCGTCGCCTCTCAAGTACAGGGGAGCTACCAGGCCAAAAACGACAACCTCATCGAGTATTTGAACTTAGTCAAAAAATACATGACAAAGTTCGTACGAGCAGAAATTTCTCATGTTCCCCGCGAGCAAAACACGAGGGCGGACATATTGTCCAAACTCGCGAGCACACGAAAGAAGGGCGGGAACAAATCCGTCATCCAGGAGTCTCTAGCGCGTCCAAGTATCGAACGACCCTCGACTACAGTCGAGATCCATGCCATCGGGGATGCAACGTCCTGGATGACCCCGGTTTACAATTTCTTGACAAAAGGCGAACTCCCATCGAACCTGGCCGAAGCTACCGTCACAAAGCGACGAGCATGTTCCTACGTGGTTCTTGAGCAGAAACTGTACCGCAGAGGATTCTCCATCCCCCTCCTAAAATGCATCGACGAGTCCGCAGTCCCTGAAGTACTGCGGGAGATACACGAAGGGATCAACGCCCAGCACATGGGTGGTAAATCCTTAGCGAGGAAAGCCCTTCGAGCGGGATACTACTGGCCGACGATGCAGCAGGATGCCAAGGAACACGCCAAGAAATGTGACAAGTGCCATAAACACAGGGACATGCACCTCGCTCCTCCGCACGAGTTGAGCATACTGTCGTCCCCGTGGCCATTCGCCTGGTGGGGTATGGACATCCTCGGGCCCTTCGTGCAAGGAACCTACCAGAAAAAATTCATCATCGTCGCCGTGGATTACTTTACGAAATGGATCGAGGCCGAGGCTCTCGCGAAGATCACCTCACATAACATCCTCCGTTTCTACAAAAGAAACATCCTCGCCAGATTCGGAATTCCGAGGGTGCTGGTGACCGACAACAGCACCCAATTCACCGATCACGGATTCCAAGATTTCGTCACCAAACTCGGGACAAAACAACACTTCACTTCTGTCGAGCACCCTCAAACCAACGGGCAGGCCGAGGCCGCGAACAGGGTTATCCTCCGGGGACTCAAACGTCGACTCGGCGAAGCCAAGAGGGGATGGGTCGAGGAGCTCCACAGCGTCTTGTGGGCATACCGAACCACGCCCCACTCAACGACAGGCGAGACCCCATTTCGATTGACATATGGCACCAAGGCCGTTATCCCAGTTGAAATCATGGAACCTTCCAGACGAACAGAGAACCCCCTCGATGAAGAAATGAATGACGAGGCGCTAAGGGACGAACTCGACTTAGTCGAGGAAATCCGATCTGGTGCAGCCCTGCGCGAAGCCACCCTAAAACAACGAGTGGCTCTACGCCACAATGACAAGGTCATCAAGCGCGAGTTCGAAATCGGCAGCCTGGTATTACGTAGGAACCAGAAGGATTCCCGCGAAGGGAAGCTGGTCGCGAACTGGGAAGGACCTTATCGCGTCCACGGCACCACAGGTACCGGGGCGTACTATCTCGAGCAATTAGACGGAGAGCCATTACCACGACCCTGGAACGCTGCTAAGCTAAAACAGTACTAGAGTTAAAAACTACCAACACCTAGGACCCTCGACCATCGGCACCCGCGCCCGGTCAACGAGGAAAAACGTCCGACTCCATATAGAGGCTGAGGTACAAGCCCGACATACGGCTAAATCGCACAACATCGCTCAACAAACGAGACCAATCGATAGTGCCCGACATGGACAACTACACCGAGCTCCACCGTCGTAGTACTTGTAAGGCAGAACACCCAGCTCGCGATGGGCAGTTCACACCAAGGGCAAATAGTCCCTACCGGGCTTTGCGCACGACTGAGCGACTCCGCTCCATCTGCCCGACAAGTCGTCAAGAATGACGGGCCATCTAAAAGGGTCAAAAGGAAGTCTCTCCCCTCGTGTGCAACACTTAGGTGACTCTGGCCATCGAGAGAAGGCCGGACACGTATACAAACGAAAGGCGGGCAAACTCGCCAGCTAAGTCACAGCCACTTATGCAAAAATATAAAAATCAAGCATGGGCAAACAATCAAATTTGAAACAGCATTCATTCAAAAAAACGCCTGAAGGCAACAAAGCAATAAGTATAAACCGACCAAGAAGGCCGGCGATGTTCGTGGAGTACAACCAACGGGCACGCAGGCCCAAAAAATACAAATATCAAAGGCACGCAGGCCCATCATCCTACAATCAAGTCTCCCTGGAACCATCATTATCGACAACAGGAGAGTCGGGTGGGGGCACGATCGCGCCATCCACGATCTGATACGTGTAGCCCGTCCCCTCAGTGACCAGACCAGGATTTAGCAAGGAAAGCTGGCCGACTGCGGAGTCGAAACCCTCCTCCATAGCACCGACACAATCTGCTTCGAGTAGCCGGATATCGCCGACACTAATAACGGCACGGCGGACAAAAACGAACATCTCGACAACGCTGGCAATCCCAGCCACAACACCATTCCTGCAACAACCGCCCCCGGAACTTCCTCATACAGGGACGGGGCTACTGCATCATCCTCCTCGCTCCCACCGCCACTCGAGGACGACCCGATGGCCCTCGCCCACTACAGAGCCGCCCGGTTTCAGGAAGTCCCCGTCCACTCCGGGGCGGATGCCACCACACAAGCGTTGTTCGCAGCAATTAACCAAACGAACTATCTCATCTTCGCCCAAGGAGAGAGATTAAAAGCGCTTGAAGACGAGCGAAGACCCTCGAGGAGGCATCGGAGACCACATACTCCCCCTCCTCGAGTGACTGAAGCTCGACACCCTTCTCCCCCGCGGAGACACTATAGGGAAAACTCTCGAAGCCCATCTCCCCGGCCAAAGCAGAGGCGACCCTATTTGGAGAGACAGCCCGTCATCCCAGCTGGAGAGCCCAGTCACGACTCGGCGGTACTGGAAAGAAGGCACTCCGGAGATAGGCACGTGAAATTCAACAGCCGAGCATCCCGCTCGAGAGAAACTCAGCACGACCACGACCGTCATGCCAGACAATACTATAGATCCCCATCTCTGTCTCTGGAGAGGAGCGACGAGGACGACCCCCGCGGTCCCCTGTCGCAGGCCATCATGGATGCACCCATCCCCCCGGGCATGGAGAAGCCCCCACATCTGAAGGAGTACGATGGAGTCGCGGACCCGGTCGACCACATTGACGGGTTCGAGGCTATGCTCCATTATCATAATGTCGGGGGGCCCATCAAGTGTCGTCTTTTCCCCACGACTCTCAGGAAGGCGGCCATGGACTGGTACAAAGGACTCGCCCCAGGCTCAATCACCTCGTGGCGGAACCTGAAGAACCAGTTCATCAGTTCCTTCACCGCTTCTCGACGCCATCCAAAGACCGAGGCGGCGCTCGAGGCCATCATCCAAAGACAGGATGAGACCTTGAGGGAGTTCATCAACCGCTTCAACCGAGAAGCGATACAGGTCCCCTGCACGGACTACATGAAGAGATATCTGCTGGAGAGGGGGCTCCTCCCCGGCACAGAGTTCAAAAAAGCCATGGGAATCGAGCCGCCCAGGACTTTCGACGCCCTCATCGAAAAAGCTCGGGCATACATGGATTACGAGGAGAGGGAGGCGGCCAACAGGGCCCGAGACTCCAGGACTCGGGGACCCAACAACAGCAGCTCGCGCCAAGAGGCTCCTCCTCGACGAACCGGGGAGAAAAGGAAAGAAGACAGACCCCGGGAAGTCCGGGAACAAAGAGGAACTTCAGGTCGTTTCACCGAATACACTCCGCTCACGGCTTCCCGCGAGCGTATTCTGGCGGAGTGTGCCAGTACAGACTTCAAGGACGGCGGCGTCAAGCGTCCCCGACCTGCTCCCGCCAAGCCCGGGGCAGACAAAAATAAATACTGTCAGTACCATAGGAGTCATGGTCATTTGACGGAGGACTGCGTCCACCTCAAGGACGCCATTGAAACCCTCATCAAGGGAGGGAGGCTCGCGCAGTACCGGCGAAACGACACTCCTCGTCGTGACGCCCATGAAGCCAAGGAGCCAGAAGAAGACGCCCGACCATCAGACGAGTCGGTGCCTATCCAGACCGCCTTCTCGGTGACCAGGCCCGAGGACTTCGACATTCCCGAGCACCTGCAGGAACCGCTGACAACGCACAGCAGGTGGGAATACTTCCCCTCCGCCATGATCATTAATGGGGGCGGGTTCAACGACCTTACCATCAATTCAGCTAAGAGGAAGTTGGACGAGCTGGTCGACGCGGCTCCCCCGCAAACAATAACATTCGAAAGGGTGAAGGGCAGGTCAGAGCCCATCACCTTCTACCTAGAAGAGCTCCTCGGCGGAGCCCCGAACGTGGTTATCCCCTTACTGATAAGGGCAAGAATGGCCAATTTTGACGTACATCGCATCCTGGTCGACGAGGGGAGTTCCGTCGACGTGATGTACAGCCAACTTTTCCGAACCCTACAGCTGGACGACTCACATCTCTCTCCGTATGTGGGGTCGGATCTACAAGGCTTCAACGGCTCGACTTCCAAACCTTGGGGTTATGTCGAGCTCCTGGTTACGTTCGGCGAAGGAACGGCTACAAGATAAGTCAAAGTCCATTTCCTCGTCATTGACTGCCCGTCTCTGTACAACTGCATCTTGGGGAGACCGACACTGGCAGAACTAACAGCGGTGCCCTCGACCGTCCACCTGAAGATGAAGTTCTACACCAGGAGGGCACGGGTAGCCACCATCCAAGGAGACCTAGCTGCTGCCTGCAGGTGCTTCAATGCCGCTTCTAAGGGACGTGATACCGTCGACATAGGGACCAGACCCTCCAAAAGGACAAAACAGGAGCCCGACAGGAAAGCATCCCCCGAGGAAGAAGTCTAGAAAGCTCCACCAAAGGTCGATTCCATAGCTCTGGACACCCGCTTCGATCAGGACGAGCCATCCAGCAGCAAGCAAATCCCACTCCGACCAATACCGGACGGGGATTTTGAACTCGTTCCCCTCGGCACAGACCCGACCAAGGGAGTGAAGATTGGCAAAGACCTCCCCGACATGGCCCGGAAGCAAATCAAGGCCTGTCTGCGCGAGAATGCTGATCTGTTCGCCTGGAGCGCTGCAGAGATGCCCGGACTCGACCCTGAGGTCGCCTGTCACCACCTCGCCATTGATCCAGCCGCTAGGGCCGTAGTACAACGTAGGCGTAGGCAGTCTCCAGAAAAAACGGAGGCTGCTGAAAAAGCTGTAAAAGACCTCCTAGAGGCAAATTTTATTTCTGAAGCCCGGTATTCCACCTGGCTGTCAAATGTTGTACTCATGAAAAAGAATAATGGAAAATGGAGAATGTGCGTTGATTATACTGATCTCAACCGGGCTTGCCCGAAAGATGCTTTTCCCTTGCCTAACATAGATATGCTGGTCGACAACTCGGCCGGCTACAAAACTTTGTCGTTCGTGGACGCCTACTTGGGCTATAACCAAATACCGATGGCCCTGGGCGACAAACACTGCACGGCATTCATGACCAGCTCGGGCAACTATTACTACAACGTAATGCCCTTCGGATTGAAAAATGCCGGAGCAACCTACCAGCGCATGATGAACAGAGTTTTCAACAAACAGATTGGAGACATGCTCGAGGTATATATGGACGACATGATCGTCAAGTCCCGAGCAGACACCGACCATGCAGCTCATCTTAAGACAGTCTTTGCCCAAGCAAGACAGTGTAAAATGAGGTTCAACCCCGAGAAATGTACGTTCGGGGTTAAGGCAGGAAAATTCCTTGGATTCTATCTAACAAAATGGGGAATCGAAGCCAACCCCGACAAATGCTGTGCATTCTCTGACCTCCCAACACCGACGTCAAAGAAGTCGATACAAATCATGAACGGCATGCTCACGTCGCTGTCACGCTTCGTCGCGAATTTCGCTCAGCACGCCCTCCTCTTCTTCAAACTCCTTCGAAAGGAAGCAGCCTTCGAATGGAATGAGGAATGCGAGCAGGCACTACGCCACCTAAAGCAAAGTCTGTCTCAGCCGCCCGTGCTATCTCGACCAGACAATGGAGAACTGCTGTACTTGTACTTGGCCGTTTCGAACGAAGCCATCAGCGTAGCTCTTGTCCGCGAGACCCCCGACGGGCAGAAACCCGTCTACTTCACGAGCAAGGCCTTACAGGGGCCCGAAAGCAGATACCAGCAGATAGAAAAGGTGGCTCTGGCCCTCGTCAACGCGGCGAGGAGGCTCAGACACTACTTTCTGGCCCACACGATCATCGTGTGAACCGACCAACCGGTGAGGCAACTCTTGGGTCGGCCCGATATGGCGGGCAGAATGCTAAAATGGTCCTTGGAACTCTCTGAATTCGACATTCAGTACGAAAGTAGGAAAGCCCTGAAAGCACAGGCCTTGGCCGACTTTGTCGCGGAAATGACCACTCACGACCCTTCCTTGGGGAAAGAACACAAGTGGACCATCTTCGTCGACGGAGCATCCAACTCGTCCGGAAGCGGCGCAGGAATCCTTCTGGAAAACGAAGAAGGCGTAGTAATCGAGCACTCCTTAGCTCTCTCCTTCCCGACGTCAAACAACCAGGCAGAATACGAAGCCCTGCTCGCAGGACTGAGACTGGCCGAGGACCTGGGAGCCCGCGAGGTACAGATCTACACCGACTCCCAGCTCGTCGCCTCTCAAGTACAGGGGAGCTACCAGGCCAAAAACGACAACCTCATCGAGTATTTGAACTTAGTCAAAAGATACATGACAAAGTTCGTACGAGCAGAAATTTCTCATGTTCCCCGCGAGCAAAACACGAGGGCGGACATATTGTCCAAACTCGCGAGCACACGAAAGAAGGGCGGGAACAAATCCGTCATCCAGGAGTCTCTAGCGCGTCCAAGTATCGAACGACCCTCGACTACAGTCGAGATCCATGCCATCGGGGATGCAACGTCCTGGATGACCCCGGTTTACAATTTCTTGACAAAAGGCGAACTCCCATCGAACCTGGCCGAAGCTACCGTCACAAAGCGACGAGCATGTTCCTACGTGGTTCTTGAGCAGAAACTGTACCGCAGAGGATTCTCCATCCCCCTCCTAAAATGCATCGACGAGTCCGCAGTCCCTGAAGTACTGCGGGAGATACACGAAGGGATCAACGCCCAGCACATGGGTGGTAAATCCTTAGCGAGGAAAGCCCTTCGAGCGGGATACTACTGGCCGACGATGCAGCAGGATGCCAAGGAACACGCCAAGAAATGTGACAAGTGCCATAAACACAGGGACATGCACCTCGCTCCTCCGCACGAGCTGAGCATACTGTCGTCCCCGTGGCCATTCGCCTGGTGGGGTATGGACATCCTCGGGCCCTTCGTGCAAGGAACCTACCAGAAAAAATTCCTCATCGTCGCCGTGGATTACTTCACGAAATGGATCGAGGCCGAGGCTCTCGCGAAGATCACCTCACATAACATCCTCCGTTTCTACAAAAGAAACATCCTCGCCAGATTCGGAATTCCGAGGGTGCTGGTGATCGACAACAGCACCCAATTCACCGATCACGGATTCCAAGATTTCGTCACCAAACTCGGGACAAAACAACACTTCACTTCTGTCGAGCACCCTCAAACCAACGGGCAGGCCGAGGCCGCGAACAGGGTTATCCTCCGGGGACTCAAACGTCGACTCGGCGAAGCCAAGAGGGGATGGGTCGAGGAGCTCCACAGCGTCTTGTGGGCATACCGAACCACGCCCCACTCAACGACAGGCGAGACCCCATTTCGATTGACATATGGCACCAAGGCCGTTATCCCAGTTGAAATCATGGAACCTTCCAGACGAACAGAGAACCCCCTCGACGAAGAAATGAATGACGAGGCGCTAAGGGACGAACTCGACTTAGTCGAGGAAATCCGATCTGGTGCAGCCATGCGCGAAGCCACCCTAAAACAACGAGTGGCTCTACGCCACAATGACAAGGTCATCAAGCGCGAGTTCGAAATCGGCAGCCTGGTATTACGTAGGAACCAGAAGGATTCCCGCGAAGGGAAGCTGGTCGCGAACTGGGAAGGACCTTATCGCGTCCACGGCACCACAGGTACCGGGGCGTACTATCTCGAGCAATTAGACGGAGAGCCATTACCACGACCCTGGAACGCTGCTAAGCTAAAACAGTACTAGAGTTAAAAACTACCAACACCTAGGACCCTCGACCATCGGCACCCGCGCCCGGTCAACGAGGAAAAACGTCCGACTCCATATAGAGGCTGAGGTACAAGCCCGACATACGGCTAAATCGCACAACATCGCTCAACAAACGAGACCAATCGATAGTGCCCGACATGGACAACTACACCGAGCTCCACCGTCGTAGTACTTGTAAGGCAGAACACCCAGCTCGCGATGGGCAGTTCACACCAAGGGCAAATAGTCCCTACCGGGCTTTGCGCACGACTGAGCGACTCCGCTCCATCTGCCCGACAAGTCGTCAAGAATGACGGGCCATCTAAAAGGGTCAAAAGGAAGTCTCTCCCCTCGTGTGCAACACTTAGGTGACTCTGGCCATCGAGAGAAGGCCGGACACGTATACAAACGAAAGGCGGGCAAACTCGCCAGCTAAGTCACAGCCACTTATGCAAAAATATAAAAATCAAGCATGGGCAAACAATCAAATTTGAAACAGCATTCATTCAAAAAAACGCCTGAAGGCAACAAAGCAATAAGTATAAACCGACCAAGAAGGCCGGCGATGTTCGTGGAGTACAACCAACGGGCACGCAGGCCCAAAAAATACAAATATCAAAGGCACGCAGGCCCATCATCCTACAATCAAGTCTCCCTGGAACCATCATTATCGACAACAGGAGAGTCGGGCGGGGGCACGATCGCGCCATCCACGATCTGATACGTGTAGCCCGTCCCCTCAGTGACCAGACCAGGATTTAGCAAGGAAAGCTGGCCGACTGCGGAGTCGAAACCCTCCTCCATAGCACCGACACAATCTGCTTCGAGTAGCCGGATATGGGCGACCAACTCTGATCGACTCTTCAAAGCAGCTATATCCTCCGGCTCGTCCTCGGAAGGAAGCATGGCGACTTTCAGGTCCTCGATCTGTTGGGTTAGGCGCCCGATGTTGGTCTCTAGACGATCTCGGTCTGCACGGAGAAGCTCTCCCTCCTCGGCTAGCTTCCCCGAGTTTACCTTCTCCAGAATCAGCATCTCCCTCTCGGCAGCCAGCAGCGATGCCTGTTCGCGGAACATCTCCTCGGAGCGTTCCAGGGCAGTCCTTAATTTGCGCGAACTCGAGGCAAGGCCCGCCTTCTCCTGTTCCAATGCTTCAATGCGGACAGGATCCTCCCCTTCCTTGGACAGCACAACGGCCATTTCAGCCATTTTCACCAGCCCGGCCATATTGGAGGCCAGATGCCTCCTCTGGTCCTCCTTACTCATCCTCCTGATAGTCTCGGCCTCGTCGGCAACCACGGACAAAGGGAATCCCTCGAAGAAACCCTCCTATTTGAAGCAAGGGGGCAACCCGAAGGACCTTACGGCGCTGGCGTCCTCGCCGACCGCCGGCCCGCTTTCCACCCGGTTCCTCTTTCTTTGTATCAGGTCGACATGTGGCTCGACCTCTTGTACCTCTGGGATTTCTTCCGACGCGGCCCCTGAGCTGGGCAACGAATCCACCCTCACCACATGAGGAGCGCCCGGACTATGCGGCGGGCCCATCCTCGTTGATTAGGGAGCCTTCACAACCCTCCTGCCCCGCTTCTGGTCGCAAGACAGCTTCAAGAGTCTTTCCCGTCGCCCGGCCATCGAACCTGCACAAAATAAAAACCGGGTTAGTGTCGAGCAAATACGCAAACAAATGACAAGCAAAGAAATTCAAGCAATAAACGACCTAGCAGAAGAGCAGCCTGCCTGAACGACTGGCACTCCATGAGTGCCTTAGTATCGACCGTTGTCGGGCCTCGAATGTCGGATAACCCTCCTCGTCCAAGACATCTTCCCCCTCCCTCGTGGCCCACCTAGCGGGGTGGAAGCTGTCAACGAACCAACAAAGAGTGTCGTACGCCTTCTCATCCTCGGAACACATGTCGCCCGCAGAGGTATGATAGTATTCGGTACCGTGCTCATAATGCCTGAACATCCAATGCACGGGGAACTTGGTCGTGCGTGCCATCACGGGATACCCGTCGTTGTCTAAAATCGCCTCCCCGTCATCGTCGCTCATCGGCGCCTCCTCCTCGTACAGGGATTCTAAAGCAGCTGTGGTAACCGGCCTCACGACATACCACTTATCTTTAAAACCCCTCACGGAGTCCATGTACATCTTGAATAGTCTCCTCGACTGTTTTAAGGAGACCCAGTTGTGCTTTCCTCCTCGGGATTGGCGCTGCAGATGGAAAATTCTGAAGAAGAGAGGTATAGTCGCCCCGATCCTCAGAAAACGACATGTCAGCTCAAACGCCTGGATAAAGGCGAGCGAGTTCGGGTGTAGCTGCGACGGGGCCAGCCCCAGATGGGCGAAGACCTCGGCCTGAAAGTCACTGAAGGGCAGCTGCAGCCCAAGATCTTTGAACGCAATTTCGTACATGGGGAAACTATACTCGGGGTACACCGAGCAGATCCGGGCAGTGGAGGTCGGTCGCGTAACGACGAAATTCTTTTGAAAATCAGGCTGACCGTGGCCCGCCTCAAGGACAGCATATGGCTTTCGGTTATGCCGGCTATAGATCGATGCGATTCCTCTGGGCTCGGCACCCACCCAGTCTAACAGAGGGTCTTCGACAGTGTCGATCAAACTCACCGCCTCGTCGGCACTTTGTTCCTCCCTTTCGGGGCGTCCAGAAGAGCATGGCTCGTCCGCCATGGTTACCTGCAGAGCACGGGAAACCAGTCAATTGGGCACGAAACCATACGCTCGACGTAACGGACCAGATGTAGTATGCGACAAACCACGTCACTCCACGCGCGACCATAAAGTTAGTTTGAAACACAATAGCAGTCGCCTCCCCGATGTCCAGATAACTCGACAGGACCTTCTCCAAGCCGCCTAAGCAAACCGACAACGCGGTCACTCACGAATATGCCGACCTAAGGTATGAACATGGCGAGCAACATCATAAAACCTACCGCCAGAGCCATGAACATACCGGGCACGATCATGAATCAGGCGCCCTGGATCATGAAGACCCCGGGCAGCACTGCAGATTATAGCTTAAACCATGTATCTACCGGCCACGAGCATGCGTTTGCCGGTCCTAGGCATGAATTTGTCGGGCTAAACATGAATTTACCGGGCTAGTCCCACGCGCACAGTCCCTAAAACGTCTACAACGATGAAAATCATGCATCACAACAGGAAAACAAAGAAGATAAGTCACTTACTTGGAATCAAGGAGTGGATTCGGCAATGGAGGAAAGGAATCTGTGACGGGAATCGCAGTTATGCTATGAAAAATCTGGAAGAACAGCAGCAGCAGGAGCGCAAAGAGTAGTAACGCGTTATGGGGCCCAAGGATCCTATTTATAGTGATGACGTGGAATACCAAATGTCACCTCGGGCAACCACATAGTTTCTCTCCTCGATGCATGGCTCCCTAGGCAATGATGACCCTATCCTCATAGGGTGGCGGCACAGCTCCCAAAAGATACCTCACGCGCTCGACAGACGCGCCGTTGAGGAATCCCCGAGCACTCCCCACGAGGAGCACCCCACGAGGAGCGGCGTCTCTGACCCGGGCACGAGGCCACGGGACGGAAGAAACCTAAGATCAAGCCATGGCTCCTAGCCCGAGGAACCACGACTTGGGGGGCTCCTGTTTTGGACTGGGCCCGACAGGCCCAATAGCATTGATAAGGCCCAATCCAAACGGACTTGCTGAGGGTCACGCCGACCAAAGGGTCACAGTCATGCCCGACGTGCTCCCAGAGGCTACTTGCTCGACCTCCAACTATCCAGCTCGACATCCTACTGTCCAGCTCGACATCACCTCGAGCACCCCAACTAGGGCAGACTCAGTCCACTGCACTCCCAACGAGACCCCGAAAAGACCGCGTCTCTGTCCGCCCGCACTTCATGCAGAACATCCAGGGAGGGGACCACGTGCGGGTCCCCACTACGCACGTAGAACCTGGCAGTTCCTCCATTGGGCCAAACCTGCCCGGCCCAATGAAGGAACCTTGGCCCAGCGTTGGGGGCTATAAATACCTGTTGTACCCCAAAATTTGCCCTCCCATATTCTCCAAGAAATTGCCAAGCCAAGTCACAAAACTCCCCAAGGGTTGCACAGTCCAACTGTCTCCTATACAGTCAAAACCAGGGTTTGGGTTCTGATCAAGAAAATGAAGTTTTCAAGGGTCCAATCAAGTCCCACATGCCTACAAATATGGTCAAGCATCCTCATATCAAGTTTCAAGGCATTCAGCTCAAAATTGCACAGTCAAAATCCTAAATTGCACTACAGTCAACTGTAGGGGCAAAATGGTCATTTGACAGTCAAAAGTTCAAATTTTTGGTCAACATATCATTTTGAAGCCACAAACATCATTTGATCAATGCTTGATCATGATTCTCAAAATTTGGCTCAGAAAATCATCAAGATGCAAAAGTTACTATATTTGGACAGCTGAAAAAGTCAACTGAAATTGACCAAGGCATAACTTTCACATGGATTATCAGAAAAATTCCATCCAAAGCTCATTTTGAAGAGAAAGACATTTCCTACAACTCATCTTCATACTTCAAGTCCAAGAAATTCTCTCACAAAAAGTTATCAATTTCAACATTATAGGTCATTTTCAAAAGTCAACAAAAAGGGACTTTAAGTCAAAGGCCATAACTTGAGATTGGTAAATAAAAATGACATGGGACCAAAGGCATTGGTTAGAGGACTCAAATACCTTTCCAAAATGTCCAAGAACATGAGAAAAGATTAAAAATTGAGCAAGTTATGCCTTGTGGAAGTTGGGAAATTTTTGGATATTTTGAAAAGTCAACATTGATTCAAATGGTTTAAAATTGCTAATGGGCCCATTTTTCCTCCATGATCCATCATTCCAAGCATATGCACGACCACTTGGCCCAAAGGGAAGTATTTTCTCATTTTTTATTTATTTATTTGAATTATTATTTATATTAATTCATTTAAATCATTTAAATATGTGGAAAATATATAACTTGACCTAAAAAATCTTTTCATGCATGTTTTGCCATCAAGATTTCGTGCATAGGCTAATTAGGAAAGATTTGGTTGATTTGAGCATAATTGATACAAAAACCATGTGAAAAAGATATGAAACATAATGGAAAAAAATCAAATATTCAATCAATGATTACAAGAGATTTTTATGAATTTTGTTAACCTAATACATTCACTACATAAGCATGAATCAAAACCTAATGCTGGTAGACTGAAAGCTGCGCAAGAAAAGCCATTACCAACTTGAAATTTTCTCCATAAAACTCAAAACTGAAATCATTGTTTGGAGGTGATTCAAGGCACAAAAGCTATTTCAATAGCTTCCTCAAGGATTGCTGATCACGTTCCAACCACAAACATCCACTCAAACGCAAAGAATCGGTACCTAGGACTCAGACTGTATCAAGAAAATTCCATTATCGTGTTTCATGTTTTAAGCATTTTTACAGCATTTTGTTCATAGATTCTTGTTCCTCATTTGATTCTAAATCTAACCAATGCATTTAATTTGATCATTACGCTGTATACATGATTTCACCATGGCCAAGTTCTAGGGTTTTGCAAGCTTCAGATTGGGGCTTTTCACCCAAGGCAAAATTAAGACTCAAGACTATTGCCATTAGATTCAGCATGTCCAGACGAAGAGTAATCCATAGTCGCGCTCAATTTATAGAGCCCTGAGACCTATTCGCTATTTTTCCAAAGGCCACCTAAAACTACGCGTGAAAAACCGTTGCCTTTGTGTTTTGTTTTACAGGGATGGTGAAGACGATGATGTGGTGGCAACACATGATACGTGCGTTTGAAAATTCGCGCGCTGACTCCCACTAACCTGGTTTTTCTTTTATATTATTTGATTATTACTTATATATCAAAGCGCGTAGGTTGGTATAGTTGGTAAGCAGAAGCATTGGCAATACACGTGACCTGGGTTCGATTCCCAGGTTTGAATCACTTCAATAATATTTTTCCATAACGTTTCCCATGCAGCTTCAGTAACGTAGACGCACCATATGCCCCAGATCAAACCTTGCCACGTTCATCTGGAGATCTAATCAAAGGTTGGGATTGGTGAACATCATATACCATGGTCAACGCATGTGCACGCTATTCAGAAAGGTCAAACGGACCAAAGCTTATTGGGCCAGCATTCCAGGGTTACACCTCCATATTGGGGACCTCCACCCCCCCTGGTTTGCAATTTACTATCTTTTCTTATAGTTTATTTTTTAATTATTATTTTATTTGCTTCATTGTGTTAATTTAATTAATTATTTTTTTTCTATAAAATACAAAAACCTCATAAAAATCAGAAAAGATGAAAAACATGATAAATAATTTTTATTTTTATAATTGCATGTAAATTAATTTAAATTAGAGTTTTAATTTTAATTCTTTTAATAGCAAAAATACAAAAATATAGAATTAGGTTTAATTGATAATTTTTATGTCCTTTTAATTTTTTTCCTTTTTACCATAATATTATTTATTTATTTATTTTTATAATTAAATTATGCATGAAAATAACTTAGGTTTAAATTAGGTCAAATTTCAACATTTTTCTTAATAATCTTAAAAATAAATAGAATTAGGGTTTGCCTTCGATTTTAATTTTAATTAATTCTTTTTCTATTAAATCTTAAAAAACACAAAAATACCAAAAAACATTCTTTTTTTTTTTAATTTTTAATTTTAATTCCTCATTAATTCTAATTAATTAATTCATGTAATTTAATATTTTGCAAAAGGGTCCAACGCCCTCGTTTCGACTTAATTGTTTAATTTCGCATATTTATTTTATTCCGCTTAAATAATTATGTATCTCTCCCGAAGCTTTGTAACATTTACTTTTCGCACCTTTCAATTTCGTTATTTACTTTGCTTTATTTACTTTTCTGTCAAATCGGGTCCGGTTTAATTTTGGCGATGTGGACCCGCGCCATTTGTAATAGCTTTAGAATTTACTTTCCCGCAACTTTTAACCGTTAAACAAAGCATGCAAGAATGAATGGCCATAATAAAATCAAGCGTAGATCACTTTAACATGACGAGACAAATATCTGAAAACGACACACGAATCGCACACACCACCCCTAGGGTACGCCTCACTGTTGCCTTGCCTTCGAAAGGTGATCGTCGAGTAGAGGATGTCTTAGTAAGTCCTCATGATCCGGGAACCTGCCATGAGGGTAGCTTCTAAGGTGTCTTCCCATTGCTCTGGTGATCACCATGTCCCGAACATCGAATTGACCCGAACACCTCCAACGGTGGTGCTACCTACCTCTCAATGGTGGGATGGCACTGCTTTAAAGGACATTTACACAGACGAATTCCTTAGGGTAGGTAGACGACTCGTAGATACTTGCTCTCTTCAAAAAACAAACAAAATCTTTTCACACCGACACTTTTTCAAAAGCTTTCAAAACAATTTTTCAAACACTCTGACACAAGAGTCGAACTGAAATTTTCAAAGAAACTTTTTAAAACCCACACTGAAAAGCAAGCAAACAATTTTGAAAACACATTGAGCAAGTATCTAAGAGCCCATGGATAACCATGGATAGAAAGGGTGCTAACACCTTCCCTTTCTATAATCTACCTCCCGAACCGAGAGCAATCTCTTTAAGGAATTTTTCTGTGCTTTTGTCCTTTCCATTTGGAGAAAATAAAAGACGGTGGCGACTCTTGCTTCCGCGACATTTCGCGAACCAGCGTTAAACAGTCAGTTCCAGATCCACCGATCACAATACCCTCTGTTTCCAGAGGGTCAGGTATTCATCATTCTACCCATACTTACTATTGCCTGCTCGTGCTCTTACTTACTTCAGCATCGGAGTGTCTTGCAGGTACCCCCCCCCCCCCCCCACCTCGTTCAAACTTTCAGCTCAGAGCCAGCCGTGACGGTCCAAGTCAGATCAGGTCAGATCAGTGAAGAAGGCATATAAGAATTGTGGGTGAATGTTATTTAGTATGATGGCAAGTCTCTCTTAAATTATAATCAGAACAGGTTCATGATCCTACATGACAACCTTGTAAATAAATAATAATATGATTAGATGTGTAGTTAATAATATTTTAGTGAAGAATTTGGAATGATATATTCATTCCTTTTGTTTTTGCCTCGTAATTATAGTTGCTTATGTTGTACACATGTGTTTCTATATCTTTTTTTTTGTGATATGAATATGAAGTTGTTGTAACTTATATTAATGGTTTCTTTCTGGCAGTTAGGTACAAAATTTACAAAAGCTTCAGCAGTAAAATGATCCTATTTTAAAGAAGAGGGAAAGAATAGTTATTTTTTTAAACATTATTAACAATTTGCGGGGTTTTTAATCTCAAAAAACAAAACTCCTCTTGTTTAAACAAAAATTAATTTTCAATACATATGTTGACTCAATAATTTAACCATTGCATTGTTGTCATGCCATATAAGTAAAAGTTGACGTTTTTTTCAAAAATTTGGCGAAAAGGACTATTTAGGCTAACAGGATAATTTTTAAGGGACCTAAATATAACGTTTATTATATAAGGGACTAAAATAAAATCTAAAAATAAGTTAAAGGACTTTGTCACTAATTAAACCAAATTTAATTTATATACTCCCAGATGTCAAGGGAAAAAATGATTTCACATGGATTTTAAAACTTAATTAAGAGTAATTAACTTTTTTATTTAATACTATATAATTAAAATAAAATTGCATGCTACAATGTGGTTAAGATGACATATATAAGTTAATAAATCCATGACAAATTTGACGATACATGACTTTTTGTACAATTTAAATCACACACTTTCAAAAATAATATCAAAACTCAAGAACCAAGGAATTCCTGGCAGGTCACTATCATACTCTAAGGTCAATTTGTCCTATTTTGGTCACGTGAAGACTTAGCAGAAAGTTGCAGAAGCCTGAAGATTTACAACTGATGATTCTTTTTGTAGCAAAGGAGTTTCAAATGGGATTGCAACGACATTAACCATATTAGGAAGATTTGCAATAGATCTGTTGATCCTTCTCTCAAAAACCCTCTTGTGCTTGAAGTTCTCTGCAACGATTCTTTCATGGAACTCTATAAAAGGAGCTAAATATTTGGAGAAACACACAACATTGCGCCTTGACAAGAAAGGATAAGTTACTCTGTCAAAATAAAGAGCAGAAGTTAACTTAGAACTTTTAACCAATTGTACATTCTTAGAAGTTCTTAAGTATTAGAGTTTTATGTGTTGTATTATGTTTACACCTTGGACTATATCAAGTGTAATTATCACTCTATCATCGTCATTTATTTGCTAGATAGATTGTAGTAAGTCACTTGCTTGTGTGCTTGAACATTTGGAAGTCTCTTGCTTGTGTGCTTGAGCATTAAAGTCTCTTGCATGTGTGCTTAAGTAATCAGAAGTCTCTTGCTTGTGTGCTCGAGCACTGAAGTCCCTTATTTGTAAGTTTAGGCATTGGAAGTCTCTTGCTTGTGTGCTTGAGCAACTTGTAATTATTTTTAGTTATAGTGGAAATCTCTTGGAAGTGCAAGGAGACTGGACTACTCTTGATTTATAGGAGGAACTAGAATAGTTGCTTGTGTATTATCTTGCTCTTTTATTTATTTCTGATCAATATTATCTGTTATTATTATCATCAGACTCTGACTCAAAGTTTGTCTTTGTGACCAAAATTTGATAAGGGATTTAAAGAGAAAAAAAGATAAAAAGTCAACACAATTCAACCTCTATTATTGTGTTTTTCTCACCTTTAGTTGGCGTTAGTGTTGTACCCTAAATTTTGTCCCTAACTTTTTCAGTCACACTTTCATATCATATATTTTCATCTTGGTCTCAACCATTAATAAATAGCTTCATTCATCACATTTGCATCTTATCTTTAAGTTTACTCTTGTGTTGTTGACTAACTTTTAATCAAAATACGAAAAAAAATATTTGTCTTTGTCTTTGCATATTTGTGTTTTGTAGGTACCGAGTCGAAGCATATGGCAAATAAGGTTTTCTGGTATTATTTCCCTAAAATCTCTATTTGCAAAGAAAAAGAATTAAAAAATTTTCATTTTTTTCATTGTACAATCGATTGCACAAAGTGCATTTTGCACAATTTTTGAAAAACTACACTGTGCAAATCGATTTGCGCTGTAGTGCAATCGATTACACAGCGTGAAAATTTGAAAAAAAAAACAGCATTTCAAGCTTGTCAAATTTTTGGCTCCAATTTGGCTCTAATTTTTGAAAGAATTGTCATTAATTCAAACTTTGGCTCCAAGAATCAATTACCAAATTACCACTAATCTCAATCCTAAACTCTATAAATAGAGCCCTCATCTCATTCAAATTTCAAGCTTTTGATATCCAAAATCACTTTGCTAAAAAATCTCTCGATTCTCTCCATCTACCAAATTCACTCAAAGCTTTATTTTCAAGAAAAGTTAGTAAGCTTTGCATTGAAGCTTACTAATCTTTGAGCTAAACCTTCATCCAAACACTTTTTCTTCATCAATTCTCTACATCCAAGCTTGGCAATTGATTCTTGTGGTTGAATTGAAGCAAATTCTTGAAGTTGTGTTGATAATTCTCTAAATCTACCTTTGGTAAGTTGGATAATTCATCTTTCACAATGTGATCTCTTGGTGATCTTTGGGATTGATTCATTGAGCATTATTTTGTGATTCTAATGGTACTATTTTCTCATAATTTAATGGAATTTTCGTGCTCAATTGGATCCATGATCATAAGGTATTTGATGGAAAGTTTGAACAAGAATTTGGCCTTTTAAAATGTTGTTTTGCTGTCTGTAACAGCGTGCAATCGATTGCAGTAACAGTGCAATCGATTGCACAGAAGCAATTTCGCGCAGATTTTTGAAAATTGCATTGTGTAAATCGATTTACACAGTAGTGCAATCGATTTACACAGGGACATAATGCATTTTTTTGCCTTGTTTTGGGGCATCTTTGATCCAAAATGCTTTTTCTACTCACTCCTTTTGATTGTTGGTTTAGATTGCAATTTTAAATGTCCAATTTCTCTTTAAACTCAATGGACTTTGTGATGTAGATGAAGTTGGATAAATATTCATCAATTCAAATCTACCAAAGATTGAATTATTTAATTCATTTTTGGTACTTTGAATTAATGATATGTTTAGTGCTTTAATCCATCTAGAGGAGTGGTTGAATTTAAAGATGAAAGAATTTTGAGGTGGTGATCCAAATTAGCTTATCATTCCCCTCCCTCTTCATCTTATCCATTTCTTTTTTAATTTTGCTACATGTTAAGGGATTGTGATCTCTATATCATTTATCCAAACATGAAGTACATAGATTGCTATTGACCGGTCTCAAAATAGGTGTGACTTCTACATAAGTTCATTTACGATTGCTTAACACAGCGTTAAATTTTGTCCTGATTCAGATAAATGATCATTCGTGGCCCAAACTTATGATTGCAAGCCCAAGTATGTTAATTTGATCTCTTTGATCCAATAAACTTGAGATTCATTGTGTGGAGGCTTTGGTTCTACCAATCCTCTAATGGATCTACAACACCTTTGGTCAACGCGGATTACTTAAACATCGTTGATCATTACATGTTACTTTTTGAGGATTCCAAAATGGATGATATACTTGACAAAAAGCAAATACAACTTGTTGTGTGGAGGCTTTGGTTCTACCAATCCTCTAATGAGTTCCAAATGCAAGTTTCAAGATGGTCATCCAACTAACCACTAATTTCTAACAATTGACTTTACTTTATGCTTTTATTTTTATGCTTTATGTACCATTTACTTTTAGCATTTTACATTTCATGTTATTTTCATATTTGCTCACTTGAGCATTTACTTTTATATCATTTTTATTTTGCTCACTTGAACTTTTCTTTTCCTTTTAAAGACACCTAATAATCAACATGAATCATAAAAATCTTTAATGATACTTGGACTATTTGGTTACTATCCTTGGCATTATGGAGTATTGGACTTCTTGGACTTAGGATTAGAGACCTTGACCTATGTTGGAGACCTTGTGACATTAATGGATATTTTTTCTGGAGCTCTTGAGGTTTACCTCAAGACATTGGGTTGTTTGTTTATTTTGTGTGCAGATTATTGTGATTACATACTTTGTTTGTAATCTGGAATTCACCTGTATACAGCCGTTACTCTGCCCAATTTTTTCCGAAGACTTGATACACTTGAAGTTTGGTCTTCTCAAGAGGTATAGTATCTTTGCTTGCTTGGTTCCAATCCAAATAATTGGAATTCTATCTTGACCCATAATGTCAAGTATTGGCTTCTTATTGGTTAGACGGTTCTCTTCCTTAGCTTTTACCTTATGCTTTAGGATAGTCCCTTCATCTCCTCCCATCCTCTTTAATTCTCAAAACTTTCTCATCTTCTTTCAAAATATTCTTTGTTTTTAACATCAAACCGCTTTCATAATAAACCTCGACTTTGTCGAGTGCCTTTTCTTTTAAAACTTCTTTTCTTTAAACAAACTTCAATACATTTAATCATACTTTGACATCTTTCAAAATTAACAAAAACACTTCAACTCATTCAAACCTTTTTGTGCGCCCGAGCACCTTTACCCTTTCAAACTTTTTTCAAGATGAGACATGATTCATTGATAGTCGAGCAACATTCTCCTATCCATATGGTTATAAAGGTGTTAACTTTTCCACTTGAGTACCAGAGGCGTTCTCAAACCCTCACTTTTGCTGATGCAAGGTCCATCTTTCTCACACCTTGTGGGCGTTAGTCGAGATTTCTCTCCTAACAATGACGACTTGTCTCCTTGTTTAAAAACAATCAACAAACAAGTCTTTTCTAGCCGAACTACGGTGCTCTGACTTTCCCATTGCACGAGGGAGTACATAGGCATTAAGTCTTACGACCCAAAGCGAGCAACAAAAATAATAAAAAACATTTCATTTTCTTTTGTTTGAAAATAAGCATTCATTCTTTTCCTTTAGCAAGTAAACATTTACATAACACTCCTTTTTTAAAAGAAACCAAACAAAGTGGATCCTGCGGAATATCGTAGATGCTTAGGGTGCTAATACCTTCCCTTTGCATAACAGACCCCCGTACCTCGATCTCTGATCTTTTTGGGTTTTGTTCTCTTTTTTCCCATTTCCCTTTGGAAACAATAAAGTGCGGTGGCGACTTCATTGTGTTGAGATAAGTCAATTGATGGCTTAATCTCAAATCTTTACCGCTACATTTCTATTTCATATAATCACTGTCGCAATTGAGCGCCAAAGAAAAAGTGTGCGACATGAAAAGTGGCGACTTCACTGGGGACAGATTGACCTATTGCTGGTCCATTCCTAAGTGGGTCGATCCTAGCTTTGTTTGTTTCTTTTCTATGAGTGTGTATATATTGTTTTACTTGTTGTTTATTACTTCCTATTATGCTATATATATGTTTGTCTGGATTTTCTTGGTTTTCAGGGGCTTGGTGATTTCTTGTAAGTCTTCTACCCAGACTTTGGGCAGACATAAGATAGGACGGGCGATATAGTCATGTTAACTTTGAGGGAGTAATCCCAAAAAAGGAGACATGAGATCCCCAACTCAGCGGAGGCCCCTTTAAGTGTAGTGTCGTTTACCGAGTAATTGGGAAGACGTATTGCTTTCGACCTGGGAGCCTACTGAAGTTGAGGACCGTATATTACCTAACCCATCTTGGCCTTTTAGGTGTAGTGCGAAAGCTATGACGGAGTAATCCGGAAATAGTTGTCACGCGATACTACGCTCGGATGAGTCTTTCCTGAGAATATTGCTAATTACCGAGTTAATCGGGACGTCAGTAATATCTAAAGGAAGGATGTAGACTTTGGGAACCTCTTAGAACCTTGTTTGACAGGTGATAACCATTAGTCCAAACCTTATGGGTTGTACCTTTGACTCCAGGCTCGTGACTCTGAACCATGTGATCCTGTTAATGTGTAGTGCATTGCATAACATTGCATATCATTTGCATCCTCTGCATCATTCTACATACATCCAGGTTGTTCAGGATCTTATTCCCAGTTGCTTCTTTCTTCCAGTTAGTCGTCTACTGTCAAGTTGATTCCTCAATATAACTACAGGACTAAAGTTGTTGTCAGATTGAGAATGGAAAACCAAGAACAACACAACATGGAATTCAGAATAGAAATTGATGAGTTGAAGTCAGGCATGGGAAAACATACTAAGATGATGAAAGTCCTGATTTCTAGAGGAGAGCCACCTCAAAGGACTGTGATATCTGAAATTCCAACTACTGCTGTTGACACTCAACCTATCCAGCATACATCTACTACATGGCCAGAGTTTGGGTTACCTCATAATTACTCTCCGCCTGTTGCAATTACTTTAATGGTTGGCCAGTCTTCTCGACCAGTCTTCCAGGCTCCAGTTTTTACTGAACCTCAGCCAATCGTTCATACTACTTCTTGTCAACTTGTTGCACAAGTTGCTTTTGGGAACCCTCTCTTTGAGTACCATGCTGCCAGTCCTCGAAGTGTGAGTCAGGGAGACTTTGGTGAGTTGGAAGAGTTCAAAGAACAATATCAGACTTTGGAGAAGAGACTCAGAGCTATGGAAGGAAATGAGTTCTTTAGTGTTGATGCTAACAACATGTGCCTAGTTTCTGATCTGGTTATGCCTGCAAAGTTCAAGACTCCCGAGTTTGAGAAATATCGGGGGCACGCTTGTCCAAGAAGTCAGTTGGTGATGTACTTTCAAAAGATGTCTGCTTACACCAAGAATGACAAGCTGCTTATCCATTGTTTCCAAGATAGTCTGAGTGGAGCTTCATTGAAATGGTATATGGGACTTGAGAAAGTTCGTATCCAATGCTTCCAAGATCTTGTCGATGCTTTCATAAAATAATACAAATACAACCTTGACATGACACCTGATCGTCACCAACTACAAAATATGTCTCAGAATGAGAAAGAATCTTTCAAGGAGTATGCTCAATGATGGAGAGAATTGACATCTCAAGTTGAACCACCTCTGGCAGAGAAAGAGTTAACTGGCTTGTTCATGGATACTTTGTCCCCCTTCTTTTTGGAGAAGATGATTGGTAGTGTGTCCTCCAGCTTCACAGACCTGGTAACTATCGGCCAAAGAATAGAAGAAGGAATCAAGAACGGTAAAGTGTCTAAAGCTGCTGAATCTTCTAATGGTGCTAAGAAATACCTTGGGAACTTTCAGAAGAAGAAAGAGGTAGAAGCCAATGTTGTCTCGACTGAGAGAAGAGGACCTTTCCGTAGGCCTCAATACACTGATCAACCACTAGTAGCGGTTGTTACTCCTGCAGTTAATGCTCAACCAGTTCAGGTTCCTCAACAACAGAATATTGCACAGAATCAGAATTGGAATAAGGGTCAATTTGATCCCATCCCTATGACATACACTGAACTGTATCCTGCATTGGTGCAGAAAGGCTTGATTACAACTAAGCCTTTGATTCCTCGAAATCCTCCTCCAGTCGGGTTCAGGTCTGACCTTCACTGTGAATTTCATCAGGGAGCTGCCGGTCATGATTTAGAAAGTTGTTATGCATTAAAAAACAGAGTGCAAGAATTGGTGAAAGCAAATATTCTCATTTTCAAAGAGGCAGGTCCTAATGTTATCAACAATCCTTTGCCAAAACAAAGTGGCTTAAGAATGAGTCGGGGTACCCTCAGGTCACTTCCTAAAGCCAGTATTTCAGACAGGACAGCTCATCCTTGTTACTGATTAGTCATTAGGCCATCTTTCCTTCTGTTTGCATTTTCCCCTTGTTTGTGTTAAAATTGTTGCTTTCAAATTCTATTTATACTTTCATGTTAATTCTAATGAAATGAGCATTGCAATGTTTTGATTCAAATCATTTTCATTTACTTCTTTCAAATATATTTCTCTTGTTTACTCCTTTTATCAAGCTTTTGTTTATGCAAAGATTTGAGGGAGGATGATGAAAACGGAATACCCATAATTATTGTTGGTATGCTTTTGAATAAAACTTTGCTGAGGACATATAGGCATTGTTTCAACTCCCAAACACTGGAGTAATAAGGAAGTTAATCCCTCGTTCACCCTTTTGAGCCTAGAAGTTGGAGTTTCTTTCTATACGAAAAAACCCGCAATCTTAACCTGGGGATGGGTAGTTCTCAGTTAATTTGGTTGTGCATTCAATTACAAGAGAAATCGTGCAAGACACCTTTCAATAAAGGTCGCGATCAAGATTTCCTTTGCACACAACAAGAAGTGTCATAGATGCTCTCAAACCAAAAATGAAAAAGATGGTTCCCGTAATCATTGAGCAAGGCAGTCATTATCTTTACAAAAAAGAAAAATCAAATGAAAAGAAAAATCCTGCTAAGTCAAAACCTCTGAAGGAGACTTGGGTAAAAAACTGGGGCATCCCGCTGACTGTAATTCCAAATGAAAAAGTTCAGGCGAAAATTGGGGCATCCCGCTGACTGTAATCTCAAATTAAATAGTTCAGGCAAAAGTTGAGAATAATAAATTTAATCAGAAGAGGTCTTCAAATCCTCAAAATTCTCTACCAGGGTTGAAAAAAGTCCTCAAAACAGCAAAAAGATGTAAGAAATAATGACAGTCATTCTCAAGAATCATTTAGCTTCTGAGCCATCGTCGTTGCTACCATCAGTGCAATTCCAAAATCTCTTGGAACCTGAATGCATATTCTGAATTAACTGAACGTAGGGCTGAAGAACATCATGAAGATTGGGTTGGGTACAAATAAAATTTAAGCCTTTATCCTTTATTTCTTAAACCGTGAACCAGACCATGTTACAACCCTCAAAAGACCTAATTGAAGCCAGGTTTCTTTTGAAAGCGTACTACAGCAAGGTTGCGTAAACTGACTCCTATGATCTTTTGTGAATCATTTGTTTTGGTTTCATACCTTTGTCTTTCACCTCAAAAGTATAAACCACTGTGTTTTAACCAGTGATGCATTTTCTATACACCAATAATATCATTTCAAAAATGATTTTGGATTCAAAACTTTTGCATGAACTTTGCATTAAAATTACCATGTTTGAATAAACAATTTTGCTTGTAAACAAGCTTTCCTCGTCAAGGAATTTCAAACAGCTGAGAAACTTGGTCAGTGACCCTATCAGGGGTAAGTATCTTCCAGATCCATTTGTGAATTAGTTCAAGATTTGTTGCTCAGTGCGAGTTTTCTCAGAATTGGTTAGCTAGAAGATCATTTTCATGACTCATGCAAGGGCATTCCTTCCCAACAAACATTTCCAGAACTGAAGCCATGATCAGTTTATCTCCAACAGTCATTTTTAGAGTTGAAGCCATGATCAGCTCATTTCCAGCAACTTTCAGAGCTGAAGCCATGATCAGTTTATCTTCAACAATCAGCTAATCTGGGACAAATCCCCAAGCATCTCTCCATGTCCTTCCCTAGAAGATTATCAGTTCAATACAGTTTACAAGTGTGACGAATTTGGGTTCAAGACATTTTTCTTCCCAAATAATTTGGCAGAGTTCTCCGTGTTGAGGAATCAAACTTCCAATCTTACCTCCACAAAAGAGTCAAACTCCATTGTCGTAAACGTCGGCATTACATGCATAGATCATTCACATATCATGCATAACAAAATCCAAACATAATGCATAACAAGAGTGTTTCATCCTTATTTGCATTTCCCGAGGTCTTGTTGCAGTTGACATGTCACCTTGTGATCAAAGTCCAACTTACTTGGCACCTACCAAAGCAAACATTAGTTCAACTGTCTCTTTTTCCATCGAAAGCCAGTATTGGATGTTGTGATCTTTTCTCTCGTCTAAAGCCAATATTAGACGTTGAGTTTTCCCTTCATTCAAAGCCAATATTGAATGTCAAGATCTCTTTCACTCATTCAAAGCCAGTATTGGATGTTGTGATCTTTTCTCTCGTCTAAAGCCAGTATTAAATGTTGAGTTTTCCCTTCATTCAAAGCCAGTATTGAATGTCAATATCTCTTTCACTCATTCAAAGCCAGTATTGGATGTTGTGATCTTTTCTCTCGTCTAAAGCCAGTATTAGACGTTGAGTTTTCCCTTCATTCAAAGCCAGTATTGAATGTCAAGATCTCTTTCACTCATTCAAAGCCAGTATTGGATGTTGTGATCTTTTCTCTTGTCTAAAGCCAGTATTAGACGTTGAGTTTTCCCTTCATTCAAAGCCAGTATTGAATGTCAAGATCCCTTTCACTCATTCAAAGCCAATATTGGATGTTATGATCTTTTCTCTCGTCTAAAGACAGTATTAGACGTTGAGCTTTTCTTTCATTCAAAGCCAGTATTGAATGTCAGGATCTTTTGTTTCCATCCAAAGCCAATATTGGATATTGTGATCTTTTCTCTCGTCTAAAGCCAGTATTAGACGTTGATTTTTCCCTTTATTCAAAGCCAGTATTGAATGTCAAGATCCCTTTCACTCATTCAAAGCCAATATTGGATGTTGTGATCTTTTCTCTCGTCTAAAGCCAGTATTAGACGTTGAGCTTTTCTTTCATTCAAAGCCAGTATTAAATGTCAAGATCTTTTGTTTCCATCCAAAGCCAGTATTGGATATTGTGATCTTTTCTCTCGTCTAAAGCCAATATTAGACGTTGAGTTTTCCCTTCATTCAAAGCCAGTATTGGATGTCGTATTTCTTTTCTGTCCAACGTCTTTCCTGGACGTCTCTGATGTAGCTTCAGATTTAGTCCCATCCCACATCTATTGTTCTTCTAGATGTTTCTGATTGTCTTTTCCAGAGAGTTGCTCGCCTCACTCAATGCCATTCTTTGATGTCGCTGCTTTCCTTCTCGAGTTTTATTTCTTTTTTCCAAGTATTGATGGTTACTCCTTGTCACCCTGACGGATATCCAGAATATCTTGTTGTTTCCTTAGTGTGTCTTTCCACATCATTTCATCTGAACTACCACAAGTTTCCAGTTTCGAGTCTTTCCACATTCACACAAAGTCTGTCTCATCTCATACATCATTCAAAATATATATATATGTAAAAAAAAGAGTCCATGCATTCATTCATAACATATGCTATCATCTCATCGCATCAGGGACGAAATTCAGGTTTGTTTGTATTTAATTACTTTTCGCCTATCTGGCTAAAAGATAATTAAATAGGGGCAGCTATTGTACCCTAAATTTTGCCCCTAACTTTTTCAGTCGCACTTTCATATCATATATTTTCATTTTGGTCTCAACCATTAATAAATAACTTCATTCATCACATTTGCATCTTATCTTTAAGTTTGCTCTTGTGTTGTTGACTAACTTCTAATTAAAATACAAAAAAAAATATTTGTCTTTGTCTTTGCATATTTGTGTTTTGTAGGTACCGAGTCGAAGCATATGGCAAATAAGGTTTTCCGGTATTATTTCCCTAAAATCTCTATTTGCAAAGAAAAAGAATTAAATTTTTTTCATTTTTTTCACTGTACAATCGATTGTTCCTAGAGTGCAATCGATTGCACAAAGTGCATTTTGCATAATTTTTGAAAAAATACACTGTGCAAATCGATTTGTGTTGTAGTGCAATCGATTGCACAGCTTGAAAATTTGAAGGAAAAAAAACAGCATTTCAAGCTTTTCAAAATTTTGGCTCCAATTTGGCTCTAATTTTTGAAAGAATTATCATTAATTCAAATTTTGGCTCCAAGAATCAATTACCAAATTACCACTAATCCCAATCCTAAACTATATAAATAGAGCCCTCATCTCATTCAAACTTCAAGCTTTTGATAGCCAAAATCACTTTGCTAAGAAATCTCTCAATTCTCTCCATCTACCAAATTCACTTAAAGCTCCATTTTCAAGAAAAGTTAGTAAGCTTTGCATTGAAGCTTACTAATCTTTGAGCTAAACCTTCATCCAAACAATTTTTATTCATCAATTCTCTACATCCAAGCTTGGCAATTGATTCTTGTGGTTGAATTGAAGCAAATTCTTGAAGTTGTGTTGATAATTCTCTAGATCTACCTTTGGTAAGTTGGATAATTCATCTTTCACAATGTTATCTCTTGGTGATCTTTGGGATTGATTAATTGAGCATTATTTTGTGATTCTAATGGTGCTATTTTCTCATAATTTGATGGAATTTTCGTTCTCAATTGGATCCATGATCATAAGGTATTTTATGGAAAGTTTGAACAAGAATTTGGCCTTTTAAAATGTTGTTTTGTTGTCTGTAACAGCGTGCAATCGATTGCAGTAACAGTGTAATCGATTGCACAGAAGCAATTTCGCGTAGATTTTTGAAAATTGTACTGTGTAAATCGATTTACACAGTAGTGCAATCGATTTACACAGGTACATAATGCATTTTTTGCCTTGTTTTGGGGCAGCTTTGATCCAAAATGCTTTTTCTACTCACTCCTTTTGATTGTTGGTTTGGATTGCAATTTTAAATGTCCAATTTCTCTTTAAACTCAATGGACTTTGTGATGTAGATGAAGTTGGATAAATGTTCATCAATTCAAATCTACCAAAGAGTAAATTATTTAATTCATTTTTGGTGCTTTTGATTAATGATATGTTTAGTGCTTTAATCCATCTAGAGGAGTGGTTGAATTTAAAGATGAAAGAATTTTGAGGTGGTGATCCAAATTAGCTTATCATTCCCCTCCCTCTTCATCTTATCCCTTTCTTTTTTAATTGTGCTACATGTTAAGGGATGATGATCTCTATATCATTTATCTAAACATGAAGTACATAGATTGCTATTGACCGACCTCAAAAAGGTGCGACTTCTACATAAGTCCACTTACGATTGCTTAACATAGTGCTAAATTTTGTCCTGATTCGGATAAATGATCATTTGTGGCCCAAACTTATGATTTCAAGCCCAAGTATGTTAATTTGATCTCTTTGATCCAATAACCTTGAGATTCATTGTGTGAAGGCTTTGGTTCTACCAATCCTCTAATGGATCTACAACACCTTTGGTCAACGCGGATCACTTAAACATCGTTGATCATTACATGTTACTTTTTGAAGATTCCAAAATGAATGATATACTTGAAAAAAAGAAAATGCAACTTGTTGTGTGGAGGCTTTGGTTCTACCAATCCTCTAATGAGTTCCAAATGCAAGTTTCAAGATGGTCATCCAACTAACCACTAATTTCTAACAATTGACTTTACTTTATGCTTTTATTTTTATGCTTTATGTACCATTTACTTTTAGCATTTTACATTTCATGCTATTTTCATCTTTGCTCACTTGAGCATTTACTTTTACGTCATTTTTATTTTTCTCACTTGAGCTTTTCTTTTCTTTTTAAAGACACCTAATAATCAACATGAACCATAAAAATCTTTAATGATACTTGGACTATTTGGTTACTATCCTTGGCATTATGGAGTATTGGACTTCTTGGACTTAGGATTAGAGACCTTGACCTATGTTGGAGACCTTGTGACATTAATGGATATTTTGTCTGGAGCTCTTGAGGTTTACCTCAACACATTGGGTTGTTTGTTTGTTTTGTGTGCAGGTTATTGTGATTACATACTTTGTTTGTAATCTGGAATTCACCTGTATACAATCGTTACTCTGCCCAATTTTTTCTGAAGACTTGATACACTTGAAGTTTGGTCTTCTCAAGAGGTCTAGTATCTTTGCCTGCTTGGTTCCAATCCAAAGAATGTGAATTCTATCTTGACCCGTAATGTCAAGTATTGGCTTCTTGTTGGTTAGACAGTTCTCTTCCTTAGCTTTTACCTTATACTTTAGGATAGTCCCTTCATCTCCTCCCATCTTCTTTAATTCTCAAAACTTTCTCATCTTCTTTCAAAATATTCTTTGTTTTTAACATCAAACCGCTTTCATAATAAACCTCGACTTTGTCAAGTGCCTTTTCTTTTAAAACTTCTTTTCTTTAAACAAACTTCAATACATTTAATCAAACTTTGACATCTTTCAAAATTAACAAAAACACTTCAACTCATTCAAACCTTTTTGTGCGCCCGAGCACCTTTACCCTTTCAAACCTTTTTCAAGATGAGACATGATTCATTGATAGTCGAGCAACATTCTCCTATCCCTATGGTTATAAAGGTGTTGACTTTTCCACTTGAGTACCAGAGGTGTTCTCAAATCCTCACTCTTTCTGATGCAGGGTCCATCTTTCTCACACCTTGTGGGCGTTAGTCGAGATTTCTCTCCTAACAATGATGACTTGTGTCCTTGTTTATAAACAATCAACAAACAAGTCTTTTCTAGCCTAACTAAGGTGCTTTGACTTTCCCATTGCACGAGGGAGTACGTAGGCATTAAGTCTTACGACCCAAAGCGAGCAACAAAAATAATAAAAAGCATTTCATTTTCTTTTGTTTGCAAATAAACATTCATTCTTTTACTTTAGCAAGTAAACCTTTACATAACACTCCTTTTTTAAAAGAAACCAAACAAAGTGGATCCTGCGGAATACCGTAGATGCTTAGGATGCTAATACCTTCCCTTTGCATAACCGACCTCCGTACCTCGATCTCTGATCTTTTTGGGTTTTGTTTGCTTTTTTCCCATTTCCCTTTGGAAACAATAAAGTGCGGTGGCGACTTCATTGTGTTGAGATAAGCCAATTGATGGCTTAGTTTCAAATCTTTACTGCTACATTTATATTTCATATAATCACTGTCGCAATTGAGCGCCAAAGAAAAAGTGTGCGACAGTTAGAGCCTGGTCTATGCATTAACACTTAACAATGGTATAGAAAAGATCATTGGGAGAAAAGTAACATGGTCAAATCAGTCTCTGAAACATCTGGTCCTAATTTTTGTATTGTGCCCTTTGATTTTAGCGCCTCTAAAAAGAATATCTATATGTCTAAACCTCATAAACTCAGTGGAAATTCTACTAAGTTTGAATGGTGGAAAAGCAAAATGCACACTCATATAACATGTCTTGATGATGAACTATGGAATATTCTTCAAGATGGGATTGGCTTTGAAGATGATAAAGTAGGTATGGTGATTGATATAAAGAGTCCCGCACCTGCTTATAAAAAGCTTTATAAGAAACATCATAGAGTAAGAGGAATTTTAGTTGATGCTCCGCCTCATTTTGAGTATATCAATATTATCAACAAATCTACTACCAAAACCATTTTTTGATCTCTTTGTGCTTCTTATGAAGGGAATCAGCAAGTGAAAGAGGGAAAGGGAAACCTTCTGGTCCAACAGTATGAATTATTCAAAATGAAGGAGGATAAGGACATTAAACTATGTTCTCAAAGTTTCAAGTTATTGTGCATGGAATTTAAGGTTTGAACAAAATTTATACTATAGTTTAACATGTCAAGAAGATTCTTAAGAGTCTTCCTGTCAAATGTAGACCTAAGGTAACTGCCATACAAGAAGCCAGAGACTTGAACATGATAGGTCTAGTAAGTTTGATCAATAATCTTCAGAGCCATGATATTTGTCTTATTGAAGATTAAACAGCTAAGGAGTCAAAGTCTCTTACTTTAAAATTTGTTGATAAATTCGGTAAATCTTCCAAAGTCTGGGAATCTGAAGAAGTTGCTTCTGTAGAAAGTTCTAAGTATGGAACAAATGATGAAGATATGACATTTCTTATCGAAATATTTCAGTATCTTACAAGCAAGAATAAAACATTTTATGTCAGAAGCATTTACCTAAGAGAAAATAGTTCCAGAGATAACAAAGATAATCAGAAAGGGTGCTTCAACTGCAA
Source organism: Vicia faba (assembly GCA_948472305.1). NCBI lineage: Eukaryota > Viridiplantae > Streptophyta > Magnoliopsida > Fabales > Fabaceae > Vicia > Vicia faba. The sequence continues at coordinate 992,706,658 of OX451740.1, read as the reverse complement.
GAAGTGTGATAATTTCATTGTTGAATGTCTAAATTATAGAAATACAAAGCAATGAAAGGAAGTTATCATAAGGATAGCTCCAGAAACAAGGACAAGAAGAATCTCATGGCAATATGGTGTGAACTTGGAGATGAAGAAGATTTTGACAAAAATGAAGAAAAAGTCAATTTCGCGTTGATGCTCCTACAAAATCTGTGCAACACCCTATTTTTCGTTTAAATTATTTGAATTAATTGATTATATGATGTGGTGCTTTTGTATTTTTTAATGAATGTTGAGATGTGTTATTATACTTTGACGAGAGGCGATTACCTTAGAAATTATAAATAATTAAGGTTGGGTGTGTATGTCTAATAACGTAGAATCTGGGGTGGATGGAGAATATATTATTATTCTATTATTATTATTATTACAATTAATGTGGTGATTTAGATAATTATAAATAATATAATTATTTAATTAGATGAGGGTAAAGATATGATTAATAATTAAGGGTCTAGAGGTTAATATTGGGAAAACAAGGAAGTGTGAAGATACAACGAGAAACAAAACGTGAAAAGGAGAACAGAAAGAGAGAAGAGGGGAAGAGTGCACAAAGAGGCTAGGGCAAGAGAATTTGTTGTAGAAGTTGAGAATCGTAAATATAAGGTAATGGTGGGGTTCTAACTCTATAACGGATTGCATAATGATGGGGTATGTTATTGATTAGGTTATCATAGTTGTGTACTCTTGAGTTCTCAAATTTTGTTTTGTATGATTTAACATTGTTGATGAATTATTGATGCATTATGATGAAATTGATAAAATTGATGATAGAAAATAAGTTAGAATGATGGGTAACATATGTGCATAATTGGTGAAACCAAGAGACATTGTTTTGAATGAAGAAATTTTGGATTTTTGGGTGAAAATATGGATTCTCGTACCTAGAAAAATAGTACAATTTTTCACTGTCATAGTGTGGAAATCGGTTTCCCATTTTGAGGAAACTGGTTTCCTGAATGAAAATTGCAAAAATACGACTACTGGCAGTGAGGAAATCAGTTACCAAGCTGGCTAACTTTTTTTCAAAGCTTGTAAAATTCATAATTTTTGACTCGGGTGTCCGTTTGGACCGACGAATAGCTAAAATTATTTTATATTCTATAAAAATAATTATGAATACATTAGGTGATTATTTGTTGGATACTTATTCCCTTTTGTATGAACTATATGATACATGACAGTAAATGTTGTAAGTGAGTGTGAATATGCTTTACGAAGTTGTATGAATTTGATAGAATATGTTGAATGTGTGATGATGATGATGATGATGGCTTGTATTGGCGTGTTGCATTGATAAGAAGAAATATTAATGCATAGTGTATCATTTCATGTCGAGTTGCATGCATTCATGGTGAGGGATTATGCTTCGTTGATGGCCTGTATTTACATGATGATAAGGGCTTATGCTCTATTGATACCCTATATTGGCATGATGATGAGGACTTATGCCTTGTTTAATGGTACCACATGCATTGAGTCAGTGATGTTCGGTCTCATTGCATTGCATTATTATTAATAAGATGTGTACTCTGTAGATGGTGTATGTGTTATCCCGTAATGGATGATATGTGTTGTTTCGATGTCTGATTGTGTATTTGACATGCCGTATGATTTCTGTAAATGGTGTAAAAGTGTGAGATGAAGGATATATGACTATGCGTAATAAACTGTTATTTGCTTATTATTATTATTATTTTCTTTTATATGGTTACTATATCTCACCCCTTATGTTTGAATGTTACCTCTATATGGGTAACATGCAGGTAATCTGCAGTAGAGGAGGTTACTTGTCGTTTATTTTGAGTCGGCGTCATTGTCATGCTCTGATACGTAACACTAGGGGGGATGAACGCTATTTTTATTTTATTGACTATGAATTATCATAATTCTATGGATTATTTGATGATTGAGTAAACATGGATTTAATTTCTAGATGAGTTGTGTGAAGTTTCAAATTGTGAACTTTTTCCGGTGCTTAATAAAACTTGAGACTTGAATACTATGATGTGTTGTTTTTAGGTCATCATTGTTTAGCGATATGCATCATTTAAATATTACGGGCAGTCGTGCATACTTTTGAAGAATGTAGCATCATGATTATGGTTGATGTTTTAAATTACTCTGATTTTTAATTAAAATTACGCATGGTTAAATTAGGTTGTTACAATCTCACTCAGATTCTGGTCCGGAATGTGTTGCAACTGGATTTAAAATTAGAGTCGCCACTATTGGTTTTTATCTTAAGGAAGAGAATCTAATAGAAAACCCTAATTTGCAAACAAAGATTCTAGGTTTCAGACTTTTTTAGACGAAAGGAAAGTGTTAGGCACCTTTCATCTACCTTATTCTTAAGGATATTAGGGTTAGGTTTAACAGTTTCAGGAAAAAGGGTTTTAATTTTTGTTATTATGGAAACTCGCCACAATTTTAGTCGTATGCCTACGTATCCTTTTATGAGGAATTAGAGTCACAATTCGTAATTCGTATGAGTTTGTGTTTTTTATGGATTTCAAAGGTATTTTAACTTTTCTCGCATTTAGACCTGGTGTAGAGATAGCGGAATTTTTGGATTAAACGCGCGATTAATCAAAATAAACTTTGTGGCCCTTTTTGAAAAAAGTAGATTATTAGTTTAATTTATTATTAAAAAGTTTTAATGTTTGTTAAGTGCTTTTTAATTGTATTAATTACAAAAACTCTAATTAATGCATGATTTTAAAAGAAATAATTTTTAATGCAATAAAATGTATACATGAATTTTTTTTAGAAAAAATAAATATTTGGTTTAATAATAATAATAATAGTAACTGAGACTAAAATTATAAATGTCAAAAAATAATAATAATAATTCATAATAAAAAGAAATAAGAAAATAAAGTAATTACAGGGGGGTGTAAATTGAATTAAGAAGTAAAAGTGAGGGGTGTAGATAGTGAGGGCCTGAATTCAGATATTGAATTCAGGCCCAGCTGGCCTGGGGGCGTGTTTACAGTTAGACAGCAGAAACAAAGGGTATATTGAGGAAACCAGGCTCAAGTTCAAATATTGAACTGGGCCCAGCGGTTAGGGGGTGCGTAATGTGAAGCTTGCTTAGTAAAATAGAAAAAGGGAGGTGTGGATATGATTGGGCTAGGCCCAATATGCGTTATTGAGGAGGCCTAAGTAGGCATCATGTGTGAAGGCACATGAGCTTATGGTATGGACTTGGCCTTACGACTGTCTAATATCGATCACATGGTCGTAATCGAGGGAGCATGGTACTTGTTAATGGAGCGCATACATTGGATGATTAATAAACACAAGATTGGTTTTATACCATTTATATTCATTTCCATTCATACATAACCCTTGTCGCTCTCTCTCTCAACTCAACCTTCTTCCTTTCTCTTCTAACCCTAAACTGAACCCCCGCGACGACACTCAAACACAATCCTTCCCCGACTGTAAACCAACCCTTCACTTTCCCCAAATCATAACAGCAAAACGCAAAAACAAAAAAGCTAAGTTTCGTTTACCTCTAATCACGATATTTCTGATATATAATGCTCTTTCCAATTTTGATCTCCTCCTCTCTTTTCGATTTGCAGGTCAATAGAGGTGGTGACGACGGAGGCTCCGACGATGTTTGAAGAGTGAGCGACGACGTGATTAAGGTTTCTGATATTGAAACCCTAATTGTCTTCTCTTCTGACTTCTACAACGAGACCCAATATCGCGTCAATGCCTTCTTCTTTTCAGCCTTCTGTCCAGAATTTCTCCCCCTCCACTTTTGTATTCTACTTAGGCTATTTATAGGGTTTATGTTCTTACAAATTAGGCAATGTCGTTACAAGTTTTTTAGATTATGGCTTAGATTTAGGGTGATTAAAGATTGAATTATTGTAATTGATTTGATTTGATTTGTTTCTATAATATTGGACTGATATTATATGATATCCGAGATTGTAAATAGAAAACTGAGATTTGATTGTAAAAAATTGATTCTGTTTATTTTTGAGATTTATTTGTAAAAATCAAGATTTGATTTTTAGATTTGTACAACAATTGTTTACTGAATCAATTATGCGTTTTCTCTGTGTGATCTGCACAATGATAGTTTTTTGGCCTTAGACAGTTCATTGTCTTTTCCTTGCCCAATATGCGTCTTCTGATTTTGGGCCTGCATTGCAACAACATTTTTTTTGTTTGATACGGTATTGGACCTACCTTTCTTGGGCTCTGAAAATGATTTTTTACAAAAATAATTTGTAATAAAAAACAATAGTTTATAATAACTACAAAATAATAATAACAGTAACAATGTTTAAAATAAAATAAAACAATTTTCAAACATAAACCAAAATTGAGCAGGCCCAGACTGCATTCATTGTTTAGGCTAATAAAAAATGATTTGAAAACATACACCCTCTTCTCTTTACTTTTTAACAACTCAAAAACCAAAATGGGCCAGCTGAAAAAGCTTTAATGGGCCTGTAATCTAAATCACACCCCTCCTTATTACTTAAAACAACAAGGACCTTAATGGGCTCTCATACATCCATAATCAAAATCTTACCCCTTTCTTCAAAATAGACTTCCATCTTAGAATCTCATGGGTCATTGGCCAACATGCCTCGCAAATGGGCCAACAAACATATGGGTCTTTCTGATTTAGAAAGCCCCACTCTCTTGAATTAGGATACACCCCTTTGTTGATTTGAATTCTTATAAATGGGCCATCAGATATTAATGGTCCATTTTTTAGTTGAAACACCTTTTCTTCTATCTTTTACTTCGAAAATCACACAGTGTGATATAATCATAAAGGTAGGGAAAATTTGGAGTACGACAATTGTCCCTATTATATTATCTTCCGATTGAATAGCGCGAGAATACGTAGGTCTCGCGCATTCCGATTGGAAGTTTATTGAATACTTGGAATACCCCAAAATTTGTCCGACAAACGTAAGGTTACACTAATATAGCATACCTTTAAAAGTTTTGAGAAAAATAGGCAAAGCTAACTGTTGTACCCCAAAATTTGCCCTCCCATATTCTTCAAGATTTGCAAAGAGCATACTTCAAAATCTCTCAAGGGTTGCACAGTTCAAGGGCCTCCTAACAATCAAAAACTAGGGTTTTGGTTCTGACAAAGAAATTGAAGTTTCCAAGGGTCCAATCAAGTCCCACATACTTACAAACATGGTCAAGCATCCATATGCCAAGTTTCAAGACTTACAGCACAAAATTGCACAGTCAAAAACCCTAATTGCTCAACAGTCAACTCCAGGGGCAAAATGGTCATTTGACAGTCAAAAGTTCAAATTTTTGGTCAACATCTTATTTTGAAGCCACAAACATCATTTGATCAATTCTTGATCATGATTTTCAAGGCATGGCTCAAAAAGTCTCAAGATGCAAAAGTTTCCATATTTGGACAGTTGAAAAAGTCAATTGTAACTTGACCAAGGCATAACTTCCACATGGTTCATCAGAAAAATTCCATCCAAAGCTCATTTTGAAGAGAAAGAAATTTCCTACAACTCCTCTTCACACTTCAAGTCCAAGAAATGCTCTCACAAAAAGTTATCAATTTCAACATTATAGGTCATTTTCAAAAGTCAACAAAAAGGGACTTTAAGTCAAAGACCATAACTTGAGATTGGTAAATCAAAATGACATGGGACTAAAGGAATTGGTTATAGGACTTCAATACCTTTCCAAAATGTCCAAGAACATGATCAAAGCTTAAAAATTGAGCAAGATATGCCTTGTGGAAGTTTGGAAATTTTTGGGAATTTTGAAAAGTCAACTTTGCTTCAAATGCCTCAAAATTGCTAATGGGCCACATTTTCTTCCAAGAATCATCATCCAAAGGCTATGCACGACCATTTGACCCAAAGGGGATTTATTTCATCATTTTTTATTATTTATTTGAATTTTTATCACTATTAATTCATTTAATTAAATAAAATATGACAAAAATACTCAAGCATGCATTTTAAATCTTTTTATGCAGCTAATAGGTCTATCATAACTCCAAGATTTCGTGCACACTCAATTTGGAAAGATTTGGCCATGATTGATATCAAAAGGGCATGGAAAAGATTGAAAAAGATCCATGGAAATCAAATCTCAAAAACATTGAATGCAAAGGTTTTTGGTTGAAGTTTCTACCCTAATTCATTCCTCACATAAGTATAAACCCAACCCTAATGCTCAGAACCTTCAAGCTGCGCCTCAAACCATATACAAACTTTGCATTTTTTGTGAAAAACTTCAAAACTGAAAACACAGTTCCAACGCAATTCAAAGCAAAATAATCATTCCAATAGCTTGCCAAGGCATCAAGGAGACTTTCTGAATCAAAACCACAACCTCTAACACAAAGAATTGGAAACACGAAGCCGTCCTGTCCTTGATATTGTTCATATTCGTGTTTTGATTTATACGTATCATTCATGCCTTTTTCTTGTTGTTTTGCACTAACATAAACATTCTAAAACTTTTGGCATCATTTAATTGAGTTTTTGTGCCCTGTACGAGAATCTGCCATTAACGCCTTCTAGGTTTTCAGAGGTCAAAAATTAGGGCTTCTTTCATAGGAAAAAATTGAACCACAAGACCTATATCATTGAACTCAGGGCATCTGGACGATTCAATTCCATAGGTCGCGCCCTTTTTATATTTGAGTATGGCCTAATCGTTATTTTCCAGGTTTGAGTTAGTGGGGGTTTAAAACCCCCGCTATTTGATATATTTTTTCAGGCAAAAGCAATGAACAAGTGGAGAAGAAGATGAGTTGTAAGCACACGGTTGGCTGATTCAAAAGCTTGGCGCGCGTTTTGTTGAAATTCCAAAATAATGCTTATTTTACAATATAATATTTACGTTCCATATAATAAACAAAGAGCGCGCTTAGCACAGTTGGTAAACACGCTGGCAAGCAGGTATTGGAACCTGGGTTCGATTCCCAGGTCCCCTCCCTTCTCAATATCATTTTGTTTAGTGTATTCCCACGCAGCTTGCATCCTAAGGTCCATCATGCATCCACCATCTTGGAGTGCCACATGTCTCATGCGATGAATCTGAAGGTCAGGATCTGGAGTCCACCATGGACATCAGTCAAACGTTCCACACGCATCCCAGAAAAGTCAAAAGGGCCTTCCTCAAATGGGCCTCATTACTGGAACAAACCTCCATAATTGGGTCTACCACCCCCCCTGTTTGTATTTCTCTCCTTCATTCTTTTTGCTTTTTTTATTTATTTGTTTTAATTTAATTACTTCCTTTTAATTTTTTTCAAATTAATTTTTTATAACATAAAAATACAAAAAAATCAGAAAGTAAAAAAATAAAAATATATTTTATTATTTAATTCACTAATGTTTTATTATGTAAATAAATTCAATAATTAACTTAGTTTTAATTTTAGGTTTAATTTTGATGCTTTCTTAATAAATTAAAAAAACATAGAAACTAGGGTTTTATACTTTTATTTTTTTTTCCTTTTTCACCATATTTAATTATTATTTTATAAATAAATTTATCATTAAATAATTAGGTTAAAACTAGGTACAACTTAAACATTTTTTTTAATAAATTAAAAATAGTTTAGAATTAGGGTTTTTAATTCCAATTTAATTTTCTCATTAAACCCCATAAATACAAAAAACTCCAAAAAAATTCGTTCTTTTATTTAACTTAATTAACTTACAATTGTGATCTAATTTCTTTAAAAGGGTCCAACGCCCTCGCATTCTCGATTTTATTTCTTTTCGCACATTTACTCTTATTTCCCTTTTTAAAGTTTCATGTACTTGCCCCAAAACCTTGTAATAGATTAATTAGGATATTTATCTTTCCGCATTTTTATTTTATTCAAATCGGGTCTTGGATTAATTTGGCGATGTAGACCCGCGCCTTTGTAATAGCGTAGGACTTTTATCTTCTCGCATCTTTTAACTGTTAATAACTTGCATGAAAGAATGAATGTCAAAAATAAAAACAAAACGTAGATCACAATGCATGAACAAGACAAATATAACTGAAAATGACACACAAATCACACACCACCCCTAGGGTATGTCTCACTGTTGCCTTGCCCCTCGAAAAGTGGTCGTCGAGTAGAGGATGTTTTAGTAAGTCCTCATGTCCATGAACATGGCATGAGGGTAGCTTCTAAGGTGTCTTCCTATTGCTCTGGTGACCACACTGTCCCTAAACCCTCGAATTGACCCGAACACCTCCAACGGTGGTGCTACCTACCTCTCAATGGTGGGATGGCACTACTTTAAGGACTTCTACACAGACTAATTCCTTAGGGTAGGTAGATGACTCGTAGATACTTGCTCTAATTCAAAACAAAACAAAAACTTCTTTTCACACCGACACTTTTCAAAAAGATTTCAAAAACAACTTTTCAAACACTCTTGAGGACTGATACAAGAGTCGAACTGAAATTTTAAACGAAACTTTTTTAAACCCACAGTTGAAAAGCAAACAAACAATTTTGAAAACACAAATGAGCAAGTATCTAAGAGCCCATGGATAACCATGGATAGAAAGGGTGCTAACACCTTCCCTTTCTATAAATCTACCTCCCGAACCGAGAGCAATCTCTATAAGGAATTTTTCTGTGCTTTTGTCCTTTCCATTTGGAGAAAATAAAAGACGGTGGCGACTCTTGCTTCCGCGACATTTCGCGAACCAGCGCTAAACAGTCAGTTCCAGATCCACCGATCACACTAATGATGTATCGCTTACCTGGATTTGATTAAAGATAAGGATGATGATTTAGAACTTATATAAAGGAATAGGTAAAGAGGACTATGTGTTATCCTACAAGAGTTTGAGTTGAAGAGAGTGAGATTAATCTGTGCTTGGGAAACCGATATGGTAAGTTTCATTTTGATCTTGCTTGTTCATCACAATTTATGGGATGAATAAAACAACACTTGATAACGCACGACTGCTTGGAGACTGAGGCAATGAGTTATGTTTGTGAATCTTGCACATCACTGCATGGAGTCTTAGGTGATGGGCTAAATCGTAGAGAAGAAAACACATTGTTGCATGGAGTCTTAGGCGATGAGCTAAATTTGGATTTCAAACGCTGCTGCATGGAGTCTTAGGCAATGATCTATATCACGAAATAAGGAAACACATCGCTGCATGGAGTCTTAGGCAATGGGTTATATTGGGAGTGTTGCACATTACTGCATGTAGTCTTAGGTAATGGGTAAGGAGAGAAAAACACATTGCTGCATGGAGTCTTATGCAATGGGTCATATTTGGCTTTCGAACATTATGATATGGAGTCTTAGGCAATGCACTGGGTTTCTCACATTACTGCATGGAGCCTTAGGTAATGAGCTACGTTGTAAAGAGCACATCACTGCATGGAGTCTTAGGTGATGAGTTAAATTGTAAAGAACACATCATTTCCTGGAGTCTTAGGTGATGGGTTGAATCGCAAGAGGAGTAAAACACATTGTTGCCTTGAGTCTTAGGCAATGAGTCATATTTTTAGAAGAATTGTGTTTTGATGATCAAACCTTAGATAGCTAAATCTAAGGTGAGATTGGTTATTTGCTAGTTGTTTGTTTTCAACTAAGGTGAAAATTTGATGGGGCCGAGAGATAATGATTATGCCCGAAATATGTTTTGAGGAATGTCATGAATGATGCATGTGTATGATGCTTTAGTTCAGTATAGAACCTAAAGTATGTATTGCATGTATGCGCATGCCCCATAGTCTAATGCAAAAATGTTTTTGATGTTATCTCTCTTAAACCATTGGTTTCGAGTTACCAACTCCCTGACGTTGTACGTTGCATTACCGTGGTATCTTTGAATTGATTTGAACATGATGAAAAGTGTCAGCAAGACCTTGATTTTTGCGTCGTAGGCGTAGGTGTATTTGTAGACATGGACGTAGGCTTGGATTTTCTTTCGATGTTTTTCTAACCAAAAATGCTTTTTTGTTGTTTTATCAAATGATTTTATTCGTCAAATCCCCCAAAATGATTTCAACATAATATCCATAAGAAATAAGCATAGTATTTTGCAAACAAGTCTGAAAAGGAAAAACACAATTTGAAAGAAAAGAAAAAATAAATGTTTTATTGATATGCCTCTGAACAGGCGAGAGTACAAGATGCAATTCCTTGAATAAGGTAATTACAGAAAGTTTTAAAACTGTAAATGGCAATGAAAATGATAATTGCTACTATTGTTCCCCAATGTCCTTTTAATAGATCCTATTACCTTTGCTTCTGAGTTATATGATTTGGATCCATCTCTTCCTTTGTGGTTTGTAGTCGTGGTTCTTAGATCGCAATCTTTTTGTTCTTTATTTGTTTTGAATAAGATCTCTAATTTTTGCCTGGACTGCCCTTTCGGGTTTTCAATCCACCGGGATAGTTTTTTTTGTATGTCCCTAATTTTTTCCTGGGTCGCCCTTTAGGGTTTTCGATCCACCGGGACACTCCTTTTTGACTAATTCGTTTGTTTAGGGTCCGAGATTAACGAGCTTTTATACATAGTATTTTTTTACTGTGTCTAAATTTGTCGAATGCGATAGTTCTTCCCCATCCATTGTTGTGAGGATGAGACCACCACTAGAGAATGTTGTTTTTACTATGTATGAACCCTCGTAGTTGGGTGTCCATTTACCACGTGAATTGAGGCGAGGTAATAAAATCTTTTTTAGTACCAAATCCCCTTCTTTGAATATTCAAGGACAAACTTTCTTGTCGAAGGCCCTCTTCATCCGTTTTTGATGTAATTGATTGTGGTATAGAGTTATTAAGTGCTTCTCTTCGATGAGTTTGAGCTGGTCGAATCGCGTCTGAACCCATTTCGCTTCTTCCAGCTTTGTTTCAATTAAAACCCGAAGTGACAGTATTTATATTTCAACCGGTAGTACTGCCTACATGCCATATACTAGAGAGAAAGGAGTCGCGCCTGTTGATGTGCGTACAGAGGTGTAATATCCATGTAGAGCAAAGGGAAGCATTTTGTGCCAATCTTTATATGTCTTCACCATTTTATGAATGATCTTCTTGATATTTTTATTGGCTGCTTTGACGGCCTCATTCATCTTGGGTCTATATGGCGAGGAGTTATGATGCTCAATTTTTAAATTATCGCACAGTTCCTTCATCATCTTGTTGTTCAAATTAGACCCGTTGTTTGTAATAATTCTACTTAGAACCCCATATCTACATATGAGATTCTGCTTAATGAATCGCGTAACCACTTGGCTTGTCATGTTAGCATAGGACGCCGCTTCCACCCATTTGGTAAAGTAATCGATGACCACTAGTATGAAACGGTGTCCATTGTATGCTTTTGGCTCGATCATGCTAATCATATCAATTCCCCACAGTGAAGACGACCAAGGAGAGCTCATAACATTCAAGAGAGTTGGTGGCACATTTATTTTGTCGGCATAGATTTGGCATTTATGACATGTTTTTGTATAGTGGAAATAATCGGCTTCCATCGTTAACCAATAATATCCTGCTCGCAAAATCTTTATATCCATGGCGTGCCCATTTATATGAGTTCCAAAAGTACCTTCGTGGATTTCTCTCATGAGCGTATCTTCTTCATGCTTCTCCACACACCTGAGTAGTACCATATTATAGTTTCTTTTGTATAGCACATCATTACTCAGAAAAAATTTTGAGGCTAACTTTCGTAGAGTTTGCTTGTCAATGATAAAGGCATTTTCTGGATATTCTTGCTTTTCAAGGTACTTCTTGATGTCTTAAAACCAAGGCTTATAATCCGGCCCTTCTTCAATAGCAAGGCAATGTGCGGGCTCTTCAAAGTGTCTTATTGTGATGCGTGGTTCGTGTTTTGGCCAAGTTACTTTGAACATAGCTGATAGAGTTGCCAGAGCGTCTGCCATTTGATTTTCTTCTCGTGGGATGTGACTGAAAGTGATCTCCATGAGTTTCGCATCCAACTTTAAAACATGACCCCAATATGGAATCAATTTGGGATATTTAGTATCTCATTCTCTGTTGACTTGGTATATGACTAGCGCGGAGTCTCTAAATACTTTGAGGTGTTTGATTCTTAGATTAATGGCAGCTTTTAGTCTTAGTATACAAGCTTCATACTCGGCGACATTGTTGGTGCAGTCAAAACACAACCTTGCAGTATAGGGTTTGTGATAATTCTTTGGAGAATTCAAAATTTCCCTTATACCATGCCCTAGTGCGTTTGAAGCCCCGTCGAACATGAGTGTCCAACGCGCCCCTGGTTCGGATCCTTCGTTAGGTCTTGGTATTTCGTAATCACCTATAACTATGACATATTCGTCTAGAAAGTCAAACTTCATAGGTTGATATTTTCGCAGCGGCTGGTGAGCTAGATGATAAGCTAGTATAATACCCTTGATGGCCTTTTGAGTAACATACTGGATGTCGTATTCTAATAGTAGCATCTACCATCGGGTGATTCTTCCTGTAAGAGTCGGTTTCTCGAACACGTGTTTTAAAGGATCCATTCTTGCTATTAACCATGTGGTGTGGGTTAACATATATTGCCTCAACCTCTTAGTAGCCCAAGCCAATGCACAACAAGTTTTCTCGAGGAGTGAATACCTGGTTTCACAATCAGTAAACTTCTTGCTGAGGTAGTAAATTGCATGCTCTCTTCTTCTTGTTTTGTCCTGCTGTCCCAAAACATAACCCATAGATCCTTCGAGCCCTGTCAGATACATGATGAGTGGTCTTTCTGGAACTGGTGAAATTAAGATTGGTGGCTCTTGCAAATACCATTTTATTGTCTCGAAAGCCGTTTGACAATCATCATTCCATACTACTGTTTGATCTTTTTGAAATAATTTGAATATAGGCTCACACGTAGTTGTTAGATACGATATGAACCTTGAGATGTAATTCAATCTCCCTAAGAAACCACAAATTTTTTTTGTCCTCGGTGCTGGCATTTCTTGTATGGATTTTATCTTTTCGGGGTCTACCTTGATGCCCTGCTGACTTACAATGAAACCCAGTAACTTGCCTGATCTGACGCCAAATATACATTTTTTTCATATTCAACCTCAGTCTGAACTTGCGTAGCCGCTCTAATAGCTTTTGTAAATGTATGATATGTTCCTTCTCTGTATTGGATTTGGCGATCATATCATCTACGTACACCTCAACCTCTTTGTGAATCATATCATGTAATAGTGTGACCATAGCCCTTTGATAAGTTGCCCCTGCATTTTTGAGACCGAATGACATTACTTTGTAGCAGAAAATTCCCCAAGGTGACATGAAAATGGTTTTTTCCATGTCTTCGGGCGCCATTTTGATTTGATTATAGCCTGAGAAACCATCCATGAATGAGAATACTGAGGCTTGAGCCGTGTTGTCTACCAAAACATCTATGTGAAGTAACGGGAAGTCGTCTTTGGGACTTGCTTTGTTCAAATTCTGATAATCTACACACATGCGTACCTTTTCATCCTTCTTGGGCACCGATACAATGTTAGCTATCCATGGCCAATAATCTGCCACTGCTAAGAACCCTGCATCAAATTGTCTAAGAACCTCCTCTCTAATCTTGCTAGACATGTCCGGACGAGTTCTTCTGAGTTTTTGCCTAACTGGAGAACAACCTTCTTTGAGAGGTAATATATGCACCACAGTGTATGTATCTAATCCCGGCATGTCCCTGTAGGACCAGTCTCTCCTTGACGCTTTTATCTAACATTTCCCCTAGCTTGATTTCTTTCGGATCTTCCTATGTGCCAAAGTTAATGGTCTCAATAGTTTCTTGATATGGTTGTATGTTGTCGGCCTTTCGCTCCATTTCTCTCTCCAATTATTCATAAAGTTCAAGATCCTCATCATATTCCTCTTCAGATTGGTTGATGGGAGCATCAAAATTATATTGGATTGCAGCAATATCATTATCAGTGGTTTTGGACATGGATCTGCAAGTTTATCACGTTTTGGTGCAGATTTTAGTATATGAATTTTGAAGATGCATATGAAAAGATAGTATTGCCATTTTTAAATTTAAGAGATAAATGCAAGATAAAGACGGAGATCTTAATTGAAAATAAAATATAACTTTTATTAATTATGGATATTGCTTAAAACAAAACGAGGGACCCTTACAAGCAACCCATATGCCCCGGGCTTGACATAGTTTTTTTTTTTCAAAAACAAGAAAAAATACTTAGGAAAGAAAAAGATCTCGAGAATCTCTACGGTTGTCCAGCTCTCGAGTTCTTCTCCTGAGGTGCGTTCTCGGATGAAGTAAATTGCCCTTTTAGTGTTGACTTTGTTGGATATCATTGCCACCTGCCCGCCATGCTCTATTCCCTTATTGACAAAGGTCTCTTGGATTTGAGGAAACTGTGCTTTACTTTTCATAGTAGCTTTTGATGGTTCATAGCCCAAATCGAAGCGATTCTTCTTCTCAGGAATTTTTGGGAGCTTTCCCCAACTTTTCAAGGTACCACTTTCCATCGTTGTTTACAAATCTCTCCATGAGGTTGCCGTAGGCTTATTACTTTTATTTACTGGTAAAGTCACCATTGAAGCAACCTCTAGGACTTGGAATGGAGTGGTTATACATTCTTCATCGATACTGATATACCTATATGATTCGATGTGACTTACGAGATATCGTCTTTACCACCAATTATAATTAGCTTCCCTTCCACTAAGAACTTCAACTTTTGATGTAAGGTCGAAGTGACTGCCCCTACCGCATGAATCCAATGTCTCCCAAGTAAGCATGTGTATGCTGGTTCTATATCCATGACTTGGAAAGTGATATAGAAGATATGAGGCCCAATTTTGACTGGAAGGTTTACCTCTCTGAATATTGAGCTTTGAGAACCGTTAAATGCTTTCACTATTGTAGAGCTTGGCCTTATCACGACACCATCTAATGTTAACTTCATCAAACTTGATTTTGGTAACATGTTGAGGGAAGAATCGGTATCAGTGAACTGGATAGGCTGGTGATACCTATCTTAATAAAGATATACAATGCTTTGGTGTGAGCTCGGCCGTGCGGCGGCAATTCAGCGTTATTAAAACCCAGATATGATCTGGATGTCAGGTTTTCTACCACATTGTCAAATTGATTTATGGTAATCTCCTCTACAACGTGGGCTAAACTCAGTACCTTCATTAAAGAGTCTCAGTGCGCTTCAGAATTGATGAGCAACGAGAGTATGGAAATTTTAGCTGGGGTTTGGTGAAGCTGGTCCACCACCCTATAGTCACTTCTTTTGATGATCTTCAAAAATTCCTCCGCCTCTTGATCAGTAAAATTTCCGCTTGAAGGTTTTTCTCTTGACTTGTTTCCACCAGTACTTTTCCTTTATCCTTTATTGATATCTCATTTTTACTTTTCGCTATCTCATCATTTTTCTTCGGTGGTTCAGATCTGAAGACTCGACCACTGCTGGTCAAGCCCCTTGTCCCTACTATGTTTGAAATGGCAGGTCCTTGACCGGATGATGGACCATCTTCTTGTTTCAATCCATTAATATACACGGCTGAATCATAACTCCATGGTACCCCTTTATTACTTTCATAAGGGATAGGTGATGGCCCCTTAATTAGCATTGTTGCCTTCGGAACTACTAATATTTGCAAAGTCTTTTTAGGTGCTATCCTTGGGGTTTCTGCCGATTCTCCCCACGGGATCACAAAGAGTCTTTTTTATTAAGGTTTGGGCCTTGGAAAGGGATTACCAATGGCTTCCTTCCTTCAATTGTAGATACATATTTTCCTTCAAGGTATGGTCCGAATTGGACTATCCCCTAGTCTACCAGCTTCTGTAACGTTCTTTCGAAAGCTTCATTATGTTCCAACATGAACCCACACTCTAACAGACACTCTTTCAACAAATTTATTGGGGCCTTTGCTTGCCTGGTTTCCCCAAAGTTGGTGACTACTTCAATCACATTTATTGTTGGTCCACCATGCGGAGGCATGGGATTTGATTTAATGTTAGGTTTCTCAAAAGTGATGTCCTAAGATTCCAATACACCTTGAACTTTATGCTTGAACGCCCAACATTGTTCTATGGTGTGCCCAGGAGAATTAGCATGATACTCGCATTTGGCATTGACATTGTACTTTCGCGGGAGTGGCCTGACTGAAGGAGCTAGAGGTTTTAGTTCCACCAAGGATGCTTTGACCACATGTTGTAAAAGCTTGCTAGGTGGCATAGGGAGTGGATTAAAATTTCTTTGTGGCCTTTCAAATCTGCTTTGTTATTGTCCTTATGGGATCATTAATGGTTGCTGTACCCTCGGTTGTAAGGATACAACATTAATTTCCCCTCCTTTCTTGTTGGGAAGTTAGGAGCATGTCTTTTCGTATTATAAGGGGTATTTGATGGTCCCCCTGGTATCTTTCCACTCTTTATTCCAGCCTCAATCCTTTCCCTGATAGTCACTAGATCTGAGAATCCTGAAGATATTTTCCCCACCATCTTTTCATAGTATAACCCTTGCAAGGTTCCCATGAACATATCTACTAGCTTCTTCTCCAACAGTGGTGGTTGTACACGGGATGCCATCTCCCTTTATCTTTGAGCGTATTCTTTGAAAGACTCTTCTTTCTTTTGAGACAGGTTTTGGAGTTGCATGCGAGTAGGCTCCATGTCCAAGTTATATTTATAATTCTTTAAGAAAGCATTAGCAAGATCTGTCCATGTTCGAATGTGAACCCGTTCTAACTGCATATACCATTCTAGAGATGCCCCGCTTAAGCTGTCTTAAAAACAGTGAATCGTCAGCTTCTGGTCGTGGGCATGGGCATGCATCTTCATGCAATACATGTGCATGTGGTTCCTCTAACAAGTGATCCCTTTGTAATTTCCAAAGTCATGCACTTTGAACTTCGACGAAATTACCACATCGGGAACTAGGCCCATTTCCAGAGCATCTACCTCGAAGGCGTCATATCCTTCCACAACTTTCAATCTTTCTTCAAGAGCTCTATATTGATTCATCACCAGTGGATTATCAATAACATGAGTGCCAGTCATTTTTAAGGGTGCCTGATTGACATCCTCTAGGTCGTGGTCTCCTTACCGTAGGTCCAAGTAGTTTCCTGCATTGTTGATTGGAATTTGTAGGGTATGAGATTCCCCTACTTTTGATGGCGGTGGGACAAACCCTTCGGTCTCAGCTTCTCTTGTTTCTTACTGGGCCATGACAAAATTTTGTGGTCCTGCTTCTGGCTCCTTTCTCAATTGGTGACCGCTTGATGCACCAATCGTTTGGGCTACTTCCTCGAAAGGTACTCTAGAAATCTGATCATGTCTGTCAATGATGTTCTTCAAAACTAGGAGAACTTGACTCAGGTCTCCTTTCATTGAGCTCATATCGCCTTTGACTTGGTTGGGATCCTCCTTGAATGCAGTTTGATTCTCTCCAATTTGCTCCATCGCTTTTTGTTGGTAGGCCCTTGTCTGATATAGAGGCCAAGGAGGTGGTGATCTTCTTCTACCAATGGTTCAACTGGAGATATTTTGAAAAAAGATAAGCTTTGGTATGAAATACATGTGTTTGTGAATGTATGCATGCGTATGAGTATGTATGAACATGTAAGAATTTCTACTTTTAGATGTCTTATTCACTTGGGTATATATTTTTTTATTTTTTATTTTTTTTATTATTGGTTAATATCTTGAAAGAATAAATACTCAAACGAGATACAAAAATAAACTGCCTTTATTGAAAGTAACATAATTCAGATATTGAAAGATATTACAACTTTAAAACCAAAACTTGTTTGCAAGAAAATAAACAAAGGGAAACAATCTTCTAAGTGTGTTTATGGATGTCTGCTTTGAAACCATCAACCATTGTTCGACAAAGTTTGAGAAAGTCATCAACATCTCTGGGTAGAGGAACCATCATGCTCTTCGCGTCTCTCAAGCTTCTAGGGATATCCTTAATGAGATTGTTGGCTAGGAAGGCGAGCCTTTCATGTATGTCTTTGTAATACCAATATTCTTGATAAATATGTGGGATTATCTTATGGTTATCTCTCCCTACTAGGGAGATCTTTGTATACTGCTCTTCCCAATATATCTTTTCGGCCCTTATTTTCGTATAAAGTCTTAGTTG
The DNA here is from genome assembly GCA_948472305.1 of Vicia faba. NCBI lineage: Eukaryota > Viridiplantae > Streptophyta > Magnoliopsida > Fabales > Fabaceae > Vicia > Vicia faba. The sequence continues at coordinate 992,688,501 of OX451740.1, read as the reverse complement.
AATTAGGAAATCTTTTTGGAGGCCTTCTAGCTCTAGGCACACTTGCTCATATTCTTCAGTTTTTTGAGTCAAGAGTCTTTATGCCTTCATCCTTTTAAGGCATTCCTTAATCTCTGATTCTTGGCTGTCTTGAAGTATGGTGGTGAGGTATTTCATTTTCTCTTCTTAATCTAAAGAACCTTACGCCAAACTTTGGATTTGGTCTCTTAGGTCTTCCTTCAGCACCTTCTTGTCATGTGTTGCCTTTTCATACCATCTAGTTAACCTCCCGATTTCAGTAGCAGCATCTTCTAACCTTTGGTTGTGGGAATCTAGATTGAAGGTCGCACTCAATAATCCTTCAGTCGTACGCTTCCATTTAAGGCTATCTTTTTCCAGTGCTTTTTGATCTCTCTAAATCTGTTGGTCTTTTGACTCGAGTATGAGTTGCATTTACTTTTTTTCCTTTGGTTAGATTGAGGAGGTTGAGTTATAATTCTTCCTTTTCTCTCCGAGCTTGTTTTAGGGCATTTTTCAGATCATCGATTTCTTCCAAGGACATAGGCGTGACCTCTGGGGCCTCTGACTTATACTCTGGATCTATATCAATGGCAGATTGATAATTTGTACCCTATATAGGACCCATCTAGTGTAGGGTTCCCTTGCCATGGAATTCTTTCTTTCAACTTTTCTTTTATTGACCTTATTCTAGGCCTGAATAACCTTGTTGAGCAACCATTTGTCATTTCTTCCCATGTCATGAATGATCAATTATTGGAGTTGTTCTTCTGAAGGTTTATCTTCCAAAGGATACCATAACTGTCGTAAGGCTAAGGTAGGGTTGTAATTAATACAGCCTCGAGATACGGTCAATGGAACATTAGGAAAGTCCCCGCAACTATAAATAATGTCACCAATATCCAGCTTCCTTGCATACTATAATACCGAACTGGCAGTGAGAGATCTTAATTTCTAAGGCCACTCGCGTCTGGTTAAGTTTGAAATCATATATCTTCTTTGTAAAGATGGGAAATGAACCATTGGTACAAAAGTGGAATGCAACAATTTAAAGTGACTCTTCTTTTTTCGTATAGTGTATGCAACACGTAAATATCAGCAAGCAGAGTGAGAGTTGGAACCGTATTGAAAACTTTCGCACACCAAAATATGCTAATATCCGCAGGGTCAATATAGTTCAAAGTCCGTGGAAATAAAATTACACCAAACACAAGCAATCCCAAAAAATCAACACAGGGCCCCCTTTCTTTATAATTAGCAAATTCGAGTGTCTTAGCTTCTAGGTATGTTCTTTTAATTCCTCGTATGTCGCCTTCTCTTTTGTAGTTAAGAACCAATTCCGAATAAGGGATCCCTAAACCCTTTGCCAAGAGTTTTACTTCAATAGTTTGCCTGATACCCATATAGGCCTTCTCTTTAGAAAAGTTTAGAATTCTGTCAAATTCTTCCAGAATTTGTGCTAGTTGGAAGTCTTGGAAGGTGAAGCATCTTAGCGGAGGATCGTAGAACTGAATGAGGGAAGAAACAACATCTAGTTGAACCTCTACTTTGGTCAAGTCAAGGGTATCCCCATAGCGGCGAGCGGACATCTTCAGAGCCCTTTCAGATAATTTTTGTTTTATGGCTTTGATTTCAGACATATTCGGCTTGACGACATTGATGCTAACAAGTTGTTTCCCTTTGGTATCCATTTTCAAGATATTCACCAAAATCTTCGATTTTATTATTCTTTTTTACCCTGTGAATAAGACAGATAAAAAAAGAAACAGATGATGAATATATGAACTGTATGAATGCATAAATGCAGGGTTTAGTGACGAAAATTTATAAGAGGTACCCTTATAAGGTGGAATCTTAGTTTTGGCCTACGGCTAGTCTACCATTCCCATAAGGTGGCTTCCTTAAGCGTATCATGAATAACACCAGAGGGAAAAGGCACAAGGGTCTCCCTTAGGTGGATCCTTTTTACGGACTGAGAATTTTGTCTCAAAGTCGTGAAAGGTCTCGTCATGAGATTTTGGTTTAGGGTTGTACAAAGAGTCATAGGCGTCATTCCAAAGTCCTACCTTCCAAGCGTATATCTCTTGATAAGTATTCCTTTCGCGGAGTTCTACCGACTCTAGGCGAAGTCGTCACATAAACTCGTAGGGATGATATATCCCCTTGGCTAATAGACGAACCTTCTTTCTAAGGTTTTTTGAAAATATATTTTGAAATTGAAATCCCGTCACACGGTAAATATCATTAATAATAAAATAAACAAGAAACAAACAAATAAATAAATAAATAGGAAAAAAACAGCAAGATAAAAACCCTAAAGCCTAATGAAAAGGCTCTTAAACCTAGGGTTGAACTCCCCAGCACAGTCGCCAACTGTTGCAACTGGATTTAAAATCAGAGTCGCCACTATTAGTTTTTAGCTAAAGGAAGGGAATCTAATAGAAAACCCTAATTTGCAAACAAATATTCTAGGTTTCAGACTTCTTTAGACGAAAGGAAGGTGTTAGGCACCTTTCATCTACCTTATTCTTAAGGATACTAGGGTTAGGTTTAACAGTTTCGGGAAAAAGGGTTTCAATTTTTTTTATTAGGGAAACTTGTAACACCCCAATTTTACCCGACAATTATAGATAAATCAGAGTTATAAAACCATTCGTGCAAACGAATCAGGATGTCACAAACTCATCATTATAAACTCATTGCATTCATCGTGGATATATAACACTTTAAAACTTCAGATGAACCATCAGCATAATACTTTAATTAAATAATTCAACAATTTAAACATCTACGCAACGGAACTCTTAACAACATCTTTATCATCATTACAACAACTTTAAAACAACTAATATTTAATAATAAACAACTTGAATTTCAACGACTGAATAATTAACAATCAAAAGCAACAAGCGTTCATCCCCCCGAGTGTTACATATCAGAGCAATGACACAGACTCGAACTACTGAAGGTATACATCCTTCACTCTCGATTACCTGCACGTTACCAGCATAAGGGCAACATTCAAACAGAAGGGGTGAGATATCTAACAATATAATAAAGCGTATGATAATTAATATATTAAATTAGATCACATGACATCACCACTTCTCATCTCATAATTAACAATAATCACAACAATAATACACATTCACAACATCAATACACACTTCTTTATGCAATCATATAATGCGACTCAATACTATGCAAATGCATGTGGTACCATTGGAGCAGAACTCCCATCTAAAAAATTGCCAATTAATAGAGGCATCAATAAGGCATAAGCCTTCATCTCAATATTCTCCAATACAAGCCATCTCAATGAGCATAAGCTCCATCTCAAAATGCAATGTATGCGACACAATCATGAATGTAATAACAACACCATAATTGACAACATCTCAATACAACACCATCGTTGGCCAAAGGCCTACATCTTAAAAACATCTCAACTTCTCTTCATCAACATCATTCATCGATATCATTTATCATTATAAATCATCAAACATCATTTATACATCATAATTAATCAAAATAAACTCTCATTAACATCATCTCATCAACAACTCAGTTGTACATTAATACGACAGTAACCCATCAATTTCGCAACGTTGGCCATAGGCCTATACAAGATATTACCTATAATTAGTTAATAGACTAAGGCTTACTTCTAAATCACCAAATCTCTACATACTACTATTATGTAATATTACATCATTATCATCATTAATTATACTGTTACAAACCAGACAATACTCTATAAACGTCTCATCCTCATCTTTCTTCACAAAAACCAACATAGCAATTACTGTGGGAACTAACTCTAATCCTAATTTAGATACTAGGGTTATCCTTCCTATTCTTCGTTTTAATCCTTAAGAATTAAGTTCATTGCGTTAGTCATTCAACGCTTCGAACGGCACCTCAAACGGAGTCCGAAAACTCAAGTTACAGCCTTCTCAAACTGATTCTGCCAAAAACCAGGCAACATGGGTCGACACGTACTGAACTGAACTCGCAACATGAGTCGACGCATCCTCTCTTGTATCGACTCATATTGGGTCTACCATACAGCATGTATCGATACATGATCCTACATATCGACTTATCCTGAGTCTAAAAGTCCTCATGTATCGATGCAAGGATCCTTCATGTCGACTCATCCTGAGTCTAAAGACCTGCTTGTATCGATACATACCATTTGGGGTCGACGCATACTCCTTTGTCATGGGAAATTCCTGCGATTTTCTCTGCATTTTCACTACGGGTTCCATACTTTAAGCCCTAAAAACCTAATATAATCATAGATAATCATCACTTACAGTTATCCTACAATTCTACATCAAATAAACAATATCGGGACATCATCGTTCATCTTTCAATCATCAATTTCCATCATACAACATCGTATAATTCAATCATTAATAAAACAACACTTTCACATCTAATCCCACATACCAATTATCATGAATCCAATTATAGATTCAGAACCCAACCCTTACCTTGGATTGAAGGTTTCTCTATAACTTCCGGTTGAATTCCCGTTCTGCCTCTTTCCTCTTTTCCAACAGCTTTCACGTTCTTCCTCTAACCCTTATTCTTCTACTGCTTCTTCTTTTTATTCTTTCTAACAATAATGAAATAACCTATTATTCTATTTATTCCTCAATGGGCTCAAAACTAATACACCCCCTTATTACTTCTATTACTTTAAAACAAGTTATTGTACCCCCAAATTTGCCCCCCCCCCCCCCCCCCCATTTTTCATTCAAGATATTATCCTAGGGTTTCTCGAATACTCAATTTGGCTCAGAAGTTGATCAGACAAATTCTCTTCCTAGACAGTAAGTCCACAATTAGGGTTTTGTATTTCCCAAAGAAAATTGAGTCTTCAAGATTTCAAATGGACTTCATAGAACCTCATGTCTCCTCAAGGTTGTTTAAGCCAGTTTTCAAACCTCACATTGCAAGTTTGCTCAATCAATGGTTCAGATAACTGAAAACGACTACATTGACCCAAAAATCGACCTTTTGCAAGAACATGTTCAAACGATCGTAACTTCTTCATTATTCAATATTTTTGAGTGGTTCTTATTGCGTATGATTCTCCTTGATGCCATCTCCAAGTCAAACATGCATACACAAACCGAGCCACATCACTCTTCATCCCAGACCAACAAAACAAACCTTTCAAATCTTGATACATCTTTGCAGCTCCTGGATGAATACTCAACTTACTTCTATGACTCTCTTCAAGTATCAATTTCTTCATCTCAGCATCATCAAGAATACATATTCGGTTACGAAATCTTAACACACCTTGCACATCTAACTTAAAATCACCATTCTCAGACTGATCAATCCCAACCATCAAATCTACCAGTTTCACATCCAACTTCTGAGCTTCTCTGATACTGTCTAGAAATTCATTATTAATCTTCAACATACCCAACATAACACTTCGTCGAGTAACCTCATAAACTAAGCTCATATCTCTGAACTTCTCAATTAATTCCAACTCTTTAACCATCATTGTCGACATATGTAAAGTATTTCGACTCAACGCATCAACTACCACGTTCACTTTTCCTGGATGATAATTCAAATTGAAATCATAATCCTTTAACAATTCCAACCATCTTCGTTGCCTCATATTCAACTCTTTCTAATCGAATAAATACTTTAAGCTTTTATGGTCACTAAACACTTCAAATCTAGAACCATAAAGATAATGCCTCCAAATCCTCAACACAAAAACAACTGCAACAAGCTCTAAATCATGCGTAGGATAGTTCTTCTCATGAGTCCTTAACTGCCTTGACGCATAAGCAACTACCTTACCATTATGCATAAGCACACATCCTAAACCCATATTAGAAGCATCACAATACACCACAAAAGGCTCTCCTGGATTAGGTAACGTCAAAATCGGAGCCAACGTCAACCTTTTCTTCAATTCCATAAAACTTTCTTCGCACTGAACATCCCACACAAAAACTCTACCTTTACAAGTCAAATTAGTCAACGAAAGTGCCAACTTAGAAAAACCTTCGATAAACCTTCTATAGTAACCAGCTAATCCCAAGAAGCTTCTAATCTCAGTAGCTGACTTTGGAGTTTCCCATTGCAACACAACATTAACCTTCGATGGATCTACAACAATGCCACTACCCGGGATCACATGACCAAGGAAACTAACCTCCTTTAACCAGAATTCACACTTGGACAGCTTTGCATACAACTTCTTCTCTTTCAAAACTTGCAATACTACTCTTAAGTGTTATACATGCTCTTCTTCTGACTTAGAGTAAATCAAAATATCATCAATGAACACCACTACAAACCGATCCAAATAAGTATGAAAGATACGATTCATGTATTCCATGAATACTCCTGGCGCATTAGTAATACCAAAAGGCATCACCGAATACTCATAATGTCCATAACGCATTCTGAAAGCCGTCTTCTGGATATCTTCATCCTTCACTTTAATCTGATGGTAACCCGACCTCAAATCAATCTTACTAAACACACGGGCATCCACCAATTGGTCCATCAAGTCATATATTCTTGGAAGTGGATACTTGTTCTTAATCGCCACTTTATTTAACTGTCTATAATCAACACAAAGTCTCATACTTCCATCTTTCTTATTAACTAACAACACTGGAGCTCCCCACGGCGGCACACTTGGTCTTACAAACTTCTTCTCAAGTAACTCTTCCAATTGCTTCTTTAACTCTGACAATTCAGATGCAGACATCCTGTATGGTGCCATAGACACATGTCTAGTACCAGGTAAGAGATCAATTGCACATTCAACTTCCCTCTCCGGCGGTACATCAGGGAAAACTTCAGGAAATTCACACACCACCTGTAATTCCTCAATTATAGCTTGATTCTCTATAGATAGCGACGCCATTAACAAGAACATCTGTGCTTCTTCTTGCACCAACTTCCTCAACTGTTTAGCAGACAACAGACCATCTTCCTCTTCTTCAGGAGTAGAGAACTTCACAGACTTGTCATAACAATTAATATGAACACAATTATGCTCTAACCAGTTCATACCCAAAATCACATCCAAACCTCTTAACGGTAAACAAACCAAATCAACAGCAAAGTCTCTGTCGAAGATCGACAAGGGACACTTAACACACAAAAAAGAAGTAGTCACCGACCCCTTGGATGGAGTATCGACGACCATTTCTCCATTCATAGAAGACAACATAAGACCCACTTTTTCAACACAATCAGCAGCAATAAAACAATGAGTAACACCGGTATCAATAATAGTAATTAAAGGAGTAATATTAATCAAACATGTACCTCTAATAAGTCTATCTTCAACAGTTGTCTGATCCTCAACCAAAGCAAACACTTTACCACTTGTCTGCACCCTCTTGGGTTTCTGACACTGACTACCAATGTGCCCTTCTTCTCTACAATTGAAACAAGTCACTTCCTTATGTTCACACTCAGATACAACATGTCCGTTCTTACCACAACGGAAACACCTCTTCACTTCAGTAGTACACACATTACTCTTATGCCCAGGTTTTCCACACTTAAAACAAACCACACCAGTAGGAGCATCTCCCCCACTAGTCCTCTGAACCTGAGCAACTTTCTGTTTACCTTTACCAGCTGGGGTATCATAAGGGTTACCACGATTCTGTTGGTGCTTACCCCTCTTCTCATTGATAATCTTGTAATCAACATTATTATTCTCCTTATAAATCCTGCAGCTATCAATCAAATCAGCAAAGACACAGATCTTCTGGTATCCAACTGCCTTCTCGATCTCCGGGCGCAACTCACTCTCAAACTTAATACACTTCAAAAACTCAGCATCTGCCTCAGCGTAGTGCAGATAAAACTTAGCCAACTCAGCAAACTTGGCAGCATACTCAACAACTGACATACTTCCTTGCTTCCGCTCAAGAAACTCAATCTCCTTCTTACCATGGACATCTTCAGAAAAGTACTTCCTCAGAAACTCCCTACGGAACACAGCCCAAGTGACATTCTCACCTGCAACTTCCAATCTCTAACAAGTCTCTAGCCACCAGTCATCAGCCTCGACTGCTAGCATATGAGTACCATATCGAACCTTATGCGCTAGAGTCCAATCCATCACACGGAAGATTCTCTCAATCTCTTTCAACCAATCCAATGCTCCATCAGGATCATACTTCCCTTTGAACGTAGGCAAATTATCTCTCTGGAAAGTCGCCAAGCTACGAGATCCAACATTCCCGTCAGTGTTCGGATGATTCTCCATCGCATGAGCAATTGCTTCTAAAGCAACAACAAGTGCAACATCATTCCTTCCAGCCATCTCAACTTATCACTATAACATAAACAATGGTTAAAACTCAAATTAACAATACTCGATTGTTAGACAACTACGACTCGACGATAAGGTCGGACCAACCTTTTACTCAGATACCAACTTTGTAACACCCCAATTCTACCTGATAATTATAGATAAATCAGAGTTATAAAATCATTCGCGCAAACGAATTAGGATGTCACAAATTCATCATTAAAAACTCATTGCATTCATCGTGGTTATATAACACTTTAAAACTTCGGATAAACCATCAACATAATACTTTAATTAAATAATTCAACAATTTAAACATCTACGCAGCGGAACTTTTAACAACATCTTTATCATCATTACAACAACTTCAAAACAACACATATTTAATAATAAACAACTTAAAGTTCAACGACTGAATAATTAACAATCAAAAGCAACAAGCGTTCATCCCTCCGAGTGTTACATATCAGAGCAATGACATTGACTCGAACTACTGAAGGTATGCATCCTTCACTCTCGATTACCTGCACGTTACCAGCATAAGGGCAACATTCAAACAAAATGAGTGAAATATCTAAAAATATAATAAAGCGCATGATAATAAATATATTAAATTAGATCACATAATATCACCACTTCTCATCTCATAATCAACAATGATCACAATAATAATACACATTCACAATATCAATACACACTTCTTTATGCAATCATATAATGCGACTCAATACTTTGCAAATGCATGTGGTAGCATTGGAGCAGAACTCCCATCTCAAAAATTGCCAATTAATAGAGGCATCAAAAAGGCATAAGCCTTCATCTCAATATTCGCCAATACAGGCCATCTCAATAAGCATAAGCTCCACCTCAAAATGCAATGTATGTGACACAATCATGAATGTAATAACAACACCATAATTGACAACATCTCAATACAACATTGTCGTTGGCCAAAGGCCTACATCTTAAAAACATCTCAACATCTCTTCATCAACATCATTCATCGACATCATTTATCACCATAAATCATCAAACATCATTTATACATCATAATTCATCAAAACAAACTCTCATTAACATTATCTCATCAACAACTCAGCTGTACAGTAATACGACAATAACCCATCAATTTCGCAACGTTGGCCATATGCCTATACAAGATATTGCCTATAATTAGTTAATCGACTAAGGCTTACTTCTAAATCACCAAATCTCTACATACTACTATTTTGTAATATTACATCATTATCATCATTAATCCTACTGTTACAAACCAGACAGTACTCTGTAAACGTCTCATCCTCATCCTTCTTCACAAAAACCAACATAGCGATTACCGCGGGAACTAAGTCTAATCCTAATTTGGATACTAGGGTTATCCTTACTATTCTTTGTTTTAATCCTTAAGAATGAAGTTCATTGCGTTAGCCATTCAACGCTTCGAACGACACCTCAAACGGAGTCCGAAAACTCAAGTTACAGCCTTCTCAAACTGATTCTGCCAAAAACAAGGCAACATGGATCGACGCATAACGTATTGGGTCGACGCGTACTGAATAGAAATTGCAACATGAGTCGATGCATCCTCTCTTGTATTGACTCATACTGGGTCTACCACACAACATGTATCGACACATGCTCCTACATATCGACTCATCCTGAGTCTAAAAGTCCCCATGTATCGACGCAAGGCTCCTTCGTGTCGACTCATCCTGAGTCTAAAGACCTGCTTGTATCGACAAATACCATTTGGGATCGACGCATACTGCTATGTCATGGGAAATTCTTGCGATTTTCTCTGCGTTTTCACTACGGGTTCCATACTTTAAGCCCTAAAAACCTAATCTAATCTTAGATAATCATCACTTACAGTTATCCTACAATTCTACATCAAATAAACAGTATCGGGACACCATCGTTCATCTTTCAATCATCAATTTCCATCATACAACATCGTATAATTCAATCATGAATAAAACAACACTTTCATATCTAATCTCACATACCAATTATCATGAACCTAATTATAGTGTCAGAACCCCACCCTTACCTTGGATTGAAGGTTTCTCTATAACTTCCGGTTGAATTGCCGTTCTGCCTCTTTCCTCTTTTCCAACAACTTTCACGTTCTTCCTCTAACCCTTATTCTTCTATTGCTTCTTCTTTCTATTCTTTCTAACAATAATGAAATAACCTATTATTCTCTTTATTCCTTAATGGGCTCAAAACTAATACACCCACTTATTACTTCTATTCCTTTAAAACAAGCCCACATCAAATAATATTATACTTCTAATATTATTTCACCACTTAATAAAATAATTAAATCCAATTAATCACAACACATCTTTACAAATATTCCAAAAATAATTTAATTAAATAATTAATTAAATTACGGGCGTTACAAAACTCGCTACGATTTTAGTCGTATGCCTACGTAACCTCTTATGAGGAATCAGAGTCCTAATTCGTAGTTCATATGAGTTTGTGTTTTTTATGGATTTCAAAGGTATTTTAACTTTTCTCGCATTTAGACCCGTTGTAGAGATAACATAATTTTTGGACTAAACACGCGATTAATCAAAATAAACTTTGTAACCCTTTTTGAAAAAAGTAGATTATTAGTTTAATTTATTGTAAACAAGGTTTAATGTTTGTTAAGTATTTTTTAATTGTATTAATTATAAAAATTCTAATTAATGCATAATTTTAAAAGAAATAATTGTTAATGCAATAAAAAATGTACATGAATTTATTTTAGGAAAAATAAATATTTAGTTTAATAATAATAATAATAATAATAGTAACTGAGATTAAAATTTTAAATGTAAAAAAAAAGATAATAATAATTCATAATAAAAAGAAATAAGAAAATAAAGTAATTACATGGGGGTGTAAATTGAATTAAGAAGTAAAAGTGAGGGGGGGGGGGGGGGTAGATAGTGAGGGCCTGGATTCAGATATTGAATTCAGACCCAATTGGCCCGAGGGTGCGTTTACAGTTAGACAGCAGAAACATGTGGTATATTAAGGAAATCGGGCCAAAGTTCAGATATTGAACTGGACCCAGCGGTTAGGGGGTGCGCAATGTGAAGCTTGCTTAGTAAAACAAAAAAAGGGAGGTGTGGATATTATTGGGCTAGACCCAACACGTGTTTTTGAGGAGGCCTGAGTAGGAATCATGTGTGAAGACGCATGAGCTTATGGTATGGACTTGGCCTTACGACCATCTGATATTGATCGCATGGTCATAACCGAGGGAGCATGGTACTTGTTAAGGGTGCACATACATTGGATGCTTAATAAACAGAAGATTGGTTTTATTCATTTTATATTCATTTCCATTCATACATAACCCTTGTCGTTCTCTCTCTCTCTCTCTCTCTCTCTCTCTCTCTCTCTCTCTCTCTCTCTCTCTCTCTCTCTCTCTCTCAACTCAACCTTCTTCCTTTCTCCTATAACCCTAAAGCAAACCCTTGCGGCGACGCTCAAACCCAATCCTTCCCCGACTGTAAACCGATCCTTCACTTTCCCCAAATCATAACAGCAAAACGCAGAAACAAAAAAGCTAAGTTCTTTTTACGTCTAATCGTGATTGTTCTGATATACAATGTTCTTTCCGATTTTGATCTCCTCTTCTCTTTTCGGTTTGCAGGTCAATAGAGGTGGTGACGATGGAGGCTCTGACGGTGTTTGAAGAGTGAGCGATGACGCAATTAGGGTTTCAGATATTGAAACCCTATTCGTCTTCTCTTATGACTTCGACAATGAGGTCCGATATCGCGTTAATTCCTTCTTTTTTTCTGCTTTCTGTCCAGAATTTCTCCCCCATCCACTTCTGTATTCTGATTAGGCTATTTATAGGGTTTACGTTCTTACAAATTAGGCAATGTCGTTATGAATTTTTTAGATTAAGGCTTAGATTTACGGTGATTAGAGATTGAATTGTTGTAATTGATCCGATTTGATTCGTTTCTGTAATATTGGACTGATTTTATGTGATATTCGAGATAGTAAATAGAAAACTGAGATTTGATTGTAAAAAATTGATTATGTTTATTTTTGAGATTTATTTGTAAAAATCAAGATTTGATTTATTTTGATTTTTAGATTTGTACATCAATTATTTACTGAATCAATTCTGCGTTTTCTCCGCGTGATCTGCACAGTGATGGTTTTTTGGCCTTAGACTGTTCATTCTCTTTTCCTCACCCAGTATGCGTCTTCTGATTTTGGGCCTGCATTGCAACAACGTTTTTTTGTTTGATACGGTATTGGTCCTACCTCTTTTGGGCTTTGAAAATGATTTTTTACAAAAATAATTTGTAATAAAAAACAATAGTTTATAATAACTACAAACTAATAATAACAGTAACAATGTTTAAAATAAAATAAAACCATTTTCAAACATAAACCAAAATTGAGCAGGCCCAGACTGCATCCATTGTTTGGGTTGATAAAAAATGATTTGAAAATGTACACCCTCCTCTCTTTACTTTTTAACAACTCAAAAACCAAAACGGGCCAGCTGAAAAGCTTTAATGGGCCTGTAATCAAAATCATACCCCTCCTTATTACTTAAAACAACAAGGACCTTAATGGACTCTCATAGTTCCATAATCAAAATATTACCCCTTTCTTCAAAATAGGCTTCCATCTTATAATCTCATGGACCATTGGCCAACATGCCTCGCAAATGGACCAACGAACATATGGGTCTTTCTGATTTAGAAAGCCTCACTCTCTTGAATTAGGATACATCCCTTTGTTGATTTGAATTCTTATAAATGGGCCATCAGATATTGATGGTCCATTTTTTAGTTGAAACACCTTTTCTTCCATCTTTTACTTCGAAAATCGCACAGTGTGATATAATTATAAAGGTAGGGCAAATTTGCGGTACGACATAATGTATAGAAGAAGATGAGTAAATTTGAGAAGAATAACATGAGTCATAGTACCTGGACAATGGATAATTACAACATATGATAGAATAAAAGCATATGTTCCCAATCCCAACTCTGAAAGAGAAAGGAAATATGGAATATGGAAGGAACCAAAAAAAGATGGATGACTGTTACTGGTACTATTGAAGCTAAGTGTCCAGAAACTGATGCTTCATAAGCTATCCAGCCTCTGAAGATCATCCAGAAAAAGGAGCTTTTGGTGATTCTTATACTTTATGTGAAATATGTGATCAAAATTTCTTTAGAAGAATATTGCTGGAACAAAATGGTCTCCAGAATCGAGTAAATTAAGCTAAGAGAAAACAACTCAACAAACTGTCAAAAGTTGTGCAAAGGTATGTATTTTTCCATGTGATTTGCTTGACAGTTGCTAAACCTGGTAATTTTATATCAGTTAGAGGACTATTAGATTAATGACAAGCAATGCTTGAATATTGTTGCTATCTTTGTGGCAAAGAATCATGTATTTAATCGAGAATCAAACACTAGAAATAATTGATTTATCTAAACTGTTGTTTAAGGATACAATGTTTGGTTCTAAATTTTGGATTATAATTAGAGGATGATCAAAATCTATTATGATCAGAATCTCTAAAACAACCTTTGATTAATAGTAGACTATGAAGCATCTCCGTCTCTGATACTCATACTTTGACTAAGTGCTTCTAATAGTACATAAATAGAAAATCTGGTCAATTGCTTTCTTCTGACACTTGTCCATTTATGTGTCTCGAATCTGAAACATTCTCTGACACATGGTTTAAATCTGTTGAGTAAAAATCGTCAAGTAATAATGAATGTATCTTGAAACTTGTGTTTCTCGCCTCCTTGGTCATTAAGTTTCATTTAAATCAAATTGATTTTCACTCAAAACACTCAATGATTAGTAATTCATACACTCTCACACTTTACAACCCACACTTTTGTTTTCTAAACCTCATCTGAAAAACCCCTTTTCAAATATACCCATTTAGAATCCCTAACTTCATTTGCAATGGCGTCAACACCATCTTCTCATCAAGCAAGGACATGCTCTCTTGTCAACCCTAATGTTTCAAAGGTTTGTCAAGAGGAACCAGAGTTGGTTATATAGCGAAGCGTTAAATTTGAATCATGATAAGTGAATAGGTTTTCTCTAAAAGAGCACTTCGATCATCAAGTATGGCTAAACTTCTTTGATATGCTAAATGGTTTGTGTTATCCTTTCTTGGTAAGAGATTCCTGGGTTAATGCACAAGATATTGATAAGGTGTCTGATGCTGAAACCAAGGAGGTTGAGATAAGGTCAGTTGTAATACATGTTGAAGTAACCATTACCCATAACCTTGTTGCTAAGCTCATTGGTGTGAAGAATGAAGGAAAGTTCGTTGTAAATTCCAAGGATGGAAGCAAAGAAGTTGACAATATCAAGACCACCTTGTTCAATAATGACAACTATGTTGACTATGGTAAAGTAAAAAAATATGTATGTCCTATATAGACTTATGTTTAACATTTTGATATGTAGTTTAATCCAAGTTGTCGTTATACAACTTCTCTAACAAAGAAAACTTGACACGTGCCAATTGGTGTTCTTACACTGTTGAAAGGCTTCCTCATGGTCAACTACCAAATAAGCCACCGCCATATTCATTGCATCAGCCATGATCATCTTAGAATGATTAAGCAACCTTTCTCTAATAGAAAGGTGTAGGAGGCAAACGACACCATCCAATATAATCATCATCTCGTTAATGGAGAGGTGAAAAGATGATGTTTCGTTATATTATTCTTTTTTCTTGTAAACTATTTTATTGTCTTTTTTTCCTGTAAACTTTTTTATTGTCTTTTTTTTGTTAGTTTATTTTATCTTAAAAAATAGATTTTTTCTCTTTATTTTAATTTTTTTATAAACACATTTTTAAAATATTAAAAGTTTTTAAATTCATTTTTTTAAAAATTAAAAGACTAATTTTGACATTCAATAACATAAATATACATTATTGAAGATTAAAACATAGTCAAATTACAATTTAAAAAAATATATTTCAAAAATAATTTTTATAAAAAATTACTTAAAATAGTTTCAAATTAAGTGAGTTTTTAAAATTTGAAATCCAAAAAAAAAAAATTAAATACTTTTTATTTGAAACTTTTTTATAAAAAATTGTAATTTTTTTAATCAAAAATATATAATAGTAATATATTATAAAAATTATTAAAAAATACTAAAAGAAACGGATTTTTTTTTTCCGGTTTTCACCACCTATATAAATTGGTAGCAAACGGGCCTTTTGTCTCTTTGTAAAATGGATTCTTTAATAACATTTGATATTTAAAAATGTTTATATATTATGTAAATATTTTATACTTTAATCCTTCAATATGAATTAAAATAAATACTATAAACATAAATTTTAACGTAAACAGATTTTGTAAGGATTAAACTAAAACATTATTAAAGAACAAAAACAATAAATAATATAATTATAATGACTTAAAATACAAAAAAAAAATTACAAAAAACCAAAGATAAAAATAATAAAATTCCCGTGACAAAATGCATATTTAAACAGAGTAAGAAAATCATTTAGATTCATTAATATTTGGTGTTCCCTCTCGTCTTTTTTTGTTTACTTCATTCTTTTGGCTGATCCAACGTCATGCTGGTCATTTGGTCTCTTTTATCATGTTGGCATTAGTTACTTTATTCAAACTCTCCCAAAATTGAACAAGACACACATATGGGACTAAATATTTGGAAAATAATTGAAAACAATGACTGGTGTGAAATTCCAATAATACAGATTTAAGTTATTGAGGAGACATGGTCATTTTATCATTGAAAGATAATGTCTCATTAATTCACTTTTTTGGTGAAACACTTTTTTTTAATAAGCAAATGTCAATTATTACACGTGTTATGTTAATAGTCTGAATCTCTTGACACTCTTCTCAAACTTCTTCAAGTGTTTTACCTCAATCATTTGAATTATGCCATGCCTTGAACATCTAGGAAATGTATATCATTTTTTCTTAGCTCAGAGAATAATGTTGTATTGTAGATCAACTTATTGTGTTTGTGATTCTTAAGTTTTTAAATAAAAAACTGATCCAAACATGTGACTATTGCAACTTTTATAGGATAACTGATTACATTCCTACATATGGTCATTCGAATGATATGATTTTTACAGATAATAATGAAACTATGAGACTAGATAATCCGGAAAAGTGTTGCTACTAGGCTTATGGCAATACATAGAAGCAAATTTTGAATTATGAACATGAGATTATTATGGTTAATAAAAAGAACAAACTCGAGATGTTAGGCCGGACAACATTTGAAATAAGAATATGTATGCTAGCAACACACTCTTCTTAATTGTGGGGGAGCTTCGTGATTTACTAAGATCCGTTTGAATTTCAACTAACGTGTGTTGAGAAGAGTGTGTTGATGACACTCTTTTTGAAATATTCATTACTTCACTCGTAAGCATGTTCAAAAAGGAGAACCAACTGGAGGTGCAAGACCGAGGTACCGCATTATCTTTAACCGACGGTCCTTCTTTTCTGATTTCATTGGATATATGACCTCCTGGTAGAGAAATTATTCATTGTGTACATGAGAAACAAGTTATTATAATGACTATGCCGTTAGTAATGAGTTAGCAACTCACATCAAAATGAACTTTGGGTTTACGTTCTCTTTTTCCCCTACGTCTCTCTTGAAATTCGTTGATAGTTCTGCTTGAGCTAGGCGATGTATATTTACCTGCTCAAACCATAGATCCATATTAAAAAAAGCAAATGTCTTATGAATTATTCAATGTGATGTGGGTGTGTATGCTTTAGGGACAAGAGTCCAATAACAGTCAGTAATTTAGGCTAACAAATGTCCAAACCATGCATGGACAAACGAAATGATCCATGGATAATAGACAAGACGACCCATGTGAGACTTTTTTGAAGGAAGTGATCTGAATATCCATTTTGTTTGGCTAGAAGTATTTGCAACATAAAACGTGTGACTATCATATATCATATCACTGTCATTTGGCAATGAGTTCAAACATTTTTAGATCTACAATTTATTTCAATGAAATCCAAGAAACCAAACATTCAACAGTCAACAAAATTTATGATGCATAAAACTGATTCTGTGTGTTTGCGCACCCGAATGGACTTCCTGCACTAAACCACTTTACCGTGCAAAACATGGTTCTGAATAAAATAAATAAATAAGGAACATACCAGCTGAACGATCATGCTGAGTAGAGTGAGTAGACCTATCGGGACTCAAATTTTGGCAAGAACTAAGTTGTGTCTTCCTTTGCAGGGCCTAGTATCATATCAAATTAGAAGAAAAACGAAAAATTTAAAAACGGAAGGAGGATGAAAAATTAGAAGCAGATTGCTGAAATGGTAAATTAACATGCTCAACGTACTTGCTTTAGAGCAACTTGAAAATCATTTGAAGGGTTATTGCTCCTTTCTTCAAAAGACTGCAATAAGAATCACCCATAGACATGAGACAATCACAATGTATTTTAAGAAAACAGCCTAAGAATCACTCATAGACACGAGACAATCACAAAATACTCCCTCCGTAACGATTTATAAGCAAAAGTCAAATTTTCACACTTATTAAGAAAATTTAAATGTTCGTGTCTTTTTTGAAATGTTTTATGGAAAGGTGTAAAAACCATTTCAATTGGTTGTTGTTTATAGAAAAAATAAGAGAGAAAGTATATTTAATGCAGTTTGCATTTAATTTTACATTGGAAAAGATGTATTTTGAGAAAATCATGCCTAAATGAAATTAAATTGATGTTTTTTACTTATAAATTGTAACAAGAAAAGTGTATGTTTTTTGCTTATAAACCGTTACGGAGGGAGTATACTTTAAGAAAACAGCCGCAAAACTCTCCTAAACAATAGAATTTACAGCCTGTCATAAAAGAAATGGCGTGGGAAAAAAGAACCTTCAAATTATGCAACAACCCAAGTCTCAACAAAATAGAAAAGGGGAATTGAAAAGAAAAGAAAAAGTGGGTTAAAATAATTTACAACTGCAGAAATACATTGCAAACCACTATTTTAATGTTCACTATAAATGTGTGAGAATGAGGGATCCTATCCGTGGTTTTAAATTGCAGTTGCGGTGGCAAGCGCTGCGATTGCGGTCATAGAGACACGCATTGCAGTTGTTGCAGAGTGAATACTGATAAAAACAGTTAAAATTAAGACTTTTCATTGATCGAACTAAGATTGGGAATTTAAGTCTTGAAATTTAAAATTTTGATGAGAAAATTGAACAAACAAGGCCAAAATTATCTGGATGCGGTTCCTGATGCAGTCACACATGTGATTTAAAATCATGCTGCATCAGCAATACTGCTGCCACATTTGCAGTCCAATGCAGTTGCGAAGGCTACAGCATAAGCAACATTGCTTCCACAATTGCGGTTGCGGACTGCGACTTAAAACCATGATTCTATCTACAATTTAGACCAGTGTAATTTTGCGATTTAAAACCATGATTCTATCTACAATTTAGACCAGTGTGATTTTTATTAGATGTTAAACGCTACCAAAATTTAAATTTGAGATAGTGACTTCCAAAAGTTGCAAAAGCATAGTGAATGACAAGGATTAAACTCACATCCTCAAAAATTGAAACATCTGTCGCTGGATCAATCCAAGCACTGTAAATGAATAAATAATTATATTCAATACAATCAATCAGTAGGCAGATGGGTACAAGAAACTCCTGTGTGAAATATATGCCAAAATACCTGGGATAATTTCCATAAAACTGCACTAAAACATGTCCATCACTAACACAGTCAGTTAATGCACATTTTTCTTCCATGACCTGGAAAAGTTAATTTTTTAAATTATCATAATAGATGAAAAGGCTATGAAATTCAAACAAAATAGTGATGCTGCTGAATCAACTAGAGTCGGAGAAAATTCTAAAGGAGTAAGACTTCCCTTAATGCAACATCAAAGGTAAGGCAATATGCTCCTATAGTTTCTATTTCTAATACTATAGGGTACAGAAGTAACCAACAGCACAATTTTGCAGTAAATGAATTTGGAACAAAAGTTCAATCTCTAATAAATTGAAGGATTAAAAATTATCAGTGGGCGAAAATAGATTTTAAAAGAATAAGTTAACTTCTAGAGATCGCATGAAAAAATATAATCTTACACATTTCACAAAGAAAAGAGCAGGTTAGAACGAGTGAACAGATAAATGAAAGAGAAGTTTGTCACAGTTGACAGCCAGGACAAAAAAATTATGCTTTTGTATTCATATCACAAACTCTTTAATTAACATAATGCTACTCAGAAAAATATAATTAAAAAAGGAAAAGGAAAGTATCATGCAGCCTAAACTGATATTGACCCTATTCCATTTATTACATCAAACTCATTTTACATGCAGATTCTCTGATTTGGAAAATAAGGAAATGTTACTTCCAAATGTTTGTGTATTTGTTTTGTGTGGGTGAAACGCTTGTGTATTTTTTTAATTTGTGTATTTTCTACTAGACAAATTGGATTGTAAGTTAAGCGCATGCAAAAGATCCTCTAAGGATGCCAGAAAGATAGGGTGGGCTCTGTAAATATGAATCCCTTTTGTCCAATTAACTTCATTTTGGCCTATGCACAAGCACATTGATATAGGCAGAAAACCACAAATATTACAAGATATTAAGTAAATACCTCAGCAGGCCACCACATTTTACAAGTAGTTCTTGCCCATACGACATTTCCAGGGGTTACAGCAGGAGAACAATTATCACTTACAGATGATTCCCGAGGTGTAGATTCTGACGTCTTAATACAAGCATCCCTATAAATAAACATAAGTTTCAGTCTACTTAGAAACATAAAACTGAAAGGCTTCAAAAACAGTTAATTGTACCAGCATGCTAGTCCAGTAAAAAGCAAACCTATTGCCGCAAAGGTCAACTGAATCCAATTCTGCAACTGAAACATCAAAAGACTCAGATGAACATACGGGTCTACCCTCTTGGTACTTGCTGCATCGAACCAGTGCTTCTTTATAAAATTGTTTAACCATCATTCTTCTCTCTAGTGAACTGCTTGCAGTGACATTGGACAATCTCACTTCGTCAGAAGATGAACCAGGCGAGGAATCTGTTTGGAAGGATTGGCCAAATGATCGATCAGTCATATCTTTCAACAATCTTTTTTATCAAACTTTACTTAAGTTGAATTGATCTTTAAATCCCAATGAAACAGGTAACTCAATTCAAATTCTATTGTTACAGAGTAAATGTTTGAAGAAATAGACCAAACCTCCACGTTTGGCAACATCAGCAACATAATGTTAGATTACCGCATCTATAGAATTAGCTCTAATAGAACCTCATGGATCCAAATAACAAAAAAACTTCATTGAATCCTTTAAAAAATTGACAATGTATATAAGAAGCATTTTAGATTGAGGAGACACTACTTTAAAAGTTGAGGCATGAGAGTTTCAAGATATCTATCAAAAGCATTTTATCTTAGTGTAGCATTTTATCTGAGTTTAGATAAAATACAGTTTAAAAATACAAAACAAAACCCAATATTCAATTCAAAGAGTGTTCATTATTTGTCTACGACACAAATTCCATTCTGCACTTTTCCTCCAACACATGCACGCAAAAAAGATGGCTGGAGCCTTAAAATCAATTGGGAAAAAATGATTATATTATGAAAATGCACTAAACTATTTAGCATGCTAACAAAACCATGATTTCATTCCATTACAATGAAACTTGTTAAAGCAACAAGCACAAAAATAAATTGTTATTTCATTGCTTAACCATTGAAACACGATAAAAGTAATGTAAAACTAAAAAATTTAAATGCTTACAGAACTACCATCCAACCAAGTTTTATGTTGAAATATTATATCATCATGTAAGTGTGATCTGTTGGAAAAAAACCGCACATGCTAAAGATTAACCCACGCACTCAAGGATCTTTGATAGGACATACATGAGGGTTATTGCTTATTAGTATCTTACGATTATTGTGTCATGTATCAATTTTGAAACTAAATTGAACCCTATCAATATTGTTATGAGTCTTGCATTGGATGAGATAAGGTCTGAAAATGAGGTATACGTTAAAGAATTCCTTGCCTTACAAGCCAATTTTATAGAGTTGAGTTAAGCTCAACCCAAAATTTAAGCTGAAATCAGAGCCAATTCAAAATTCATTGGGTCACCGGCTCCCAGTCACTTAGACCATACTCTAGATATCAAGTCTTAGGCATGATGGGGTGTGTTGGATGAGAGAGGATCTTCATATGAGTTTATAAATGGAAGACATTCCCTGCCTTCCAAGCCGGTTTTGTAGGGCAGAGTAACTTCAAAACCAAATTCTAAGAGACGTGAATCTCTAGCGTGTATCTATTTGGACATGAATTTCATCTTGAATCCTATTTCACTATGATGAATTTTGATTCATTCTAATGAATCACAACCTAATCTAATTGTAATTGACCATTTTTTGTCAACCTTGTATAACCAGCCACTTTTCTGTTATAATTTGATATATGATATGACTTGAATGTTAATTATATTGAGGTTCATATATGATACCTGAAATTATAATTTGATTTTGTCACTTTTATTTTTACTTAAAAATGATATATTTTTATTGGCAATGTACCATAAAATTTATAGTAAGATCCGATTCACTATTTGAATCACAATATGATAACCAAGCCTAAACACACCGTAAAGTAAGTAATAACATATACAAAGACTTAATGTGGTTTGAGACCTCTTGTCTAAATCTGCTGAAACACCTCAACAAATAAATATATCCATCATCTCAAATAAGATTACAAAGATTGTACCTCCATCCCATTTTGTATCACCCTACAAACCCAATCACCCACTTGAACTACAAGGAACAATAAACACACTCATCTCTTACATACCACAAGTGATCACCCATACATCAATTCCTTCTCACAAAAAACATTAATTATAGCACCTCTCTGTATGATAGTGGGATTCCCTAAGTGTAAAGATATATACCACAATGCACGACTTTAATTTCCACTCACTCACTCACTCACACATCAGAAAATTTCAATTGATTTCCCAACACATTCAATTCTATAAAAATCTAAAATTCAAGTCATTTCCAGGCGCTACAAGCTTTGCAGTCTCAGCAGTTAACAATGAAAATCAAAACATAAACAAACCATAATGATCCCCAAAACCTAACCAAAAAAAAAAAAAATCAAATTCAACACATACACAGAGTTAAGCAATTGAAACAAAAACCAAAATGCAAACCCCCTAAATTAAAAACAACGGTAGTAGCATACCAATAGCAAAGTTGGAAAAAGAAGGAGGAGCCCGATTGAAAAACGAGAAATCAGTGCGGCGTTTAGGCGGCGAACTTCTAGGCTGTTGAGAATGTCTGGGAACACGATCAATCGGCGTCTTCATCTTTTTCTTTGCCATTGTTATGGAAAAAAGGGAAAAGAAACCCTAAAACGTGTTTGCAATAGAAATTGGTTGCATTGACGCAATTGAAAGGTTATTATAATGGGCCAGTTTGGATCCCATAATAGTAAGAGATGGTGTAGAAGTGAAATATCGATAGAATCAAAAGTGCTAACTACAATGAACACATGTATCGGAATTCTAGAATCATTAATTCGTTCCTAATAGATTTTTTATACTACGAACCAAACTGCAGACCTGACATGGTAACACACCACTCCAGATGTGTTTCATTTAAAACTTCAAGCTAAAAATTTACAACTATCGTTACTGTTATGAACAGTAAAAAAATTTGTTCATTAAACAATTGATTTATCTAATACATAATATACATAATATATAATAATGATTAAATATATTAATTGTTGAATTTTTATTTATTTTAAATTATTTTTCCATTTAGAATACTGATATAATATTTATTATTTTTTTCCACTTACTTACCCTTATTTAAAATAGTAATATGATTTTTTTTTTATTATCTTAAAAGGTATGAAACCTCAAAGAAAATATTTATTGTGAGATGGAAGAAGTAGAAGATATATATAATTGGAAAATAACTTTACTTATATTTAATGAATCAATTATTAATATTAAATATTTTTTAATTAAATTAGAGATATAATAATAATAATACAAATATTAATTAATTTAAAGTAATAATTTTTATTACTTATAATAGTGACTAAGATTTAAGGTTTCTTTTTTTATTTATAATAGTGATTTCAATGTCAAATTTTAAATAATAATGTCAATTATTATATTAATGTAATAATTATATTTCTAGTAATATAAATATCTCTTTTAATTCATATAAATACATATTAATTTTTTTAAATTAAAAGATATAAGTGATATCACCTATATATATATATATATATATATATATATATATATATATATATATATATATATATATATATATATATATGATTTTATTGGTTGATCATATCTTGAAAGTGAATTTGAGTTGATAACGTCTGTTTGGTTTGAAATTTGTGGAGAGGAGAGGGTGTACCTGTAAGGCACTATGAAGATCAAGTAAGAATGGATACAAAGAGATACAAGAAAGACATTACGATTTTTAGCATGAATAATGGATACCTGGCCCTCACAAGTGTGAGGATTTATATAGTTCCCCCAACGCGTAGTCATTGGTCCCTATTTTTGGGCCTAAATATACGGGTCCGCAAAAATAGGTAACTGTCAGAACTTGGTCAAAATGAGCAGTCGTGCCCATAACTAGCCGTTACATCGAGTAAGGATGAGATGACAGACATAAGCGTTTATGAGCATTTCTTGGGCGTCGACTCTTCATGTGTCGAGCAGACTGGGAGGTAGTTGTCCGCACGGGCAGGCGTGCATTTTGGGCATTGTTGATTGCATCGTTCGAGGGCGTGGTCGACCGGGGATGTTAGGCCAGCATTATTGGGCCGTGCCAAAGGTGGAAGCGGATTTGGCCAATTATAGTCCTTGAGTCAGTCCAAAACAAGAGCCCCCAAATCGTTGCTTCTGGTCATATGAGTAATGACTTAAGGCGTGCCCGAAAGAGGGGGACGTTTCATGGGCAACTCTATGTGAGGAGTTCGAGTGTTGCTCGGCGAGCCTATTTTGCAAGGAGAAGAACAATTAATTAGATCAAAAGAGGTAGCGTGTTGTGCTTGCGTCGAGTTACGTGTTGTCATAAAAGTGCAATAATGGCAAGCCTATGGACTATGGCATAATGATGACGCCTTTTGGAGTTCCCTAGGTGCGTGCCTGCCCACACGCTAGCAAAGTCAGTATATAAAAGGGAGAGAGTAAGCTTCATTAGCATTTTTCGCTTGCTCTTTCTCTGCTCGTTTTTTATCTCTGCTCTACGTAGTCGTTCTCCGCCGCAGTTTCTGCCCTTTTCGTCGTTTATCGCCACTAGTTTTCTCTAACTTGGTAAGTTTTACTGCTTTTCTTTCGTTTTTGCATAAATGTTTCTTGTTTTTAGGTTAGATTTCGCTTGCGATCATAGATATGCATGTGGTTAGGGTTAAGTTATCTTTAGATAAGATGACTTTTGGTGGTTTTGTCGCCTTTGAATGTAGACCCCATCGTGGGTTTGTTTGATGTTCCTTGGTGTCAAAGTCGGTAGTGGTGTTCTGTGGTGAAATTTCTGCAAAAATAGGTAACTGCCAGAACTTGGTCAAAATGAGCAGTCGTGTCCGTAACTAGCCGTTACATCGAGTAAGGATGAGATGACGGACATAAGCGTTTATGAGCGTTTCTTGGGCGTCGGCTCTTCATGTGTCGAGCAGACTGGGAGGTAGTTGTCCACACGAGCAGGCGTGCATTTTGGGCATTGTTGATTGCATCGTTCGAGGGCGTGGTCGACCAGGGATATTAGGCCAGCATTATTGGGCCATGCCAAAGGTGGAAGCGGATTTGGCCAATTGTAGTCATTGAGCCAGTCCAAAACAAGAGCCCTCAAATCGTTGCTTCTGGTCATAAGAGTAATGACTTAAGGCGTGCCCGAAAGAGGGGGACGTTTCATGGGCAGCTCTATGTGAGGAGTTCGAGTGTTGCTCGGCGAGCCTATTTTGCAAGGAGAAGAACAATTGATTAGATCAGAAGAGGTAGCGTGTTGTGCTTGCGTCGAGTTACGTGTTGTCATAAAAGTGCAATAATGGCAAGCCCATGGACTATGGCATAATGATGACGCCTTTTGGAGTTCCCTAGGCGCGTGCCTGCCCACACGCTAGCAAAGTCAGTATATAAAAGGGAGAAAGGAAGCTTCATTAGCATTTTTTGCTTGCTCTTTCTCTGCTCGTTTTTTATCTCTGCTCTATGCAGTCGTTCTCCGCCACAGTTTCTTCCCCTTTCATCGTTTACCGCCACTAGTTTTCTCTAACTTGGTAAGTTTTACTGCTTTTCTTTCGTTTTTGCATAAATGTTTCTTGTTTTTAGGTTAGATTTCGCTTGCGATCATATATATGCATGTGGTTAGGGTTAATTTATCTTTAGATAAGATGACTTTTGGTGGTTTTGTCGCCTTTGAATGTAGACCCCATCGTGGGTTTGTTTGACGTTCCTTGGTGGCAAAGTCGGTAGTGGTGTTCTGTGGTGAAATTTCCGGCGATACTGGATCATTTTCGGGGTTTTTTCTGATGCGTGTCTGGGCGAGGTTGAAAACCATTCGTCTGGGAAGGGACTATCCTCGTTGGAGTTATGGTTTGTCCCGGTGATCGAGCGCCTAATGCATTAGAGGGGAGTGCCTCGTTTTCCCTTCAGCATTTTTGAGTGAGGGCTCTGGTCGAGGACAACATCCTTGTTCACGCCCTTTCACTTGATTAGCGGTGGAAGGCTGAATTTGATTCGATGTCAAATTAACTTTTGCCCTATGCTTTTCAGGTATGATGGCCAATAGTACAGAAGATGATATTATGGGAGAGCATATTGATTCTGCAACGAGTTCGTCCGGGAGCACCTCGACAGAGGAAAGTACCTCGGGGCGCATGATCCAAGGTCGGGTGTGCCCAAGCAGGGTGTAGACGCGTAGGTTCATCCTGTTGTCAAGGACCCTTTAGCCCGAGTTGCACCAAACCCCATGGAGATCGTTTCTTATTTTGTTGAGCAACCATACGAGGTGTTTATGCTGGTGGCTTCGGAGATGGAGTCGGAGGAAACAGAGGAGGAGTGGACATTTTACATCCCTGGGAAGGATTACCAGATATGCTCAAAGTTTGAAGAGAACCATATCCATGTGTACAGAATTTTCTTTCAGGGGTTGGGTCTTCAACTTCCTTTCTTTGATCTTCATGTGGTCTTTTTTCGACAACTCTGTCTTGCTCCTTCTCAACTTCATCCCAATTCAACCGCCTTCTTGTGGACTTTTGAAATAATATGTGGTTATTTGCAGAAAGGGGCCACTTTCCCTTTTTTCTTTTATTGCTTCGGCCTCCAAATGGGACAGATTGGCAAGCAGTGGGGATGGGTTTCCTTGAAATAAGTCAACGGGAAGTTATTCAAGGCTTACATTGAATATGTCTGCCACTTTAAAGAGAGGTATATGCTTTTCCACCTCGTGTCAAAGAAGGCGTTATTGAATGTTTTTAGGAGTGTCCCATTGGTTGATGAAAAAGGGAACCTTGTGAAGAACTAGGAAGGGAACACGGTGGTGAAGTTGGTGCCAAAGTTTCGTTTCCATTGATTGAAGAAACATTTTGATCAGGGGATCGATCATTACATCTGGAAGAAGGAGCAGCTGGGTCCCGAGGATCAGGCCAGCCATGATCGTTTGTCGACCTTTGTTGTAGGGATACCCCTTGTCCAGTGTATGGGAAAAAGGGGTAGGCCCTTGATAGACGACGATGGGGAGCCCATGTTTGAACTGGAGCTTATAAATGTGAAAGAGCTTCTCAAATCCGAGGATCCCATTGCGTACTTAGGTAGTTTATCTTGTATTTTAGATTTTTCTTGCGTGCATATTTCTTTATCCTCGTTCACGGACTCTTATTCATTTTTTGTTATAGGAAGTATGAATGTTGCTCAGGAGCGTATGATCAAGTCGATTGCTGCTGCTAAAAAATCGAAGAAGGGGCGGAAGTCAGGAAAATGTCCTTAAGGTGATGCGTGGATGATCCCCCAAGCAGGTTTGAGGACGACATCGTCTGGTCCTTTGGTAGGGCATTCTTCTCCTCAATTAGTGTCTTCGAGGTTCAAGAGAGAGCGCATTGAGGGTACCGTTGATTTGTCGGGTGAGCAAGACAAGGGCAAGTTTGAGTTGCCTCCTTGCTTTTATAATAATAAATTCTTTGAAGGCTCCTCCTTGCAACTTCTTCAGGTTGAATCGTTGATGCTTGAGGATATAGACCTCCCGAGCAAGAGGGGGATACTATCCTGAGATGTTGGTGCAGTAATGGGGGTGTTGGGAATGGTTGTGGCGTATATCGAGGAAGGCACCTCTCTAAAGGGTGAGGATTACCCTCTCTTTTCTCAAGACATTTTCTCAGAAGGATTTATTAAAGTTCAAGTTTGCACAAGTACAATTGGATTTTTAATGCCCCACATAGTTTCCATGGATCATATTGTATTTTCAAGCATCAAGTCAAAGAGGAAACTGTTGAAAGAGCGAAGCAGATAAATTTGATTTTTTTGACAAAATTGAAGAAAAGCAAGCTTGCTTCGATTCATACTAGCTTCGACTGGGCATTGCTTCGATTCATGCTAGCTTCAATTAAACTCCTTCCTTTATTCTAGCTTCGACTGGGCAATGTCTCCCTTTGAAACAGCTTGCTTCGATTCCACCTTTAAATCCTTCAACACACATAGTTTCTACACTATGAATTACAATTGGTGGATTCAAAGAACATACAAAAGGCCCATTCGAAAAACAAGCATATGGTCCATTCTAAGTACATACATTTGGCCCCTTCGAAGGACACACATATGGTCCATTCGAAGGACATACATTTGGCCCATTCGAAGGACATACATATGGTCCATTCAAAGGACATACATTTGACCCCTTCAAAGGACACAAACTTCAAGAGGGTACTTACCTATAAAACCCCATGCAAGCCTGAACCTAAGGACTTGTCTGCTTTGTGTGAATATGATTACTTGTATATAAACTTTGCTAAAACGCTCATGCTCGAGGGACATAACTATTTCTTGAAAGGCGACAAAGTGAGGTTGCCCTAGAGGTGTTAGTGTGCAAAGTGTGTTTTATTGCATGCATTTGTCTTTGATTTTTTAAGTTGTCTATTTGCTGATTTTATCTTGCCATACATCCTAATTACTAGCAATATATGAAAGCAAGTAAACATGCGGAAAATAAATCCTAAGCTATTACATCACTTTAGGGGGATGGGGGTACAAATTTACAATGGGGATGAAGTGGAGACTGGAATATTACAACCATATCGAATGATAATGAAAACAATGTAAAAAACAATGTATCAACTCATGGGACTGTAAAACAAAATTAGTTCAGTATGGGTCAACACATAATGGGATGTGTCAACTCATGCAACTTCTTGTATCGATGCAAATGCGTATTTATCAACTCATAAGCTCTTCCAGCTCCTGTAAAACAAAATCTGCTCAGTATGAGTCGACACATAATGGGATGTGTCGACTCATGCACCTTCTTGCATCGACGCGAAACGCATATGTGTCGACCCATAGTCTTTTCCCACTTCTGTTTTGGAACCTGAAATCAATATGAGTCGATGCATGGGGGTTATGTATCGACTCATACCCTGTTTTTTCACTAGGATGAGTCGACACATGAGGATATGTGTCGATACATGCTTCATTTTCCTGCCTTAAACATTATTTTACTGAATGTACAGGTTAGGTTATGGCATATGATGGATAAACATGAACAACAAATGATTGAATGAGCCTAAACAAAGTACAGACGACTAGTTCAACAGGATAATAAAGTATTACATCTTGTCTTCAAAGAACAACAACATGTTAATGATGTAATGACAAGATATCAAGTCAAGAGGACTTACCTTTGGGCTGCACTGGTTATTTTAGATCTGAATACTTTTCCAAATGATGTGATAACCTTGTGAGTCTTCAGGAAGCTGCTCTGGACTGCTAGAACTGAGTTGGACTGTACTGTAATGTTTTTGGTGTTTTGAAGATGGAGATGAATAGCAACACAACAACTATTTTTATGTTTGGACAAACTTTGTATGAAGTGTTTGGCTTAGGGAGAGTTTGTATGGTGGAGTAAGAGGTTGGGATTCTGTTTTGAACAAGAACAAATTTGATTTTGAAAAATCAGTCAAGGTTCACAAGAATATTGCTTTTCTTCTCAATGAGACTCTCTATTCTCTCTCTCTCTCTCTATCCTCTCTTCCGAATCCAACCCTTTGTCTTATGAGGCAGCCCTCCTTTTGTAGACCCCTTGACTGTGGTTTAAGGGGGAAAACAAATAAGCCATTTTGAATTGTTTTTGCATGCTGTTTTGATGCTTTCTGCATACAAATTTCCTTTGCCATTTTGGTGCAAGTTTGGGGCTGTCATGGTGCAGGCTTGGGCAGACTGCATAGAGCAGTTTTTGACTGGTTTTGTGGACATATTTTGGATTATATAGGACAACAATGCAGGTTTTGTGGCAATGTGATATATCCTATTTTCTTCAATTTTGGACATCATAGTTGTAGCATGTCACAAGTTTAGTCTTGTGCACATTATGTCAAAGGCAAAAATATTGTGACAAGGTTTTAGTCAAGACATAGTTTTAGGATATGTAATTTTGCAAAAAATGTCACTTTGTAATAACTTGAATTACTTGCATCATCTTGAATTATTTGGAGTTGTAGTAAAATGCCATGAAGCAAATGAATTTAACCAAGTATAGGAAATATTTAGAAAAATCTCAAAGTCTTGCAAAGTTGGATTTTTGATTCTCTTGACTTCTTAATGATCAAGCTTGATATTTTTGAATGTCTTGATGAAATTTGATCTTTGGGTTGTAATGTTGACCAAAAAGTCAAAGTTTGACTTTCTAGTATGTAATTGACCATTTTTCCCTTGTGCTAATTTCAAGTCTAAATTGATGTATCAGTGCCGCAAACTTGACGTCCTAGAATATCTTATGAGCAAACACTTGAAAAATGAGAGGGCAAATTTTGGGGTACAACAGCTGCCCCTGTTCAATCTTCTTAAACCTGAAGAATTAGATTGGCGAGTTTTGCCATTCGTGACTCGAAGGTGGAAGATGATTGGACACTAGAGTGCCCAGAAATTTGCATTCGATAATGCGATGATAGGAGGAATGGGCTTAAAGATGCCATTTGGAGAGATGATAGAAAGTTGTTGGAAATGGGCTTAAAGATGCCATCCAAAAAAGATTGGTTGCATAAGAGATTCATTGGCGAGAAATCCTTTTCCTGCTGTCGAGGAAGATTTTGCCGAGGAATGCTGGTTTATGTCTTGAGAAGTAACGTTGAGGAGCTTTGTTTGTTTATTACTCCACTGGGGAATTAACTCTTGATTGTGGGAGTGAAAGTAGAATGTAAACATGGTCAGGGTCCAGGTTGTACATCAACTTGCTGGGGAATGTGACATCAACCGTTTCTGGTCAGGTCCAGTCCTTACAGTGTTGTAAATTATTGTCTGGAGATAAGGGAAAATGAACCTGGATAGTAGGGTTACTCTGCTTGATCATGTAGACTAGTTGACCCAATTGATTTCGGGAATTGAGTTTTCATTAGACGTCATCCAGAAACGGTTGTTGAACTATATCTATAAGCTGAAACTGGAGCTTATCTGAATAGAATTATGAAGGAATCTTGGATGATTACTACTCCAAAAGATGATGAAGGAATCTTGGAAGATTGCTACTCCAAAAAGATGATGACCTTTATCTGTCGATTGATCTTTCCTGAAAACGTAAAGAGTTAGTTGTATGCAATGTCATGATGTATGCATTACGTAATGATGTTCTCAAAATAAATGAGATTTGTGTTATGTGTATTTTGTATGCATATGCTATGAATGTTATTGAGATGTAAGCGTATCTCCAAACTTTACTCAGGATGTTTCCACTGAGGATTCCTGTTTTATTGTTTGAGGAGAACTCCGCTGGGGAATGTTGAAAGCTCTGTATAAAGTGTTGATTCCTGCTTGGGGAAAAGAGTTTAGGACTCTTAGTCGTTTGTTGCTCTATTGAGGAGTCAAAGTTGAACTGATATTTGGTCGGGTCCAGGTTTCACAGTAACTTGCTAGGGATTGTAGAGTAGTCTACTGGGGAAGAGGAGTTGTGGTCCTTTGATTTGTAGTAGTCGGAGAGGCAAACACAAGTTGGGGAATCCTATCGTTTGTTGGGGAAATAAACCCTGTTGCCGGTCTGCTTGAGAGGTGACGACTTCGTTGGGAAAAGTCTTCGAGGATTCTTGAAGCTATCTCAGCTGGGGAAAGGTTTTCAGAGATTGAAACTCTTGTTGGGAAATCATCCTATGAGAAGGACTTTGGGGAGACTTGGCATTGCCCCTGGTTACTCTGCATTTCTTGAGAGGTTTCCTGGAATCTTGACTGGACTGCCCCATGTGTGTTGGATAGTGACATGTTATGTCCCCTTGTTTATAGGAGATTTGTCAATGGAAGTTGTGATTGGTGGATCTGGAACTGACTGTTTAACGCTGGTTCGCGAAATGTCGCGGAAGCAAGAGTCGCCACCGTCTTTTTTTTCTCCAACATGGAAAGGACAAAAGCACAGAAAAATTCCTTATTGAGATTGTTTCTCGGTTCGGGAGGTAGATTTATAGAAAGGGAAGGTGTTAGCACCCTTTCTATCCATGGTTATCCATGGGCTCTTAGATACTTGCTCATTTGTGTTTTCAAAATGTTTGTTTGCTTTTTAAGGTGAGTGGGTTTGAAAAAGTTCCGTTTAAAATTTCAGTTCGACTCTTGTATCAGTCCTCAAGAGTGTTTGAAAATTTGTTTTTGAAAGCTTTTTTGCAAAGTGTCGGTGTGAAAAGAAGTCTTTTGGTTTATTTTGAATTAGAGCAAGTATCTACGAGTCATCTACCTACCCTAAGGAATTAGTCTGTGTAAATGTCCTTAAGGTAGTGCCATCCCACCATTGAGAGGTAGGTAGCACCACCGTCGGAGGTGTTCGGGTCAATTCGAGGATTAGGGACAGTGTGGTCACCATA
Source organism: Vicia faba (assembly GCA_948472305.1). NCBI lineage: Eukaryota > Viridiplantae > Streptophyta > Magnoliopsida > Fabales > Fabaceae > Vicia > Vicia faba. Next base: position 992,656,031 of record OX451740.1, on the reverse strand, counting down.
GCAATAGGAGGATACCTTAGAAGCTACCCCCATGCCATGTTCATGGACATGAGGACTTACTAAAACATCCTCTACTCGACGACCACGTTTCGAGGGGCAAGGCAACAGTGAGGCGTACCCTAGGAGTGGTGTGTGAATCGTGTGTCATTTTCAGATTATTTGACTTGTCATGTATTTGGTGAGCTACACATTGTTTTTATTTGGGCATACATTCTTTCATGTGATTGTTAACAGTTAAAAGGTGCGGGAATTAAAATGCGGGAAAATAAAGGTCCTACGCTATTACAAAGGCGCGGGTCTACATCGCCAAATTAAACCAAGACCCGATTTGAATAAATAAAATATGGAAAATAAATGTCCTAATTATCTATTACAAAGCTTTGGGGCAAATACATTACATCCGTAAAAGAAATAAAAAATAAATACGCGAAAAGAAATTTGGAACCGAGGATGCGAGGGTGTTGGACCCTTTAAAGAAATAAATATTGAAATTAAGAAATTAACTAATAATTAAATAAAGAAAAGAACTTATTTTATGTTTTTTGTATTTATGAATTTAAGGAGAATTAAATTGGAATTAAAAATTAAATAAAACCCTAGTTCTAATTGTTTTTAATTTATTAAAGAAAATGTTTACGTTTGACCTAATTTAACCTAATTTTTTAATGACAATTTTATTTACCAAAATAATTAATTATTAATAATAAGGATAAGATGAGATTATTTTATTAAGAAAAAGAATAAAAAATCTAAAACCTAATTTCTACCCTTTTTAGTTATTTAGAAAATACATTAAGATTTAAACCCTAAATTAAACTAAATGGATTAACAAATTTATTTACAAAATAATATTAAATAAAATATATTTTTATTTTTATGATTTCTGATTTTTTTTGATATTTTTATATTATAAAGTTAATTTCATGGAATTAAATAAAACAAAAAATATAATTAAAATAAATAAAAGAAAGGAATAAAAATAGAGAAAGGAAAGGCAAACATGGGGGTGTAGACCCAATGAAGGAGGTTGATTTGCAGTAATTTTGCCCAAGAATTCAAGCCTTGTTTGACTTCCAGCGTTGGTGTGAGGAGCTGTTGACTGGTGTCCATGGTGGACTGCCTATCCTGGCCTTTGGATTGGAGTTGTTGGGCGCGTGGCAAGCCAGATGATGAGGCTGTATGGTAGACCCTTGATGAAGTACTGCATAGAAGCATGTTAAAACAAAATATATGAAATAAGTGGGGGACCTGGGAATCGAACCCAGGTCCCAATGCTTGCAATTATCCCTGTCCACCAACTGAGCTATGCACGCGTGTTTGTTAATATAATAAGACAGAAAGAACATATGTGAAAGCAAGCATTATACTGAAACCAAATAAAAAAACGCGCTAAGTTTCAAATGTACCAATCACATGCCTACAGCTCAGCGTCTTCCTTACTTCTTCGTTTTTTACCTGAAAATATAAGCTAGATAACGGGGGTTTTAAACCCCCACAATCTGAAACAACAAAAAATAGCGAATAGAAACTGAGCAATCATAAAAAAGGCGCGATGAGTGTTTTGGATTCGTTGGAAGGTCCTGATTTCAATGGTGCTATTTTGGTTGGCCAATTTTTCCTCAAGCGTAAAACCCCAATTCAAGGTTCCTGAAACCCTAGGCATCGTTCATGGTAACTTTCCATACATGCAAGCATTCTTCAATTAAATTATGCCATTAGCTTCAGAATCAACATATTAGTATAAAACAGTAATGAAAATGCATTGATATGGCGTGTAAATTCAAATACAATTAAGGAAAAATTCATGTACAGGGTGACTGTGTTCTACCAGTTCTTTGTGTATGGAGAGTGGAAAATGATTGAGGCACATCCAAAAATGTCCCAGCAAGCCTTTGGAATACTTCTTTTGCTTCGAAACACACTCTAGCTATGAAATCAGTTTTGAGAATTTTTGGAAAAAATGCAAAGTTGGTTTTTAGGTTTGGGCGCAGCTTGCTTGTGTTTATGCATTAGGTTATCATTCTATATGTATCTGGAACGATTTAGGTTAAAGAAACCAAGCCCAAACCTTTGCATTCATGATTTGGATCTTTGATTTTCCATGTAATCTTTTTCAATCAATCATGGGAGATTTTTTCCTTTTTGAGTATGCACGAAATCTTGAGGCTTTAATGAGAGAATATGCTGCAAAAAAGGATTGGAAAACAATGATTTGCTATTTTTGTCATATTTTATTTTAATTAAATGAACTAATAATAATAATAATTCAAATAATTAATAAAAAATGATAAAATAACTCCCTTGTATGTCAATGGGTCGTTCATGGCTTTTGGGTGATGATTCTTGGAAGAAATTAAGACCCATTAGCAATTTTGAGGCATTTGAAGCAAAGTTGACTTTTCAAAATTCCCAAAAATTTCCCAACTTCCACAAGGCATATCTTGCTCAATTTTTAAGCTTTGATCATGTCCTTGGACATTTTGGAAAGGTCTTGAAGTCCTATAACCAATTCCTTTGGTCCCATGTCATTTTTATCTACCAATATCAAGTTATGGTCTTTGACTTAAAGTGCCTTTTTGTTGACTTTTGAGAATGACCTATAATGTTGAGATTGATAACTTTTTGTGAGAGCATTTCTTGGACTTGAAGTGTGAAGAGGAGTTGTAGGAAATGTGATTCTCTTCAAAATGAGCTTTGGATGGAATTTTTCTGATAAACCATGTGGAAGTTATGCCTTGGTCAAGTTACAGTTGACTTTTTCAACTGTCCAAAAATAGAAACTTTTGCATCTTGAGACTTTTTGAGCCATGCTTTGAGAATCACGATCAAGAATTGATCAAATGATGTTTGTGGCTTCAAAATGAGATGTTGACAAAAAATTTGGACTTTTGACTGTCAAATGACCATTTTGCCCCTGCAGTTGACTGTTGAGCAATTAGGGTTTTTGACTGTGCAATTTTGTGCTGTAAGTCTTGAAACTTGGCATGTGGATGCTTGACAATGTTTATAGGCATGTGGGACTAGTTTGGACCCTTGGAAACTTCAACTTCTTTGCCAGAACCAAAACCCTAATCTTTGACTGTTTAGGAGGTCATTGGACTGTGCAACCCTTGGGAAGACTTGAGCAAATTGAGATGATGCTTGTCAAAACTTTGAAGAATATGGGAGGGCAAATTTTGAGGTACAACAGTTGCCCCTGTTCAATCTTCTTAGACCTGAGGATGTAGATTGGCGTGTGTGCCTTTCGTGATCCGAAGGTGGAAGATGATTGAACACTAGAGTGCCCAGAAATTTGCACTCACATAGTTGAGTATCAGCAGTATGATAGCGGGAATGGGCTTACAGATGCCATTTGGAGAGATGGTGGATAGGAGGATGGGCTTGTAGATGCCATCTGGAGATGTGACATAACCTTGTCGGGAATGGGCTTATAGATGCCATTTGGAACTGTTGGTAAGTGGATGGGCTTATAGATGCCATGTTGAGAGGTGATGGATAGGTTGATGGGCTTGTAGATGCCATCTGGAGATGTGACATAACCTTGTCGGGAATGGGCTTATAGATGCCATTTGGAACTGTTGGTAAGTGGATGGGCTTATAGATGCCATCTAGGTGTCGATCGCGTAAGAGATTCCTTAGCGAGAACTTGCGTACCTGAGAAAGAAAGATAATTACCTGGCCCGTTACAGGAGCTGGTCTTCAAACTCTTTGCGTAGATGTGCTCTGACTGGTTACAGGAATTGAATCCTTAAACCTCTTCAGACGTGCCCTGGCGAGATACAGGAACCGAGTCTGGAGCTTCAAACGGTGATGAATGAATCAGGGATGGTTACTACCTCAACGGGACGATGAGAGAACCTGGGGCGATTACTACCTCAACAGTAACGATGAGAGAATCTGGGGCGATTACTACCTCAACAGTAACGGTGAGAGAATCTGGGGCGATTACTACCTCAATAGTAACGATGAGAGAACCTTGGGCGATTACTACCTCAACAGTAACGATGAGAGAACCTGGGGTGATTACTACCTCAACAGTAACGATGAGAGAATCTGGGGCGATTACTACCTCAACAGTAACGATGAGAGAATCCGGGGAGATTACTACCTCAACAGTAACGATGAGAGAATCTGGGGCGTCTACTACTGAGTCTTCTTTAGGAAAATCTTTAGGAATCGATTTAACTGGACTAGAGAAGGCATTTGACTGGATAAGAATCAAGAAAATCTTAGGGTCGATTTAACTGAACCAAGAAAGGTCTTGGAATAACTTCAATTGGATAAGAATCAGGGAGATCTTAGGGTCGATCTGACTGAACCAGAGAAGGCCTTTGACTGGATAAGAATCAGAAAAATCTTAGGGTCGATTTAACTGAACCAAGCAAGGTCTTGGAATAACTTCAACTGGATAAGAATCAGGGAGATCTTAGGGTCGATCTGACTGAACCAGAGAAGGCCTTTGACTGGATAAGAATTAGAAAAATCTTAGGGTCGATTTAACTGAACCGGACAAGGTCTTGGAATCTTCAACTGGAATAAGAATCAGGGAGATCTTAGGGTCGATCTGACCGAACCAGAGAAGGCCTTTGACTGGATAAGAATCAGAAAAATCTTAGGGTCGATTTAACTGAACCAAGCAAGGTCTTGGAATAACTTCAACTGGATAAGAATCAGGGAGATCTTAGGGTCGATCTGACTGAACCAGAGAAGGCCTTTGACTGGATAAGAATCAGAAAAATCTTAGGGTCGATTTAACTGAACCAGACAAGGTCTTGGAATCTTCAACTGGAATAAGAATCAGGGAGATCTTAGGGTCGATCTGACCGAACCAGAGAAGGCCTTTGACTGGATAAAAATCAGAAAAATCTTAGGGTCGATTTAACTGAACCGGACAAGGTCTTGGAATCTTCAACTGGAATAAGAATCAGGGAGATCTTAGGGTCGATCTGACTGAACCAGAGAAGGCCTTTGACTGGATAAGAATCAGAAAAATCTTTAGGAATCGATTTAACTGAACCAGACAAGGTCTTGAAACATCTTTGACTGGATAAGAATCAGAAAAATCTTAGGGTCGATTTAACTGAACCAGACGAAAGTCTTGAAATAACTTCAATTGGATAAGAATCAGAGAAATCTTAGGGTCGATTTAACTGAACCAGAGGAGGTCTTGGACATAGCTGAGAACTTGACTGGATCTTTCCTGAAAGGTAAAGGTCAGTCATATGCAATGCATGATATGGATCAAGCCATGATGTTCTCAACATAAATGAGATTGTATGTTCATGATGCATATATGCATGTTATAATGTATGGAAATGCGATGTTTATGAATGTATGTTTTTCATCTAGGAAAGTAAATCCTTGACGGGTGCCGGGAAGTCAAATCCTGGGCTGATGTTGAAGAGTGAGATTCTTTGTTTCCGTTGGGGATAATGATAGCAAGAATACCGGTCGGAGAAGATAACTCCGTTGGGGAATAAACTTGGCGAAGAGATTACTCTGCGGGGAATTACTCTGTGGGAAGAGATACTTCGCTGAGATTTGATGATAACTCCGGTGGGGATTTCGTTGTTGTGCTCTGTTGGAAATGAAGGTATCTTGGTCGCATTCTTCAGCTGAACTTACCTTGGCACTTCGGTGGACAGGGCAACCGGATCATTTAGACAACTCATTATTGCCCCAGTTTCTGTTGGAGAAGAAGGTACCTGTGAAGGTGTTTGATGATTGCCAATTGACAAATCTTCTTCTGGTAGGCAAGTGACGAGATGACAGGACATAGTCGTACGCTTTGATCCCTAACTTTTTCCTGGACCGACCTTTCGGGTTTTCAGTCCACCGGGATACCCATTTTTGCCCAAGCCGCCTTTTCAGGTTTTCGACTTGCCGGGTATACAGATTTTTTCATTTCATCCCTCATTTTTTCCCGAACCCTTTTGGTTCGCCGGGAAGCCCTTATTTTTGCCTAGGTGTGTCAACCTAGCGGGTCTTTGATTACGTGTAGTATTTTTTTCGACTATGTCCACGCTCTCAGGATGTAGGGAGGTGCCCCTGTTGTAGCGTTGTGTCGCCATACCAGAAGATCTTCGTTTGATCGTCCAATGCCCCAAGTGATCCAGATGGAGGTTTGCCCCTGGCTGTTTGGCCTTTTGAGAGATTCTCCGAATCTTGACTTAATTGCCCCAGATGATGGACAATAATCACGTTTGCCCCTTGATTGGAAGTGCTTTTGTTCACTAGGTATTCATCGTGCGAATTTCCCTGCTGTTCAAACAAATAGTCATATGCAAACAATGTTATATCAAAAATGCAAAGCTTATGTCTGTCTTGAAGATTTTGAAAATGCATTCTTTTTCATAAAACAAGTGAATGTTTGTAAAACGTGATGTCAACTCCGTATTTACCGTAGGCCTTAAGGAGTCAGGATACCTTTCGTAACAGTATGCTTTCGAACTAACCCATGCTTCAACTAGGACTTTTAAGGGTTATAACGTGGCCTGGTTCATGGTTTAAGAAACAAAGGATAAAGGCTCAAATTATTTGTACCCACCCGCTCTTCGTGATGTTCTTCAATCTTAAACTCAGCCGATCGTGCGTTAGACCTTATTTGAGTTTTTGTCCTGATATTCCCGTGATGGTTCGGATGTTGATAGTTTATTTTGAATAGGCAGTCATTCCTTTTTGTTATTGAGGGTTTGTGTGACCTCTTTCCTTTTTTTTTGATTTCATTATCCCTGTTTTTTGCCTGAACTGTTTCTTTTGTGATTATAGTCAGCGGGATGCCCTAGTTTTGTAAGTCTCCTTCATAGATTTTGACTTAATGGGCTTTTTGATTTTGGTAATGACTGCCTATTTTTATGGTTATTTGGAACCATCGTTGTCTTTTGTTTCAGAAGGATTTCTTTTGATGCCATTCGTTGTGCACCTGGATCAGCTGAGAGAACTACCCTGCCCCAGGTTATGATTAAGGGTTTTAATTTTCGAAAAGAAAAACTCCTACTTCTTTGGCTCATAGGGGTTGACGAGGGATTATCTTCCTTATAACTCCAGTGTTTAGGGATTTGAAACAATGCTTGTACTTCATCAGTGGGGTCTGTTCAAAAGCATAATGTAAAGATCGTGGTATCGTTTTTGTCATCCTCCCTCAAGAGGCTTAGCATTATTAGTCGAGAGTTGACATCAAAAAATGAAAGTAGTTTGAATATAGCGAATGCGAATATATTGATTCAAAAACAGACATATGCGATGCATCAATGAAATAACAGCGTTTGACATGATAATTGTTTGAACAATCAAAAGAAAATTACAACTTGAAAGTTCTAATAGACAAAAGTCTTCTCATCTCAGGACTTGTTACTTCAGCTGGTGAATCCTGTAGGGATGGTAGAAAAACTCAGCCTGACCCACTTGGGTGAAATCCACTGCTCCTTCATTAATCAGGTCCTGGACTTTATTCTTCAGAGCCCAACAGTCGGCAGTGTCATGTCCAGGACTATCAGAGTGGTACGCACATCTCCTATCGGGAGGATAGTTAGGAGCAGAGATGTTGGGGTTCCAGGGAGGAGCCCTTAGTGTAATCAGATTCAACCTCAACAGGTGTTGTAAAGCTTGAAACAACGACATGTTAAGCTGGGTGAATTGCCTCTTGGACCTGCTTGGCTTACCCTGATCAATCTGTTGCTCTGGGCGAGGTTGCTTCATGTTGGATCTGTCTTGGTGGAGTTGACTGATCATGGTCCTCAACTCTTCTTGCTCCCGAGCTAAACCTTGGATGAGAGCCCTTTTCCCCAGCATCTGGGTTTTCATTGTGTCTACCTCAGCTTGCAGGCGTTTCAGCCGTTCGTCCTTGTCATCTTCGGGATTTTTCTTGGCCAAATTCCCCATGAGGAGTGTCCTCAACTCTTCTTGCCCCTTGGATAGGCTTAAAAAGATCTCCCTGAACTGAGTCTCTTGAGCATGAGGATCCCGGTTGTCTGGTTGGAAAGCCATTGCTGAAATAAATAGCGAGGAAGGTAAGTGACCTGTAACAAGGGTACCTGTAATGCAATGATATGTATGATATGCATGTAATGTTTTCAAGGACCTCGCGGGGTAAACAAGAAAATTGTTAGAATTTGAATCCGGTAGCTTGATTGAAGGAACTTCATGTTGTTGAGAGTCCTTCTTCAAGGGTCAAGGCTCACCATATCTAGTGGGTCATAGCCCCTGACAACCTTGGCTAGAGGAAAATAAATCCCCTTTGCCCCTTGCTAGGCATTTTGATTCATCATGACCTGCATCACAGACCCTTGAGATCCTTGAAATGGGTTAGTCCTTATGCAGGATGTATGCAATGGTATGATGGTATCATGTCATGTTATGCGTGGGGTGATATAAGTAACCCTGTTATGAGTCCAGATTAAGGACTGTAAACAAAAACTGCAAGAAACTTAAGTGTCAGATAACAAGCATGCAAGTAGTCAAGTACGACAGCAGACAAGTCACACCACAGCCCTTAGAGTTTAGGCCAGCATGGGGTCTGGGTATTACCCTCTTGAAGTTGGTTGGTTAAGACCTGTCCTATCAGAAGTAACCGGGTTCTAAGGGTCCCAATATCATTGGATTGCTTTCATTGTTCATCGTTTCGATTTAGCCACTGAACTGGCGACCGAAATATTCCAATAAAACAACCCTCAACTGAGTGTAGTATCGAGTATCAACCAACCTCGGACTGCACCAAAGTCAATTATCTCACTACCCTAAAGAGGCCAAGATGGTTCAATTAAGGTTCCTAAGATCGGTTGGTGCTTAATGACTCCTCAGAAGACCCATATTCTCCTCGTTGTAACACAAGGGATATCGGTACAGACCAAGGTGCCACACCAACGTAGCCACTGCTTCACCCATGTCGGTCTACGCCGGACAGGTCCCTCACAGCTTATGCTACCTAACAGGGTATCCCCAGATCCGGGTTAGGATCTATGTAACTCCGATGCAGTGCCCACAAATATAAAGCAAACAAACACAGCAATTAAAAACACGAGTCTGAGCTATCCTAAGGTACACCTCACTTTATAAGTCCCCAGCAGAGTCGCCAGTTCTGTGATCGGTGGATCTGGAACTGACTGTTTAACGCTGGTTCGCGAAATGTCGCGGAAGCAAGAGTCGCCACCGTCTTTTATTTTCTCCAACATGGAAAGGACAAAAGCACAGAAAAATTCCTTATTGAGATTGTTTCTCGGTTCGGGAGGTAGATTTATAGAAAGGGAAGGTGTTAGCACCCTTTCTATCCATGGTTATCCATGGGCTCTTAGATACTTGCTCATTTGTGTTTTCAAAATGTTTGTTTGCTTTTTAAGGTGAGTGGGTTTGAAAAAGTTCCGTTTAAAATTTCAGTTCGACTCTTGTATCAGTCCTCAAGAGTGTTTGAAAAGTTGTTTTTGAAAGCTTTTTTGCAAAGTGTCGGTGTGAAAAGAAGTCTTTTGGTTTGTTTTGAATTAGAGCAAGTATCTATGAGTCATCTACCTACCCTAAGGAATTAGTCTTGTTAAATGTCCTTAAGGTAGTGCCATCCCACCATTGAGAGGTAGGTAGCACCACCGTCGGAGGTGTTCGGGTCAATTCGAGGATTAGGGACAGTGTGGTCACCAAAGCAATAGGAGGATACCTTAGAAGCTACCCCCATGCCATGTTCATGGACATGAGGACTTACTAAAACATCCTCTACTCGATGACCACGTTTCGAGGGGCAAGGCAACAGTGAGGTGTACCCTAGGAGTGGTGTGTGAATCGTGTGTCATTTTCAGATTATTTGACTTGTCATGTATTTGGTGAGCTACACATTGTTTTTATTTGGGCATACATTCTTTCATGTGATTGTTAACAGTTAAAAGGTGCGAGAATTAAAATGCGGGAAAATAAAGGTCCTACGCTATTACAAAGGCGCGGGTCTACATCGCCAAATTAAACCAAGACCCGATTTGAATAAATAAAATACAAAAAATAAATGTCCTAATTATCTATTACAAAGCTTTGGGGCAAATACATTACATTCGTAAAAGAAATAAAAAATAAATACGCGAAAAGAAATTTGGAATCGAGGATGCGAGGGCGTTGGACCCTTTAAAGAAATAAATATTGAAATTAAGAAATTAACTAATAATTAAATAAAGAAAAGAACTTATTTTATGTTTTTTGTATTTATGAAATTAAGGAGAATTAAATTGGAATTAAAAATTAAATAAAACCCTAGTTCTAATTGTTTTTAATTTATTAAAGAAAATGTTTACGTTTGACCTAATTTAACCTAATTTTTTAATGACAATTTTATTTACCAAAATAATTAATTATTAATAATAAGGATAAGATGAGATTATTTTATTAAGAAAAAGAATAAAAAATCTAAAACCTAATTTCTACCCTTTTTAGTTATTTAGAAAATACATTAAGATTTAAACCCTAAATTAAACTAAATGGATTAACAAATTTATTTACAAAATAATATTAAATAAAATATATTTTTATTTTTATGATTTCTGATTTTTTTTGATATTTTTATATTATAAAGTTAATTTCATGGAATTAAATAAAACAAATAATATAATTAAAATAAATAAAAGAAAGGAATAAAAATAGAGAAAGGAAAGGCAAACATGGGGGTGTAGACCCAATGGAGGAGGTTGATTTGCAGTAATTTGGCCCAAGAATTCAGGCCTTGTTTGACTTCCAGCGTTGGTGTGAGGAGCTGTTGACTGGTGTCCATGGTGGACTGCCTATCCTGGCCTTTGGATTGGAGTTGTTGGGCGTGTGGCAAGCCAGATGATGAGGCTGTATGGTAGACCCTTTGTTTGACTTCCAGCGTTGGTGTGAGGAGCTGTTGACTGGTGTCCATGGTGGACTGCCTATCCTGGCCTTTGGATTGGAGTTGTTGGGCGTGTGGCAAGCCAGATGATGAGGCTGTATGGTAGACCCTTGATGAAGTACTGCATAGAAGCATGTTAAAACAAAATATATGAAATAAGTGGGGGACCTGGGAATCGAACCCAGGTCCCAATGCTTGCAATTATCCCTGTCCACCAACTGAGCTATGCACGCGTGTTTGTTAATATAATAAGATAGAAAGAACATATGTGAAAGCAAGCATTATACTGAAACCAAATAAAAAAACGCGCTAAGTTTCAAATGTACCAATCACATGCCTACAGCTCAGCGTCTTCCCCACTTCTTCGTTTTTTGCCTGAAAATATAAGCTAGATAATGGGGGTTTTAAACCCCCACAATCTGAAACAACAAAAAATAGCGAATAGAAACTGAGCAATCATAAAAAAGGCGCGATGAGTGTTTTGGATTCGTTGGAAGGTCCTGATTTCAATGGTGCTATTTTGGTTGGCCAATTTTTCCTCAAGCGTAAAACCCCAATTCAAGGTTCCTGAAACCCTAGGCATCGTTCATGGTAACTTTCCATACATGCAAGCATTCTTCAATTAAATTATGCCATTAGCTTCAGAATCAACATATTAGTATAAAACAGTAATGAAAATGCATTGATATGGCGTGTAAATTCAAATACGATTAAGGAAAAATTCATGTACAGGGTGACTGTGTTCTACCAGTTCTTTGTGTATGGAGAGTGGAAAATGATTGAGGCACGTCCAAAAATGTCCCAACAAGCCTTTGGAATACTTCTTTTGCTTCGAAACACACTCTAGCTATGAAATCAGTTTTGAGAATTTTTGGAAAAAATGCAAAGTTGGTTTTTAGGTTTGGGCGCAGCTTGCTTGTGTTTATGCATTAGGTTATCATTCTATATGTATCTGGAACGATTTAGGTTAAAGAAACCAAGCCCAAACCTTTGCATTCATGATTTGGATCTTTGATTTTCCATGTAATCTTTTTCAATCTTTTTCATGTCAAAACATTGTCAATCATGGGAGATTTTTGCCTTTTTGAGTATGCACGAAATCTTGAGGCTTTAATGAGAGAATATGCTGCAAAAAAGGATTGGAAAACAATGATTTGCTATTTTTGTCATATTTTATTTTAATTAAATGAACTAATAATAATAATAATTCAAATAATTAATAAAAAATGATAAAATAACTCCCTTGGATGTCAATGGGTCGTGCATGGCTTTTGGGTGATGATTCTTGGAAGAAATTAAGGCCCATTAGCAATTTTGAGGCATTTGAAGCAAAGTTGACTTTTCAAAATTCCCAAAAATTTCCCAACTTCCACAAGGCATATCTTACTCAATTTTTAAGCTTTGATCATGTTCTTGGACATTTTGGAAAGGTATTGAAGTCCTCTAACCAATGCCTTTGGTCCCATGTCATTTTGATTTACCAATCTCAAGTTATGGTCTTTGACTTAAAGTGCCTTTTTGTTGACTTTTGAAAATGACCTATAATGTTGAGATTGATAACTTTTTGTGAGAGCATTTCTTGTACTTTAAGTGTGAAGAGGAGTTGTAGGAAATGTCATTCTCTTCAAAATGAGCTTTGGATGGAATTTTTCTGATAAACCATGTGGAAGTTATGCCTTGGTCAAGTTACAGTTGACTTTTTCAGCTGTCCAAAAATAGAAACTTTTGCATCTTGAGACTTTTTGAGCCATGCTTTGAGAATCATGATCAAGAATTGATCAAATGATGTTTGTGGCTTCAAAATGAGATGTTGACCAAAAATTTGGACTTTTGACTGTCAAATGACCATTTTGCCCCTACAGTTGACTGTTGAGCAATTAGGGTTTTTGACTGTGCAATTTTGTGCTGTAAGTCTTGAAACTTGGCATGTGGATGCTTGACAATGTTTATAGGCATGTGGGACTAGTTTGGACCCTTGGAAACTTCAACTTCTTTGCCAGAACCAAAACCCTAATCTTTGACTGTTTAGGAGGCCATTGGACTGTGCAACCCTTGGGAAGACTTGAGCAAATTGAGATGATGCTTGTCAAAACTTTGAAGAATATGGGAGGGCAAATTTTGGGGTACAACAGAAGTGTCATCCTTTTTGAAGTGATTTTGTTCACTGAGAGAGCTTTCGTTCACTGGATATTCGTTGTGTGAATTTCTCCGCTGTCAAACAATTAGCCATATGAAAACAGTGATATTCAAGTAATGCAAAGTTTATGCTTGTCTTGAAGTTTTGAAAATGCGTTTTAACAAGTAAAGGAATTTTGTTAAGAAAATTCAAACTCAGGATTTTGAGTAAAGCCTTACAGGAGTCAAGATACCTTTTGTAACAGTATGCTTTCGAACTAACCCATGCTTCAATTAGGACTTTTGAAGGGTTGTAACGTGGCTTGGTTCACGGTTTAAAAAACAAAGGATAAAGGCTCAAATGTATTTGTACCCACCCATTCTTCGTGACGTTCTTCGGTCCTAAGCTCAGTTAATTGTACGTTTGAACTCCAATTGAGTCTGGGATGACGTTTTGGTGATGGTTCAAACAAGTTAAGTTTGTTGGAAGGCAGTCCTTTTTGCAACATTATATTTTTTTTGTTGAGGATTTGTAGTGCCCTCTTTCTTTTTATTTTTTATCCCTAATTTTTGCCTGAATGTTCCTGTTTTGAGATTACAGTAAGCAGGATGCCCCAGTTTTCTTAAGTCTCCTTTGTAGGTTTTGACTTAGTGGGTTTTTCTTTTTGAGAGATAATGACTGCCTATGTGATAGGGAACCATCACTGTCTTTTGATTCCAGAGGAATTTTTTTGATGTCATTCATTGTATTACGAGATGAGAGTTTGTGGCTTAATGCGCGTTTGAATTAACTGAGAAACTACCCTGCCCCAGGTTTCGATTAAAGGTTTCAATTTGTGTTAAAACAGAAAAACTTATACTTCTTTGGATCGAAGGGGTTGACTAGGGATTATCTTCCTTATAACTCCAGTGTTTAGGATTTGAAAGAATGCCTGCACATCGTCATCAAGGTCTGTCCAAAAGCATACTGTATGAGATTATGGCATTGTTTTCGTCATCCTCCCTCTAAAGACTTGTAACTTTTAGCAAGAGTTAAATGTCATAAGAATAATAAAAAGCATAGTTTAAATATAGTGAAAATGAAAGGATGAATTCAAGACAAACATATGAAATGCATTAATGAAACAGAGTTTGACATTAATAGGTAATTGTTTGAATAACAAAAGGAAACACAACTTGAAAATTCAAATGAAACAAAGACGCTCTCAATGATTTGGCATAGGAGCAGTGATCACGTTTGAAGTCTCTAGAGGGTCAAGCTCGATCTCCTTGGCATCAATCATGTCTTGGACCTTGTTCTTCAGAGCCCAATAATTGTTTGTGTCATGTCCCAAACTGTCAGCGTGGTATGCACACCTTTCATTGGGATGATAGGTAGGAGCGGAAGTATTTGGGTTCCGGAGAGGAGCCTTTAATGTAATTAGCCCTATCTTCAACAAGTGTTGTAGCACCTGAGCTAACGACATGCCAATCCTGGTAAATTGTCTCATAGGTGCAACCTTCTTGTGCTGATTCTTTTGTTGTTGTTGGCGAGGTTGTTGTTGGACCCGTGAGGTAGTAGCAAATTGGGGAGGTCTTCCGGCTTCTTGTCTCATGGGAGGCTGAGCAGTGACTTGATTTCCAATCCTGATTGTTTGCCCCATATGGTTGCAACCGTCTTGACGAAGCTTGTTGATAAGGACCCTCAGATCTTCTTATCCTTGTGCCAGGTTTTGAATGAGAGCCATCTGGCCCACCAGTTGTCCCATCATTTGGACCTTCATTATGGCTATCTCGGTTTGTAGCCGTTCCAACTAGTCATCTTTGTCGTCCCCAGGATTTCCCATGATCATTCCCATGGCGAGGAGTGCCTTGACTTCTTCTTGCCCCTTGGATAGGTTCAGGAACATCTCTTGAAGTTGAGTGTTTTGAGCCTGGATGTCCTTGATAGTCTGCTCTAGAGCCATCTCTACTGAAATAAACAGTAGGAAGATAAGGAGACCTGTGTGAGAGAAACCTGTCATGATATGATGCATGATATGGGGATGCATGTTTTCAAGGATCTCGTGGGGTAAACATAAGAAAGAGTTAGAAGTTGAACTTTGATCAACAACTTTGTTTGGAGAACTTTGTATCGGTGGATGTCCTTCCACGAGAATCAAGCTCACCATGTCAAGTGGGTCATATCCCTTGACTCAAGTTTGTTGTACTTGATCTTTGACGGTGTTTGTTTAGAGGAAAATAAATCCTCTTGCCCTTTGGTAGTCATCTGGTTCAACGTGACTCTGCATCAAAGACCCTCGATATCCTTGAAATGGTTATTGAAAGCGCTATGGTGTGATGTTATGATGTTATGTACAGATATGCGAGGTAAGCAAGTTTATATACAAGTAATCATATTCACACAAAGCAGACAAGTCCTTAGGTTCAGGCTTGCATGGGGTTTTATAGGTAAGTACCCTCTTGAAGTTTAGTTGGCTTAACTTGTCCTAGTTAATAGTAACCGGGTTCTAAGGGGTTTCAATATCACTGACCTTTCTTTTAGGCATTGTCTCAGCTCAATCAATCTTTTCTTGCAACCGAGATATCCCAAAAGTCCAGCCAAAATGAGTGTAGTATCGAGTATCAACCAATTTTCAGCTCTACACCGAAACCGGTCATCTCACTACATCCTAATGGCCAAGTTTGTTCAATTAGGGTTCTAAAGTAAGTTGATGCTTCACGACACCACGCGACGGCCCCGTACTCTCCTTAATTCGACTCAAGGGTTACCGGTACCAACCAAAGTGCCATATCAACGTAGCTACTGCTTCAACCATGTCGGTATACGCTGCACAGTTCCCTCGTAGTCTATTGCTACTTACCTAAAAGGTGCCCCCAAATCTGAGTGTAGGATTTAAAACAAACCCAAACAAGGAACCAAAATGTAAAGCATACAAATCAAATAATGAAAGCAAGTAAAGGTGATGTAACCTTAAGGTAACCCCACTTTTTAGTTTATTCCCCAGCAGAGTCGCCAGTTCTGTGATACAGTGGGAGAACTAACTTGAGGTTTTGCGTTTTGATCGCAAATGTTACGGTTTAGCAAGAGTCACCACCGACTTTTCTTTTATCCAAAAGGAAAGGTGAAAAAGCACAGGAAAGACCTTTAGAGATGTTTTCTTGAGTTCGGGGGGTAGATTATGAAAAGGGAAGGTATTATCACCCTTTTCATCCATGGTTTTCCATGGGATCTTAGTTACTTGCTAGATCAACTTTCTTTTGTTTGAATGTGTGCTTGTGATGTGGTTTTTGAAAGTATTTTGAAAATGTAACTTTGTAATGGCTCTCGTTTCTATAAGAACGTGTACAAAGTATTATTTTGAAAATAGTTCAAAGAGGTGTTTGTGAGATGTGTTTTTGAAAGTGATTTTGAAAAGGGTTTTCTTTGTAATGGCTCTCGTTTCTATAAGAACGCGTACAAAGTGTTTGTCTTTTGAAAATGTTTCAAAGTGAGAGTGTTGGTGCCTAAAATGTTTTTGTTATGAGCAAGCGAATAACTAAGAGCGAATCTACCTACTCGAAAGATCTTAAATGTGCTTTTCCTCCTCATTTAGATGTTGTTATCTTACCATTGATTTGGTAAGAAGCACCATCATTGGATGTAAAGGGACGGGCGTTGGGACGTTTGTATAGTCATAGAAGGCAACATATGGGACGTTTTAGCAATGTCGTTTTAGGGACTAGATCGTTTACCGAAGGCAACATCGAGGGTCATCGAGGGACTACGATCTTTTATCGAAGGGTCTTTGCTAAAACGCCCATGCTCGAGGGACATGACTATTTTCCGAAAGACGACAAAGTGAGGTTGCCTTAGAGGTGTTAGTGTGAAAAGTGTGTTTTATTGCATGCATTTGTCTTTGATTTTTTAAGTTGTCTATTTGCTGATTTTATCTTGCCATACATCCTAATTACTAGCAATATATGAAAGCAAGTAAACATGCGGAAAATAAATCCTAAGCTATTACATCACTTTAAGGGGATGGGGGTACAAATTTACAATGGGGATGAAGTGGAGACTGAAATATTACAATCATATCGAATGATAATAAAAACAATGTAAAAAACAATGTAAAATAAATGGAAAACTGCATTTTGAACTGCTATGTGTCGACCCATGTTGCTATGCATCGACACATAGCTTTTCCATGCCCCTGTAAAACAAAATTAGTTCAGTATGGGTCGACACATAATGGGATGTGTCGACTCATGCAACTTCTTGTATCGATGCAAAATGCGTATGTATCGACTCATAAGCTCTTCCAGCTCCTGTAAAACAAAATCTGCTCAGTATGAGTCGACACATAATGGGATGTGTCAACTCATGCACTTTCTTGCATCGACGCGAAACGCGTATGTGTCGACCCATAGTCTTTTCCCACTTCTGTTTTGGAACCTGAAATCAATATGAGTCGATGCATGGGGGTTATGTGTCGACTCATACCCTGTTTTTTCACTAGGATGAGTCGACACATGAGGATATGTGTCGATACATGCTTCATTTTCCTGCCTTAAACATTATTTTACTGAATGTACAGGTTAGCTTATGGCATATGATGGATAAACATGAATAACAAATGATTTAATGAGCCTAAACAAAGTACGGATGACTAGTTCAACAGGATAATAAAGTATTACATCTTGTCTTCAAAGAACAACAACTTGTTAATGATGTAATGACAAGATATCAAGTCAAGAGGACTTACCTTTGGGATGCACTGGTTATTTTAGAATTGAATGCTTTACCAAATGATGTGATAACCTTGTGAGTCTTCAGGAAGCTTCTCTGGACTACTATAACTGAGTTGGACTGTACTGTAATGTTTTTGGTGTTTTGAAGATGGAGATGAATAGAAACACAACAACTGTTTTTATGTTTGGACAAACTTTGTATGAATTGTTTGGCTTAGGGAGAGTTTGTATGGTGGAGTAAGAGGTTGGCATTCTGTTTTGAACAAGAACAAATTTGATTTTGAAAAATCAGTCAAGGTTCACAAGAATACTGTTTTTCTTCTCAATGAGACTCTCTATTCTCTCTCTCTATCCTCTCTTCCGAACCCAACCCTTTGTCTTATGAGGCATCCCTCCTTTTGTAGACCCCTTGACTGTGGTTTAGGGGGGAAAACAAATAAGCCATTTTCAATTGTTTTTCCATGTTGTTTTGATGCTTTCTGCACACAAATTTCCTTTGCTATTTTGGTGCAAGTTTGGGGTTGTCATGGTGCAGGCTTGGGCAGACTGCATATAGCAGTTTTTGACTGGTTTTGTGGACATATTTTGGATTATATAAGACATAAATGCAGGTTTTGTGGCAATGTGATATATCCTATTTTCTTCAATTTTGGACAGCATAGTTGTAGCATGTCACGAGTTTAGTCTTGTGCACATTATGTCAAAGGCAAAAATATTGTGACAAGGTTTTAATCAAGACATAGTTTTAGGATATGTAATTTTACAAAAAATGTCACTTTGTAATAACTTGAATTACTTGCATCATCTTGAATTATTTGGAGTTATAGTAAAATACCATGAAGCAAATGAATTTAACCAAGTATAGAAAATACTTAGAAAAATCTCAAAGTCTTGCAAAGTTGGATTTTTGATTCTCTTGACTTCTTAATGATCGAGCTTGATATTTTTGAATGTCTTGATGAAATTTGATCTTTGGGTTGTAATGTTGACCAAAAAGTCAAAGTTTGACTTTCTAGTATGCAATTGACCATTTTGCCCTTGTGCTAATTTCAAGCCTAAATTGATGTATCAGTGCCGCAAACTTGACGTCTTAGAATATCTTATGAGCAAACACTTGAAAAATGAGAGGACAAATTTTGGGGTACAACACACACAATCTGTGTTTTGTCTTTTGATGAGTATGGTCAAAAACAGTCTGCTGTGAAACAGTCCTGCACCAAGCTTCCACAAAACTCCAAAACTTCTACAAACAGTCCTGTTATGCTGCTCCTAATTTGCACCAAACTAGCATATAAGAGTTGCACCTCAAAAGCTATGAAAACAGCATACCCAAACTGTTCAAATGTTATTTGTTTTCCCTAAAAAACCCAGCAAAACTCTTCTACAAACAAGGGGCTTCACAACACATCTAAAGGGGGGGGGGGGGGGGGCTTTTGGGACGAAGACTTTAGAGAGGCAGAGAGTGGCATTTTCAGAGGGCTTTTTAGTAAGGCTTTGAGAGAGGCTTGTTAGAAAAGAAAAAAGGAGAGAATACTTAAAATATTATTCAACCCAGAACCAAAAAGAAACACAACACCTTTGTTCTCTCTTTCGAATCCAAGTTTCCTTGTCCTTCGAACCACTTCTTTCCTTCCTTCGAATCCAAGAGTATTCAAGGCAGCAACTCAAGGTTCAAAACACCAACTCCAGATTCAAGGTAAGTCTTCTTGACTTTAAACCTTTCGTTTCAAGCATAACATGTAAATAACCATTGCCTTTAAAACTAACCTTTCGTTTCAAGCATCATTGATACCTTGTTGTTTATTTTCGTTTCTACCTTCTTTGTTTCTAACCTTTTGGTTTGTCTTCTTTGTTTATTAAAAACATATTAAGAACTAACCTTACCATAAAACAATATTTGCATGGTTTCGACCCATGCTGCTATTTAATCCCAAACGAAAGAAAACAAAAAAAGAGGCTTGTGTGAATCGAAGGATGCAAGCTTTGATACACACTGGTTTGCAGGCCTAAACGAAGGACAAAAAGGGTGTGAATTGAAGGGTGCATACTCATACTGACTTACAATCCTCAATGAAGTAAAAAGTCTGTGATCGAAGGGTGCATACTCATACTGCTTCACAGTCTCAAATGAAGGGCAAGAAGGGTTGAATCGAAGGGTGCACACAACATGAATCGAAAGACTTACTTTTCTCTATTTTGTGTTGTTTTTTTTGTTTTTTTAATATTTTATTTCTATTCAATATGGTTGTAATAATTAGGACTTTTATTGCTTTCCAACCCCCATTTGTAAATTTGTATACCCCATCCCCCAAAACATGTAATAGCGTAGGACATTTATTTTCCGCATTTTTATTGTTTTCATAAATGTTAGTAACTAGGGTGTGTATGGCCAAATAAAATAAACCGTTAGAAAATCCTAATTTCAAAGACAAAAATGCATGCAAACAAACACACTATTCACACGTGCACCTCTAGGATAATGTCACTTGTTGCCTCGGAAAATAGTCATGTCCCTCAAATATGGGCGTTTTAGTAAAGACCCTCAATAAAAAGATCGTAGTCCCTTGGTGTCCCTCGATGTTTCCTTCAGTAAACGATCTAGTCCATAACGAAAATTGCTAAAGCGTCTCATAGGTTGCCTTCTATGACTATACAATTGACCGACGCCCGTCCCTTCACATCCAATGATGGGGCTTCTTACTAAATCAATGTTAAGATAGCAACATCTAAAGGAGGAGGAAAAGAACATAGACCTTTTGAGTAGGTAGGACGCTCATAGTTGCTTGCTCTTGAACTAAAACCATTTTCTACAATTACACTTTCAAAACATATTAAAAAACAAACATGTTTCAAACACATCAAACACGTTCAAAACATGAAAATATTTTCAAAAAGTCCAACACTTTGTATGCATTATTATAGAGACGAGAATCATTACAAAGTTTGCCTTAACGAAGACACTTTTCAAAAATACTTTCAAAACCCACCATAAACCATATTTTCAAACAAAGCATTTTCAAGTGATCTAGCAAGTAACTAAGAGCCCATAGATAACTATGGATGAAAAGGGTGCTAACACCTTCCCTTTTCATAATCTACCCCCAAACTCAAGAAAATATCTCAAAGGTCTTTCCTGTTCTTTTCACCCTTTCCTTTATTGGATAAAAGCAAAGTCAATGGCGACTCTTGCTATCCTTAACAATTGCGATCAAATGCAAAACAACCAAGTCAGTTCTCCCACCGTATTACAGAACTGACGACTCTGCTGCGGAGTACTTAAAAGTGGGGTTACCTTAGAGTTAGATCACATTTACTTGCTTTGATTGTTTGATTTGTTTGCTTTACATTTTTAGGTCCTTGTTTGGGTTGTTGTTAAAGATCTTACACTCGGATCTGGGGCACCTTTTAGGTAAGTAACAATAGATCGTGGGGACTGTGCGGGGTATACCGACATGGTTGAAGCGATGGTTATGTTAGTGTGACACATTTGTTGGTACCGATATCCCTTGTCTTGAATTGAGGAGAATATGGGGCCGCTGTGTGGTGTCATGGAGAACTAACTGACCTTAAAACCTTTAATTGAACAACTTGGCCATTAGGAAGTAATGAGATAGCCGACTTTGGTTCCGACCGAAGAATGGTTGATACTCGATGCTACGCTCATTGAGATTGGACTTTTGGGATATCTCAGCCGCAAGAAAAGATTGATTGTGCTGAGATAATGCCCAATGAAGAAATATCAGTGATATAGGGATCCCCTAAGACCCGTTTACTTTCTAGGACAGGTTGAGCCAACTAAACTTCAAGAGGGTACTTACCTATGAACTCCATGCAAGCCTAAACCTAAGGAATTGTGTGCTTTGTTTGTATATGATTATTTGTATATAAAGACTTGTTTGCTTTATTTACATGTACATAAACACCATGACATCTTACCATAACATTGTCAATAACCATTTCAAGGATCTCAAAGGGACTGTGATGCAGGGTTATGTTCAACCATACATCTATCAAGGGGCAAGAGGATTTATTCTCCTCTAACCAAATGCCGTTAAGAACCAAAGCATGGTAACAAGAGTCAAGGGCTATGACCCACTTGACATGGTAAGCTTGATTCTCGTGGAAGGACATTCAACGATACGAAGTTCTCTAATCAAAGCTGTGATCAAAGTTCAACTTCTGATATTTTCTTGTGTTTACCCCACGAGATCCTTAAAAACATTGCATCCACATATCATGCATGTCATCATAACAGGTTCTCCCCATACAAGTTTTCTCATCTGCTTACTGTTTATTTCAGTAGAGGTGGCTCTAGAGCAAACAATTAAAGATCTCCAAGCTCAGAATGCCCAGTTCCAACAAATGCTCATGAACTTAGCCAATGGCCAGGAAGATCTGAAAACACTCTTCACTAAAGAGAGTATGAAGAAGACTAAGAAGAAGGTCGTCGTCCTTAACATAGGAAGACGGTTCAAGGGGCCTTCCCAACTAGCTCAAAAAGAAGATACTTCTTATGAAGAAGAAGACAATGAAAAAGAGGAAGCTAGAAGCACTAGAGCTAACCAAGCTACTGATGACAAAGACTATTTTGAGGAGAAGTATCAACCGTCAGATGAAAAGTACAAACAGCTTGAAGACAGACTAAAGGCTGTGGAGATCCAAGTTGTGTCTGGCTTTGACTTTGGAGACTTGGGTTTGGTTCCTGGTGTGGTCATTCCATACAAGTTCAAGATCCCTGCTTTTGCCAAGTATGATGGGGTCTCCTGCCCGAAACTTCATCTAAGGTCTTACATGCGTAAGATTCAGCCACACACTACTGACCAGAAGCTCTGGGTCCATTTTTATCAAGAGAGTCTAGATGGGACTCAACTTGAATGGTTCTATCAATTGGAAGGTTCCTGCATCCACACTTGGGAGGATCTAGCTGCTGCTTTCTACAAGCAGGACAAATAGAACACTGATCTTGAACCAACTCGCGTGCAGTTGAAAAATATGACCATGGGTTCAAATGAGGGTGTAACACGGTGGGAGAACTGACTTGGGTGTTTTGCGTTTGATCATAATTTTTTCGGATAGCAAGAGTCGCCATCGACTTTTCTTTTATCCAATAAGGAAAGGTTGAAAAGAAAATGAACGACCTTTCGAGATTATTTCTTGAGTTCAGGGGGTAGGTTATAAAAAGGGAAGGTGTTAGCATCCTTTTCATCCGTAGTTATCTACGGGATCTTAGTTGCTTGCTAGATCACTTGATTTTGTTTGTAAATGTGCTTGTGGTGTGAGTTTTAAAAGTATTTTGAAAACGTCTTTGTAATGGCTCTCATTTCTATAAGAACGCGTACAAAGTGTTGTTTTGAAAATGGTTCAAAGAGGTATTTGTGGAATGTGTTTTTGAAAGTGATTTTGAAAATGTGTCTTTGTAATGGTTCTCATTTCTATAAGAACACGTACAAAGAGCTTTGTCTTTTGAAAATGTTTCAAAATGAAAGTATTGGTGTATAAAAATGTTTTTGTTGTGAGCAAGCGAGCAACTAGGAGCAACCTACCTACACAAAAGGTCTTAAATTTTCTTTTCTTCCTCCTTTAGATGTTGCTATCTTGCCATTGATTTGGTAAGAAGCTCCATCGTTGGATGTGAAGGAACGGGTGTGGGACGTTTGTATAGTCATAGAAAGCAACCTATGGGACGTTTTAGCAATGTCGTTTAGGGACTAGATCGTTTACCGAAGGCAACATTGAGGGTCATTGAGGGACTACGATCTTTTACCGAGGGTCTTTGCTAAAACGCCTATATTTGAGGGACATGACTATTTTTCCGAGGCAACAAGTGAGATTACCCTAAGGGTGCATGTGTAAATAGTGTGTTTGACTTGCATGCATTTTGTCTTGATTAGGGGTTGTCTACTTGTTATTTTTATCTTGCCATACATCCTAATTACTAACAATGTATGAAAGCAATACAAATGCGGAAAATAAATGCTAAGCTATTACATCGTTTCAGGGATGGGGATACATATTTACAAATGGGGATTGCAAGAATTTAAATCCTAATTATCTATTACAACCATATTGAATTGTACAATACAAGAAAAGGAATGGATTTGTTTTGAAAAGGGTTTTTTTGTCTTAATAAATAAAAATAAAAATAATTAGTCAATAAAAAGAAAATATTTTTTATGTCTTTTTCATATTAATAAAAATAGTATTAATGCTAAAAATAATAAAAATAAGAAGGAAAAGGAAAAATAACTAAAATAGGATCAACATGTTGCTGAAAACAAAAATGAGAGGGACCAGAAGTTCTGATGCTAGGCACGCTGTAGTTCAGAAAGAAACATTAGAGGAAACCAAAAGCTTTGGATTGCTGCACACTGATGTTCTGGGTGTTAAAACAGTGAGGAAAACCTAGAAGTTTTGTGTGTTGTGTTACAATAGTGAGAAAGACCTAGAAGTTCTGTGTGTTGTGTTACAACAGTGAGAAAAATCTAGAAGTTCTGTGTGTTGGGTTACAACAGTGAGAAAAAGCTAGAAGTTTTGTGTGTTGTGTTGCAACAGTGAGAAAAGCCTAGAAGTTTTGTATGATGTGTTACAACAGTGAGAAAAGCCTAGAAGTTCTGTGTTGTGTTAAAACAGTGAGAAAGACCTAGAAGTTCTGTGTGCTGTAGTACAATAGTGAGAAATACCTAGAAGTTATGTGTGATGTGTTACAACAATGAGAAAAACCTAGAAGGTCTGTGTGATGTGTTACAACAGTGAGAAAAACCTAGAAGTTCTGTGTGCTGTGTTACAACAGTGAGAAAAACCTAGAAGTTTTGTGTGCTGTGTTACAATAGTGAGAAAGACCTAAAAGTTCTGTGTGCTGTGTTACAACAGTGAGAAAAACCTAGAAGTTCTGTGTGTTGTGTTACAACAGTGAGAAAAACCTATAAGTTCAGTGTGTTGTGTTACAACAGTGAGAAAAACCTAGAAATTCTGTGTGCTGCGTTACAACTGTGAGAAAAGCCTAGAAGTTCTAGTCCTAATTCTGAGCTTAGTTTTCTTCAATAAGTTCTGATCCACGGTTTTTCTACTTAGGCAATGATATGTACAGTCTCAACACTATGATATCAACATTTTTAATGATGTTCTGAATGAAAAGTTCAAAGTCAGGATAACTTACCTTGAGTCTGAAGCGTGTGTTTAGGACTTGAGCTGCTACCTTCGAGTGTTCTGGGGTTAGCAAGAAACGGAACATAAATGTTATGTTCTTTGATTCAAAGGGAAGAACAAAGGTATTGTTTTGAGAATTCTGGATTTAAGAGTGTTTGAGTTTTTTCTTTTCTTTCTTTTTGTATTCAATAACTCTCTCCCCCAAAAGCCAACCCCTTAGATGTGTGGTGGAACAATTCATTTATAGATGAGTTTGTTGTCGTTTTGGGGGGGGGGGGGGGGGAGGGACAAATGGGATTTGAACCATTTTGGCATACTATTTCATTGCTTTTTAAATACAACTTTTATGTGCTAATTTTTTGCAAATATGAGGATTGAGAAAATGCAGGCGTGGACTGGATCAGTAGCAATTTTGGAGTGTTGTGGCAGCTGGATGCAGGACTGTGTCATATTAGTACAACAGGCTGTTCAAAACAAGGTTTTGGGGCTTGGTGATGTTCTGATCGAAGAGTGGAAAGACCAGAGTGAGATTCGAAGGGTGATGTTTTGATCGAAGAGTAGAACATAGTCTCCATATGCTGAAGAATGAAACTTGAAGGGTCATGTTCTGATCGAAGAACACAACTTTCAAATGTTGAAGAATGAGATTTGAAGGGTTATGTTCTGATCTAAGAGTAGAGCTTCTATATGTTCTGACCAAAGGGTCATATTCTGATCGAAGAGTCATGTTCTGATCAAAGAGTAGAGCTTCTATATATTCTGATCGAAGGGTCATATTCTGATCGAAGAGTAAAGCTTCTATATGTTTTGATCGAAGGGTCATGTTCTGATTAAAGGGTCATGTTCTGAATCACTTTTGCAAATTCTGATTGTACTTGTGTGAAAACTGACCCAGAAGTTCTGTCCAAATTCTGACTTAAAAGTGCTCAGAATTTACTAAGTGTTTTAGCTTCAAGGATGTCTTCATGGATTTATAACTTGAAATCCCAGCCTTTCTAGATTAAGTTATGTTGTACAATATTTTAGATCTCATTGAGATCTATAACTTTCATGTCAGAAGTTCTGATTGAATCATCTTACATCATGATGAAAATCTGGCCCAAAGTTATGAAATTATCATATTTTCTCAACACTTAGAAAATTTTCTAAGTGTTTAGAAATTTGACTTTTCAAAGTAATCTCTGACTTTTGATTTCTTGATGAACCAACTTCATGTCTTGATGAAATATGATTTTGATCAAAAAGTCAAAGTTTGACTTTTTAGTGTGCATTTGACCATTTTGTCCTTGTGAATGACTTTCTTAGATAATTGTAATTCGAGACTTGAAACTTGACATAAGCAATCCCAAGGGTCCAGGATGATCCCTTGAGAAATGAGAGGGAAAATTTTTGGGTACAACAACTGCCCCCTGTTCAATCTTCTTAAACCCGAAGAGTTAGATTGGCGAACCTGCCATTCGTGACTTGAAGGTGGAAGATGATTGGACACTAGAGTGCCCAGAAATTTGCACTTGATGATGTGGTGGTTGATTGTGCAGTGAATAGGCTTAAAGATGCCATTTGGAGAGATGATGGAGAGTTGTCGGAGATGGGCTTACAGATGCCATCTAAAAGTGATTGGTGGCAAAAATTTAAAGAAGTATCAGAATAAATCCCTGGTTGATTTATACTGAAATAATAGATGTAGTGGGATGAGTATCAGAAAAATATCCAAAAATGGATTGTATCTGACTCGCATCTGAAATATGTACTGAATGAGCGTCAGAATGACATCTGTATCTAGATCGTATCTGGACTGTATTTGAGAAATGTGCTGAATGAGCATCAGAATGGCATCCGTATCTGGAGCGTATCTGAACTATATCTGAAAGTTGAGTTTGAATGAGTATCAGAATGACATCCATATCTGGAGCGTATCTGAACTATATTTGAAAGCTTAATCTGGATGAGTATTAGAATGGCATCCGTATCTGGAGCATATCTGAACTGTATCTGAAAGCTGAGTCTGAATGAGTATCAAAATGACATCCGTATCTGGAGCGTATCTGAACTGTATTGGAAAGCTGAATCTGAATGAGTATCAGAATGACATCCGTATCTGGAGCGTATCTGAAAGCTAAATCTGAATGAGTATCAGAATGGCATCCGTATCCGGAGCGTATCTGAACTGTATCTGAAAGCTGAGTCTGAATGAGTATCAGAATGGCATCCGTAACTGGAGCGTATATGAACTGTATCGGAAAGCTGAATCTGAATGAGTATCAGAATGGCATCCCTATATGGAGCGTATCTGAACTGTATCTGAAAGCTGAATCTAAATGAGTATCAGAATGACATCCGTATCTGGAGCATATCTGAATTGTATCCGAAAGCAGAGTCTGGATGAGTATTAGAATGGAATCCATATCTGGAGCGTATCTGAACTGTATCGGAAAGATGAATGAGAAGGAGCCCGTGTAGGATTGCTTCATGATGAGTTTGTGTAAAACTGAATCTAGAAATGAGAAGGAACATGGGTAGGGTTGCTTCATCTGGTCAAGTAGATAGTTATCCTATCTAGTTTCAGGTATTAATCTCTGACCTGAGAAAGAAAGATGGTTTTCCTGGCTTGTTACAGGTGTTAATCTTCAATCTCTTCATGTAGATGGTTTTCCTGGCTTATTACAGGTGTTAATCTACAATCAATCGTCCATAAATAGTTTTCCTAGCTAGTTACAGGTATTAATCTGGAACTTGAAAAAGTTGGTCATTTGAGATAGTTGTCATGTCTGGTTTCAGGTATTAATCTTTGACCTGAGAAAGAAAGATAGTTTTTCTGGATTGTTACAGGTGTTAATCTTTCATATCTTCATGTAGATAGTTTTCCTGGCTTGTTACAGATGTTAATCTATAATCAGTCGTCCACAGATAGTTTTCCTGGCTAGTTACATGTATTAATTTGGAACTTGAAAACGTTGGTCTTTTGATATAGTTGTCCTGTCTAGTTTCAGGTGTTAATCTCTGACCTTTTGAAGATCGTTGTTGATAGCCATCTGATGATTTGATATTTCCTGAAAAGGTAAAGAGTTAGCTGCATGCAATGTCATGATGTATGAAATGCATGGTGCAATGATTTTCTCAAAATAAATGAGATTGTTTCGTATGCACTTGTCATGTATGTAATATGATGCATGAAATGCGAAATGTTACTGGAATGTATTTTTGTCTTGGAAAATAAATCCTTGACAAACGTTGGGGAGCTTTGGGAGGCTGAATCCCGGATGACCATTGGGGATGAAGAGTATGCCCATCTTCAAACCTTTCTTAGAACGTTTCTACTGGGGATTCCTGATTTTGTTGTTTGAGGAGAAATCCACTGGGGGGTGTTGGTTTTGCTTGAGAAGAAAACTCTGTGGAGAGTGTTGATTTTCGTTTTGGGGGAAAAAGTTCAGGAGTATTAGTTGTCCGTTGCTCTACTCGAGAGTTATCTCTTGATGGAAGAGAAAGGAAGTTAAAAACTTGTTGGGAATAAAGAAGTTAATTGTTATCTGGTTGTCTTTTGGGCTTTGCAACGACCTACAGGGGATTGTGGAAAAGTCTACTGGGTAAGAGGGGTTGTGGTCCCTTGATTTGTGATAGTTTGGGAGGAAAATTCAAGCTGGGGAATCTTGCCGTTT
This sequence comes from Vicia faba, assembly GCA_948472305.1. Taxonomy (NCBI): domain Eukaryota; kingdom Viridiplantae; phylum Streptophyta; class Magnoliopsida; order Fabales; family Fabaceae; genus Vicia; species Vicia faba. The sequence goes on along the minus strand of OX451740.1, from coordinate 992,627,567 downwards.
GTTGGGGGAAATAAACCCTGTCACCTGCCTGCTGGAGAGGCGTTTCCTTTTGGTAGAGCTCCTCGAAGGCTCTTGAGATCAACTCAGTTTGGAAGAAGTTTTCAGAGATTGAAATTTTGGCTGGGAATTGCCTAGATCCAACTTTGTGGGGACTTGAATGGGGATTACCTTATGAAGGGGATTTCTTGGAGATTTGTCGCTGACCCTAGTATCCAGTGTTGTAGCGCCGCCAGAAAAACGTTTGCTTGACCCTTTGCTGGAATTCAAGCTTAATTCCCTAAGTGATTTAGATGCAGACTTGCCCCTAGTTATTCAGCACCTCTCAAGAGATTTATTGTAATCTTGACTCAACTGCCCCAGGTGAGTTTGGAGAATGGCGTGCCATGCCCCATTGCTTATAGGAGATATGTCATTGGAAGTGTCATCCCATTTGAAGTGATTTTGTTCACTAAGAGAGCTTTCGTTCCCTAGACATTCGTCATGTGAATTTCTCCGCTGTCAAACAATTAGCCATATGCAAACAATGATATTCAAATAATGAAAAGTTTATGCTTGTCTTGAAGTTTTGAAAATTCGTTTTAGCCGATAAAAGAATTTCTGTAAGAAAATTCAACTCAGGATTTGGAGTAAAGCCTTACAGGAGTCAGGATACCTTTCATAACAGTATGCTTTTGAACTAACCCATGCTTCAATTAGAACTTTTGAAGGGTTGTAACGTGGCTTGGTTCACGGTTTAAGAAACAAAGGATAAGGCTCAAAGTGTATTTGTACCTTCCCGTTCTTCGTGTTGTCCTTTAGTCTTAAACTCAGTTAATTGTGCGTTTGGACTCCAATCGAGTCTGGAATGACGTTTTGGTGATGGTTCAGACAAGTTAAGTTTGTTGGAAGGCAGTCATTTCCCCCCCATATTTTCCATGTTGTTGAGGATTTGTAGTGACCTCTTTTTGATTTATTATCCCTGATTTTGCCTGACTGTTCTTGTTTTTGAGATTACAGTCAGCGGGATGCCCCAATTTTTCTTAAGTCTCCTTCGTAGGTTTTGACTTAGTGGGCTTTTCTCTTGAGAGATGATGACTGCCTATTTGGTAGGGAACCATCACTGTCTTTTGATTCCAGAGGAATATTTTTGATTTCATTCGTTGTATACAAAGTGAAGGTTTGTGACTGAATGCGTGTTTGAATTAACTGAGAGACTAACCTGCCCCAGGTTTTGATTAAAGGTTTCAGTTTGTGTAAAAAGGAAACTCCTACTTCTTTGGCTCAAAGGGGTTGACCATGGATTATCCTCCTTATAACTCCAGTTTAGGAATTTAAAGAACGCCTGTACATCGTCAGCAAGGTCTGTCCAAAAGCATATTGAATGAGATTATGGCTTGTAACTTTTTGAAATAAAAGTTGAATATCATAAAGGGAGTAACAAGCCTAGTTTAAATAGAATGAAAATGAATGGACTAATTCAAGACAAGCATATTTAATGCATTAATAAGAGTAACCAAAGTCTTGACATAAATATAGGTGTTTAAGCAAACAAAGAAATTACAACTGAAAATTCGAATAAACAAAAAATTTCCTCGCCCAGAATGCCATTTCATACGGATGCCCTTGAGGGGTGATAATAAAGCTCCAGTTGACCGTCTTGTGTGAACTCCAACGCCCCTTCATTGATCAGATCTTGGATCTTGTTTTTAACGTCCAATAGTTATCAGTATTGTGCCCAGAATGTTGGAATGATATGCATACCTTTCTCCATGATTGTAACAGGGAGAAGCAGTATTAGGATTCTGAGGAGGATCCCTTAATGTAACCAAATTCATCTTCAGCATGTGTCGCAAGACTTGCAATATTGGCATGTTGAGTTTGGTAAATTGCCTATTGGATGGGACCCGTTTATACTGATTACCCTATTTTTGTTAGGCTCGTGATGTAGCAGCAATTTGGGAAGGTCTGCTCTCCCTCAAACTGGTTTCTTGTCTCGTGGGAGGCTGAATAATGACTTGATCCCCAATCTCGAATGTTTGCTTCATACGATTTCAACTGTCTTAATGAAGTTTGTTGACGATGGTCCTTAGCTCCTCTTGTCTCCGAGCTAAGTTTTAGATAAGAGCCATCTGGCCCACCAGTTGTCCCATCATCTGGATCTTCATTGTTACCATTTCAGTTTATAGCTGTTCTAACTGGTCATCCTTGTTGTCCTCAGTATTCCCCATGATCATGTCCCTAGTGAGGAGTGCTTTCACCTCTTCTTGTCCCTTGGACAGGTTCAAGAACATTTCCTGAAGTTGAGCGTTTTGAGTCTGAATGTCTTTGATAGTCTGTTCTAGAGCCATCTCTACTGAAATAAACAGTAAACAGATGAGAGACCTGTGTGTCAAATCCTGTTATGATATGATGCATGGTATGTGGATGCAATGTTTTCAAGGACTTAAAATTTTTTAATTTGTTATAGACAAAGAAAGGAGCAAACGTTAATTATATTAATAAGTTTAAATTGATTACAACCGTGCCCCTTAGGCTTATAATGGAGGAAATAAAGTAAAATAAACTCCTAAGGCAAAAAGTTCGAATGCATCCTCTTTGGTGCGATGTAAGCATTCAGATTTCGCTCCTCATGAAGCTGTCTCGTAAGCTCCAGGACCTTCTTTTCACTCGCATAGAACTGGGCCTCGAAAGTGTCTCGTTCTTCCTTCAGCTGGATCCAAGCTCTTTGTAAGTCTTCAAGATAAGTAGGCATGGTAGGGTGATAGATAGCATAAGGAACATCTCCTTCAACTAATGACTCCATGATGATAGGCAAAGTGGCAGGGTATGGCATACCGAGTCTTTGAGCACGAGTTCATACCCACTTAAGATAAGGTTCCAAAGGAATGGAGTTCTTACGCCTCAATGTCTTACTATCCACTTTGTTTACACCCTCCAAGCTCGTATAAATATCCGACGGTAGCCTTGATCGTCACTCTCGTAGTCGAACACAAAACCTTGGGTGAGTGCATCATGAGGACCATCTCTTCGTGCATAGCCAAATTATCGTAATGCAAGAGAAGGGTTATAGGTGATACCTCCCCTAATGCCAAGCAAAGGGACATTAGGGAATTCCCCACAATAGTCAATGATAGTAGTATCCTCCAAGGATCGAGAACACCAATAAATGTCAGAGTGTGTGAGGGACATCATCATTTGAGACCATGTTAATCCTTGCTCGTTCTTCAATGTTGATCGAGGTAAGTGCGAAGTAAACCACTTAGCGAGTATGGGAATTCAACACAAGAGAGTACCTCTTTTCTTTATTGTGCAAGTGTGGAAGCAATGTAAAATGTCTCCAAGCAAAGTAGGTATATGAGCACGAGAGAGGAAGACCTTGATGGCACTCACATCTATGAATTGGTCCGGATTGGGAGAAAGAACCAAACCATAGATTAGAAGAGCCAAGACATCTTCAAAGGCTTGAAAATCCATATCTTCCCAGAATGAGCGAGCCTTATCCAATAGGAATTTGGATAGAAAACCCTTAACTCCGCTTCTTGTCTCCCAATTTGCTATGATGTCGGCTCTCTTCAGATGCAGGGCTTTGGCAATGACTTCAGGCTTTGGAGTCCCTTCTAAACCAGTGAACGGTAAATGATCAAGCACGGGCACTCCCTACAGTTGAGAGAACTCCTCTAGCGTAGGGACCAACTGATAGTTAGGAAAGGTGAAGCAATGATGCATGAGATCAAAGAATTGGAAGAGCACACACATCATTTCTTCTGAGAATTTGGAGGTAGCCAAGATGAGAAGTCGACCATATTTCTTGGTGACGGGAGAATCTCCAGGCACCCTTGATGCCAACTCTTAGAGTTGAGGGTGAGCTTTCACGAAGCTGATCCGAATGGTATTCCTTCGGATGGGATTCATGACCTACAAAATAAAGCAAAGATAAATTCCTAAATCCTTGAAATGGTTAGTGAGAATGCTTATGATGTTATGATGTTTATGATGTTATGTACAAGTATGCAAAGAAAGCAAGTTGTTATGTACAAATAGAACAGACAAGTCCTTAGGTTTAGGCTTGCATGGAGTTTGTAGGTAAGTACCCTCTTGAAGTTTAGTTGGCTCAACCCGTCCTAGAAAGTAACCGGGTTCCAGGGGATCTCAATATCACCGACCTTTATTTTAAGCATTGTCTCAGCATAATCAATCTTTTCTTACGGCCGAGATATCCCAAAAGTCCAATCTCAATAAGTGTAGTATCGAGTATCAACCAATTTTCAGCTTTCCACCAAAACCAGCTATCTCACTACTTCGTAATGGCCAAGTTTTTCAATTAAGGTTCTAAGGTCAGTTAGTGCTTCATGACACTGCTCAGCGGCCCCGTATTCTCCTCGATTCAACACAAGGGATACTGGTACCAACAAATGCGTCACACTAATGTAGCCATTGCTTTAAACATATCGGTCTATGCTGTACAATTTCCATAATCTATTTCTACTTACCGGAAAAGGTGCCCCAGATCCGGGTAGAGGATTAAAACAAGTCTAAACAAGGAACCATAATGTAAAGCAAACAAATCAAACAAAGGAAAGCAAGTAAAGGTGATCTAGCCCTAAGGTAACCCCACTTTTAAGTAGTTCCCCAACAGAGTCGCCAGTTCTGTAACACGGTGGGAGAACTAACTTGGGTGTTTTGCGTTTGATCGCAATTGTTGCGGATAGCAAGAGTCGTCACCGTATCCAATAAGGAAAGGTTTAAAAGAACAAGAAAGACCTTTCAAGATTATTTCTTGAGTTTGGGGGGTAGGTTATGAAAAGGGAAGGTGTTAGCACCCTTTTCATCCGTAGTTATCTACGGGCTCTTAGTTGCTTGCTAGATCACTTGCTTTTGTTTGAAAATGTGCTTGTGGTGTGAGTTTTGAAAGTATTTTGAAAACATCTTTGTAATGGCTCTCATTTCTATAAGAATGCGTACAAAGTGTTGTTTTGAAAATGGTTCAAAGATGTGTTTGTGGAATGTGTTTTTGAAAGTGATTTTGAAAAGGTGTCTTTGTAATGGCTCTCGTTTCTATAAGAACACATACAAAGAGCTTTGTCTTTTGAAAATGTTTCAAAATGAAAGTGTTGGTGTATAAAAATGTTTTTGTTGTGAGCAAGCGAGCAACTAGGAACAACCTACCTACTCAAAAGGTCTTAAATGTTCTTTTCTTCCTCCTTTAGATGTTGCTATCTTGCCATTAATTTGGTAAGAAGCCCCATTATTGGATGTGAAGGGACAGACGTGGTACGTTTGTATAGTCATAGAAAGCAACCTATGAGACGTTTTAGCAATGTCGTTTAGGGACTAGATCGTTTACCGAATGCAACATTGAGGGTCATCAAGGGACTACGATCTTTTATCGAGGGTCTTTGCTAAAACGCTCATATTCGAGGGACATGACTATTTTTCTGAGGCAACAAGTGAGATTACCCTAAGGGTGCATGTGTGAATAATGTGTTTGATTTGCATGCATTTTATCTTGATTAGGGGTTGTCTACTTGTTATTTTTATCTTGCCATACACCCTAATACTAACCATGTATGAAAGCAATAAAAATGCGGAAAATAAATCCTAAACTATTACATTGTTTCAGGCACGGGGATACATATTTACAAATGGGGATTGCGAGACTTTAAATCCAAATGATCTATTACAACCATATTGAATTGTACAATACAAGAAAAGGAAAGGATTTGTTTTGAAAAGGGTTTTTTGTCTTAATAAATTAAAACAAAAATAACTAGTTAATAAAAAGAAAATATTTTTTATGTATTTTTTATATTAATAAAAATAGTATTAATTCTAAAAATAATAAAAATAAGAAGGAAAAGGAAAAATAACGAAAACAAGATCAACATGTTGCTGAAAACAAAAATGAGAGGGACCAAAAGTTCTTATGCTAGGCACGCTATAGTTCAGAAAGAAACGTTAGAGGAAACCAAAAGCTTTGGATTACTGCGCGCTGAAGTTCTGGGTGTTAAAACAGTAAGGAAAACCTAGAAGTTCTGTGTGTTGTATTACAACAGTGAGAAAGACCTAGAAGTTATGTGTGTTGTGTTACAACAGTGAGAAAAACCTAGAAGTTCTGTATGCTGGGTTACAACAGTGAGAAAAACCTAGAAGTTCTGTGTGTTGTGTTGCAACAGTGATAAAATCCTAGAAGTTCTATATGCTGTGTTACAACAGTGAGAAAAGCCTAGAAGTTCAGTGTTGTGTTAAAATAGTGAGAAAGACCTAGAAGTTCTGTTTGCTGTGTTACAACAGTGAGAAAGACTTAGAAGTTCTGTGTGCTGTGTTACAACAGTGAGAAAGACCTAGAAGTTCTGTTTGCTGTGTTACAACAATGAGAAAAACCTAGAAGTTCTGTGTGTTGTGTTACAACAGTGAGAAAAACCTAGAAGTTCTGTGTGCTGTGTTACAACAGTGAGAAAGACCTAGAAGTTCTGTGTGTTGTGTTACAACAATGAGAAAAACCTAGAAGTTCTGTGTGTTGTGTTACAACAGTGAGAAAAACCTAGAAGTTTTGTGTGCTGTGTTACAATAGTGAGAAAAACCTAGAAGTTCCGTGTGTTGTGTTACAACAGTGAGAAAAACCCAGAAGTTATGTGTGTTGTGTTACAACTGTGAGAAAAACTTAGAAGTTCTAGTCCTAATTCCGAGCCTAGTTTTCTTCAAGAAGTTCTGATCCACAGTTTTTCTATTTAGGCAATGATATGTATAGTCTCAACACTATGATATCTACATTTTTAATGATGTTTTGAATGAAAAGTTCAAAGTCAGGATGACTTACCTTGAATCTGAAGCGTGTGTTTAGGACTTGAGCTGCTACCTTCGAATGTTCTGGGGTTAGCAAGAAACAGAACATAAATGTTATGTTCTTTGATTCGAAAGGAAGAACAAGGGTATTGTTTTGAGAATTCTAGATTTAAGAGTGTTTGAGTGTTTTCTTTTCTTTATTTTTGTATTCAATAACTCTCCCCCCCAAAAGCCATCCCCTTAGATGTGTGGTGGAACAATTTATTTATAGATGAGTTTGTTGTGGTTTTAAGGGGAAAAACAAATGGGATTTGAACCGTTTTAGCATACTGTTTCATTGCTTTTTAAATATAACTTTTATGTGCTAATTTTTTGCAAATATGGGGTTTGAGAAAATGCAGGCGTGGACTAGGTCAGCAACAATTTTGGAGTGTTGTGGCAGCTGGATGCAGGACTGTGTCCTAGCAGTACAACAAACTGTTCAAAACGAGGTTTTGGGGCTTGGTGATGTTTTGATCGAAGAGTGGAAAGACCAGAGTGAGATTTGAAGGGTGATGTTCTGATCGAAGAGTAGAACATAGTCTCCATATGCTGAAGAGTGAGACTCGAAGGGTCATGTTATGATCGAAGAACACAACTTCCATATGTTGAAGAATGAGATTCAAAGGGTCATGTTCTGACCGAAGAGTAGAGCTTCTATATGTTCTGATCTAAGGGTCATGTTCTGATCGAAGGGTCATGTTCTGATCGAAGAGTAGAGCTTCTATATGTTCTGATCGAAGGGTCATGTTCTGATCGAACAGTAGAGCTTCTATATGTTCTGATCGAAGGGTCATGTTCTGATCGAAGGGTCATGTTCTGATTGAAGGGTCATGTTCTGAATCACTTTTGCAAATTCTGATTGTACTTGTGTGAAAACTGGCCCAGAAGTTCTGTCCAAAATTTGACTTAAAAATGCTCAGAATTTACTAAGTGTTTTAGCTTCAAGGATGTCTTCATGGATTTATAACTTGAAATCCCAGCCTTTCTAGAAGAAGTTTTGTTCTAAAATGTTTTAGATCTCATTGAGATCTATAATTTTCATGTCAGAAGTTCTTGTTGAATCATCTTGCATCATGATGAAAATCTGGCCCAAAGTTATGAAATTATCATATTTTCTTAACACTTAGAAAATTTTCCAAGTGTTTAGAAATTTGACTTTTCAAAGTAATCTTTGACTTTTGATTTCTTGATGAACCAACTTCATGTCTTGATGAAATATGATTTTTGAAACTTGATTTTGATCAAATAGTCAAAGATTGACTTTTCAGTGTGCATTTAACTATTTTGCCCTTGTGAATGACTTTCTTGGAAAATTGTAATCCGAGACTTGAAACTTGACAGAAGCAATCTTGAGGGTCCAGGATGATCCCTTGAGAAATGATAGGGAAAATTTTGGGGTACAACAGAGGGCTTCAAAGAATACGCCAAAAAATAGAGAGACTTGGCTGGCAAGGTGCAGCCACCCTTAATTGACAGGGAGTTAATTGATATCTTTATAGGAACTTTGACAGGACCTTTCTTCAATCACCTAATTTGAAGCTCCTCAGTTGGGTTCACTGAGCTGATTCTAACTGGGGAACGAGTTGAAAATGGAATCAGAAGTGGAAAGATCCAAGGAGCTACATCCTCCGATACTCAGAAGAAGCCATATAATGGGAATAAAGAGCCAATGTTGTGTATGGCCAAAAAGGTCGTAACAAGAGTAACCACGACCAATCTGTGGGGGCAATCCTGATCTCTAGTCCTGTATCGACGCGATAATAACAACAAGGAAATCATCAAAGACAAGACGAGCCCAAGAGACAATTTACCAACATCAACATGTCACTGTCACAAGAATTGAATACATGTTAAAGATGAATCTGATTACATTAATATGACCTCATCCAAACCCCAAAACTTCTTCTCCTAACTACAATCTTGATGCAATATGTGCCTATCATTCCTGCAGTCCTGGGAATGATACTAACGATTGTTGGACGCTAAAATACAAGCTTCAAAACATGATTGACACCAAGGAGATTAAATTTGGTACTCCTGAGACCCCTAACGTGATTGCTGCTCCCTTGCCAAACCATTAAGAGCGTCCAGTTCATTTTTAATTTTCAATTGTAATTTCTTTTGTTTTTTCGAACACTTATCTATTATGTCAAAATTTGTTTCATTAATGCATTGCATATGTTTGTCTTGAATTAATCCATTAATTTTCACTATATTTAAACTATTATTTTTACTCCCTTTATGATATTCAACTCTTGTTTAAAAGTTGTAATCCTTTAGAGGGAGGATGACGAAAACAATGCCATAATCTCATACAATATGCTTTTAGACAGACCTTGCTGACGATGTACAAGCATTCTTTCAACCCCTAAACACTGGAGTTATAAGGAAGGTGATCCCTAGTTAACCCCTTTGAGCCAAAGAAGTATGAGTTTTCTTTTTCACACAAATTGAAACCTTTAATCAAAACCCGGGGCAGGGTAGTCTCTCAGTTAATTCAAGTGCGCGTTAGTCACAAACTTTCACTTCATAGACAATGAATGACATCAAAAAACATCTTCTGAATCAAAATACGGCGATGGTTCCCCATAAACAAACAATCATTATCTCTCACAAGAAAACCCCACTAAGTCAAAACCTACGAAGGAGACTTAAGAAAAAAAACTGGGGCATCCCGCTGACTGTAGTCTCAAAAACAAGAAAAAGCAGTCAGGCAAAAATCAGGGATAATAAATTAAAAAAAAGAGGTTACTACAAATCCTCGACAAAATGAAAAATGTTGCAAAAATGAATGCCTTCACAAATAAACTTCCAAGTTTCTGAACCATCACCAAAACGTCATTCCAGACTCAATTAGAATTCAAACGCACAATTAACTGAGTTTAGGACTAGAGGACATCATGGAGAACGAGTTGGGTACAAATACACTTTGAGCCTTATCCTTTGTTTCTTAAACTGTGAACCAGGCCATGCTATAACCCTTCAAAAGTCCTAATTGAAGCATGGGTTAGTTCGAAAGCATGCTGTTACAAAAGGTATCCCGACTCCTGTAAGGCTTTACTGTAAATCCTGAGTTGAATTCATATTCTTACAAAATTCTTTTATTTTCAAAATGCATTTTCAAAACTTCAAGACAAACATAAAATTTGCATTGTTTGAATATCGTTGTTTGCATAGGGCTATTTGTTTGACGATAGAGAAATTCACACGACGAATATCCAGTGAACAAAAACTCTCTTAATGAACAGAATCACTTCAAATGTAAATATGATTCCACTGACAAATCTCCTATAAGCATGGGGGCATGACATGTCACTGTCCAGCTCATCTGTGGCAGTCAAGTCGAGATTCCAAGAAATCTCTCAAGAATTGCTGAATAACCAGGGGCAAATCTCCATCTGAATCACTTGAGGCATTGAACATATATTCCAGCAAAGAGTCATGTAAGACTAAGAAAACATTTCCTGTTATTTCTACAACACTTATGGGCAGTGACAAATCTCCACAAAGTCCCTTTCGCAAGGTCATCCCCAGTGAAGTCTCTAGAGCCACCTCTATAAGGTTATCCCCACAAAATAATCTTCACGGATAAGGGTACAAACCCCACAAGGCCAAACTCATGGATACCTGTGATACGGTGGTAGAACCGACTGTTATACTGCATTGCGTTTTTTGTTCGCAAATTTCACGGTAAGTAAGAGTCGCCACTGACTTTTATTTTATCCAACAAAGGAAAAGGAAAAAGAACAGAAAAAAACCCTTTTCGAGAATGTTTCTGAGTACGGGGGGTAGATTATAGAAATGGAAGGTGTTAGCACCCTTTCTATCCGTGGTTTTCCACGGGCTCTTAGATACTTGCTCATTTTTAAAATTGCTCATGTGTGCTTGTTTTGAAAAAGTTTTACTTCGTGATAACCCTTGTATCAGTCCTCAAGAGTGTGACAAAGTTGTTTTGAAAATTGTTTTGAAAATTGTTTGTGTGAAAAGTTTTGTTTGAGCAAGTACATAGGAACTAATCTACCTACTCGAAAAAAGTCTGTTCGTTTTTACTTTAGACAGCGCTATCCTATTATTAAGGAATAGGTAGCACCATCGTTGGAGTTTTAAGGGGCGTTTGAAGGGACAAATATGATCACAGAAGTAATGTTAGGAAATTTTAGTAATCGTCCTAAAGTCTTAAAGATCTTTTTCCGAGGCAACATCCGAATGGGTCATTTTAGATCTTTTGGGACTAGAGGACGACCACTAACATTCGCTATACTTTATGACCGTTTACCGAAGGCAACCGGAGTGGAGTAAACCCTAGGAGTGAGCATGTGCATGTGTATTTTTTCAGTTAATTATCTTTGCACAATTAGGGTTTTCTACTGTTTTAATTTCAGCTTGTCTTTCCATACAATCTTATACATACATCTAAGCAGTTTATAGTTAACGGAAATTAAAATGCGAGAAATTAGAGTCCTAGCCATTACATGGCTTTGGGCAGATACATACTTATTTTTGACTGAAAATGAAATGCGGAATTAAAACCCTATTTAAATCTATTACAAACTCGGAGCAGTTACAATAATAATAAAAAAGGAAAATCTAAAGCGCGCGGAAAATTAAATGAGAGAAATAACTTGGCGACCTAAAAATCTAATTTAAGATAATTTTTATGTTGTTTTTTTTGAGAAAAAATTAGGTTAAGTATAAAGTCAACCCTAATTCTAATTATTTTAAATTATAACCAAAAAAAGAATTAAATTACCCTAATTTAAACTAATTAATTAATAAAATATTTTTTTATAAAAAATATTTTGGATGTTTTTTATGATTTCTTGATTAAATAAAAAAATATGATTTTTTGAGTTATTTAAAAAAAGCAAAATTAATAAATAAAAGAAGAAGAATTAAAATAAAAAAAAGTAAGAAATTGGGCCTGCGCAAGCACCCAGGAGGGTGTATTTCTGAATTTTCAAGGCCTATTATGGCTGAGCCCAATCCTGCGCCAGATCCAGTGTTGTTGCCTTCTGATGGTCTATCGTGGGTGTTTGGATCTTGACCGTTTGATCCAGATTGAGGGTGATCAAACCATCTGAAGGTGAGGACGTATGATGCACTCAAGAACGTGTTAGGTACCTGATATGTAGAAAACACATGCTAAAAAATAAAACCAAGGCTTGGGGATCGAACCCAGACCCTCCAGCTTTACAACCATGCGCCTTACCACTACACCAACCTTCTTATTCATACATATATCCAAACGCAAATAATAAAAGGGAAATAAAATGTTAAACCTAGTCAATTAAACAAACACACACGTCAGCTTGTATGGACCAATCATGTTATAAGGACAAGCCACGCCAACAGTCCAACTGTCTTCAAATTTTGACTCGCCGGAGAAGCACCAGAGCCCTAGCTCCGGTCGTCTTCTCCAGCCATCTTCTTCATCCAACTCACGTAAACCTGCAAAAACAAAGATCAATTGGACCCTACCCCCCTAATTCGAGGGCTGCAGATCCAATGGTGACCTCCTCTTATCCTGAAACAGCTTGCAAACAACATTATGAGAAAAATCGTGGGACGACGGTCATTAATGGAAAAGGATGCTCCTGGGTATTAGCTTCACATGTCACACGTCCAAATACTCACAATCATTCATAGAAACATATGTATGCAATTAATATGGATTTAAATTAGGTTTTGTGCAAGTTTAAGATCCAAGAAATCTTACCCAAAAGTGAAGCACGGATTTGCTGATTTTTGATGCTATGGGATTGCTCACGAGTTGGGTTGAGTTCCTTGATGCTACAGGAGTACGATTGGAGGCTTAGAATCAATGAAGAATGGCTGGATCGTGGGATCTCCAATTGCACCAAGCTTAAATATTTTTGAAACTTTTTTCTTGGTCTTGAGGCAGCCTTCTCGTGTGCTTGTTATTTGGAATGGTTGTCCTTATGTATGGTAGTATACTAGGTCAACATAAGTGGAGAAAATCCCATGCTTTGATGACAAAATATTCTCCTTTCAAGTTTTTGATTTTGTTTATTTTTGGAACAAATCCACTCTTTACTCTCTTTCCATGATTTGCCTTGATCTTGCCATCTTTTGTTAATTGCCAATTGATGATAAAAAGATTTGTAATAAAATCTTTTATTGTTTAGATGATTTATTTGATTTAATTTGATTTTTAAAGGATAAAAATCAAAATAAATTAAATAAATAAAGCTAATAACATGTGAAAGGATGTTTGGGTCGTGGACTATGTTGGAAGTGAGGTGCAAGCATAAAAAGTTAGGCCCATTTGCCAAAAAATGCAATTTTGGGCACATTTGACTTTTGGCAATTTTCCAAAAATGGTTAACTTTGACAATGCATAAATCTTCCAATTTTAACCATAGAGAGGCATTCTTTGACTTTTTAGAAATCTTAGGATGTACCCTAAACAACCTTTTTGTTTTCATCTCAATTGGGTCTTCCATGTTCATGTAGGAAGCTTTGACCCAAAAGGTGTTTTTGTTGACTTTTCAAAAGGACCTATAATATAGAAATCCATATCTTTTTATGAGTGCATTTCTTTGAATTGAGGGATGAATATGGGTTGTAGGGAATTGGATTCTATTAAAAATTATCCTTGGATGAGAAATTTATGATAAATTATGAGAAAGTTATGCTTGGTCAAATTTGGTTGACTTTTCCTAAGAAACCCTAATTTGGCAACTTTTGAGTTTTGATGAATTAAGAGCATTCCTTGTGGAATCATGATCAACACTTGATCAAATGATGGATATCACTTCAAAATGTTGATATTAACCAAAAATCTTGAAGTTTGACTATATGTGGTTCCCAATTGACTTTTGACCTAATACAGTCGATTCTCAAGCATCTGAGCAGTTGACTGAGCAAACTTCTTGTGCAAGGCTTGAAATTTTACATGGAGGGTCTTGAGAACATATTAGGACTATGGGGAGCATATGAGGACTTTGGATATCACCCTTATTGATGAAAATGGAAACCCTAGTTGGAGGTTCATTGCTTTAGGAGAGAGTTTGTCTGGTCAACTCTTGAGCATCCTTGAGCAAGTTGAGGGTCTTGATGAGCATATGTTGAGTAAAAGGGGAGGAAAAATTTTGGGGTAAAACAGTTGCCCCAGTTCAATCTTCTTACACCTGAGGATGTAGATTAGTCTGTCTACCTTTCGTGATCTGAGGGTGGAAGATGATTGGACACTAGAGTGCCCATAAATTTGCACTTGCATGAAGTGCATAGTGATCGACCGATAATATTGGGAATGGGCTTACAGATGCCATTTTAAGGTGACAGAGAATCGTCGGAGATGAGCTTAAAGATGCCATCTAGAGAAGCTATCGATTATATAAAAGATTCCTTCGCGAGAATTCCTGTACCTGCCGTTGAGGAGGACTTCGTCGGGGAATGTTGATTTATGTCTTAAGAAATAGAGGATAGGAACTTCGGTTGTCCATTAATCTACTGGGAAATTGACTCCTGATTGAGGAGGTAGAAGTAAACTGCATATCTGGTCAGGGTCCAGGCTGCACGGCGACTTACCGGGGAAGTGCGAAATCGATCGTATCTAGTCAAGTCCAGGTCTTGCAATGCTGTTAACTGTTATCTGGAGATAAGAGAGAAGGAACCTGGATAATAGGGTTACTTCGAGATGAAAGCCTGGATAGTAAGGCTGTGAGAAGGAACCTGGATAGTATGGTTACTTCAGGATGAGAGCCTGGATAGTAGGGCTTTAAGAAGGAACCTGGATAGTAGGGTTATTTCGGGATGAGAGCCTGGATAGTAGGGCTATGAGAAGGAACCTGGATAGTAGGGTTACTTCGGGATGAGAGCCTGGATAATAGGGTTGTGAGAAGGAACCTGGATAGTAGGGTTACTTGGGAACGAGATCCTGGATAGTAGGGATGTAAGAAGGAACCTGGATAATATGGTTACTTCGGGATGAGAGCCTGGATAGTACGGCTGTGAAAAGGAACCTGGATAGTAGGGTTACTTCGGGATGAGAGCCTGGATAGTAGGGCTATGAGAAGGAACCTGGATAGTAGGGTTACTTCGAGATGAGAGCCTGGATAATAGGGCTATGAGAAGGAACCTGGATAATAGGGTTACTTCAGGATGAGAGCCTGGATAGTAGGGTTGTAAGAAGGAACCTGGATAGTAGGGTTACTTCAGGATGAGAGCCTGAATAGTAGGGCTATGAGAAGGAACCTGGATATTAGGGTTACTTCAGGATGAGAGCCTGGATAGTAGGGCTATGAGAAGGAACCTGGATAGTAGGGTTACTTCGGGATGAGAGCCTGGATAGTAGGGCTGTGAGAAGGAACCTGGATACTAGGGTTACTTCGGGATGAGAGCCTGGATAGTAGGGCTCGTTTTGGTTTCGGGAACTGAGTTTCCATTAGTCGTCTACAAATGCGACTTGTATAGCTGCTAGGTTTATTGAAGATAATTGTCTTTCCTGAAAAGATAACAGGGTTAATTATATGTGATGCATGAAATGCCTTGTAATATGATGTTCTCAACATAAATGAGATTATGCTGTATATGATATGTATGCCCATGTCATGATGTATGTACATGAAATGCTATTGGTGTATGTCCAAGTCTGGCAAAATAAATCCCTGACTACTGCTGGATATTTATGAATATTCTGTCGTGAAGAGATTCTACTTGAGAATAAACTTTGCGGGGAACAAACTTAGAAAGTGAATTTCTATAGCTGAAGTAATGAGCTTTGTCGGGTATTGAGCTTCTGCATCTAGAGAAATAAACTCTGCTTGAAATTTACTGACCGCTCGCTATTATGAAATTTGACTGGGGGATATAACTGTTAGGTTTCTGAATGACCCTGGCTGGGGAGGTTACTTCCTGTTTCAGGAAAACTGACATCAATGCTTTTGGATACTTTTACTCTGTGGGGAGTGTATGTACTGATGATTGGGCTCCAAAGCTGTTTCTGTCCCAGCACCTGCTGGGCAGAGTAACTGTCGGGTTTGACACTTCTTGTTTTTTCCCCTGTTTCGGGAATTATGAGTAATTGTCTTTTGTTTTTTATGTAACTATTTATGAGCAGCAATCATATTTAAATGCATATGTCAAAAATAAATCATTGGACGTTCTTGCAAAACAAAACCGAAAAGGAAAAACAACTCGAAGTTTCTTGTGAAAATGATTTTGTATTGATTTTTGAAGTTGGCCTGTAATAGGTGTTTTTGTACAAGGAGGCTGACGCTCTAATAAGAGAACGCCACCATAAAAATAGAAGTTATACAAATTTGTGTAAAATAAAATAACTATGTGAAACAATCCCATTGAGTTCCAACTCCGCTATTGCCCCTATGTCTTCGAGCGTCTCATCAGTTTGTTGTTTGTCCGAAGTTGATTAGATTGGTCGATGCCATTCGAGCTTGACAATTGATACCGAAGTCTGGTTGCAAGATGATCCAATGAGACATAGTGATACGCTTTATATCCCTAACTTTTGCCTGGATTGCCCTTTCGGGTTTTCAGTCCACCGGGATACCCTTTTTTGCCCAATCCGCCTTTTCAGGTTTTCAGTTTGTCGGGTGTACAAATTTTTTCATTTTCATCCCTTACTTTTGCCTGAACCCTTTTGGTTCACCGGGAAGCCCTTATTTTTTCCTAGGCCAGTCAACCTAGCGGGTCTTTTAATTACGCGTAGTATCTTTTCACTATGTCTGCATTGACAGGGTGAGGAAGGTCGTCACCGTCCATGGTGGTTAGAATCATAGCTCCACCCGAGAAAATTTTCTTAACCACAAATGACCCTTCATATGTGGGAGTCCATTTGCCCATGGGATCACCTTGCGGCAGTATGATGCGCTTGATCAATAGATCCCCAACTTGATATTCTTGACGTCTGACTTTCTTGTTAAAAGCCTTGATCATTCGCTTTTGATACATCTGACCATGACAGACAGCAGTAAGTCTTTTCTCAATGATTAGATTTAGCTGATCAAGTCGAGTCTAGATCTAGTCGTATTTATTCAAACTCACATCCTTCATAATCCTGAGAGAAGGTATCTGGACTTCGATTGGTAGAACTGCCTCCATGCCATACACCAGAGAGTAGGGTGTTGCCCATGTCGACGCCCGCGCTGAGGTAAGGTATCCATGAAGAGCGAATGGTAACATCTCATGCCAGTCTTTGTATGTCACTGTCATCTTCTATATAATTTTCTTGATGTTTTTGTTAGCCGCTTCGACAATGCCATTCATCTTCGGCCGGTAGGGAGAAGAGTTATGATGCTGCATCTTGAACTGTTTACAGAGCTCGGTGATCATTGTGTTATTGAGATTCGTATCATTGTCAGTAATAATTCTCTCTGGCACACCATACCGGCATATTAGATTATGTCGGATAAACCGCGTTACAACGTTCTTGGTTACTGTAGCAAAAAAGGCCTCCTCAATCCACTTTGTGAAGTAATCAATGGCCACTAGAATAAAGCGATATCCATTGGAAGCAGTATGCCTGATTTCTCCGATCATGTCAATGCCCCACATCACAAAGGGCCACGGAGCTATCAAGACGTTTAAGGGGACCGGAGGCACATGCAACTTATCAGCGTAGATTTGGAACTTGTGACAAGTTCGAGAGTGCTGATAACAATCGGCTTCCATAGTGGACCAGTAATATCCTGCCCGTAGGATCTTTTTAGCCATGGTGTGTCCACTAGAATGGGTTCCGAAGGTTCCTTCATGTAGATCTATCATGATCCTCTCTGCTTCGCTCTTGTCTACACACCGTAGTAATATGGAGTCATGATTGTGCTTGTAGAGGATTCCATTACTGAGGAAGAATTTTGCAGCGAACCTTCTCAGAAACTTCTTATCATTGACAGATGCCCCTTCGGGATACTCTTGAGCCTTGAGATACCTTTTGACTTCGTGAAACCAGGGTTTGTCTGCCACCTCTTCGGTATAAATTTCACAACAATGTGCTGGTTCATCCAACCTCTCAATGGTGATTTAGGGAGCTTTATTGTCCCACCCGACTTTGAACATAGAAGACATGGTAGCTAGCGCGTCCGCTAACTGGTTCTCCTCTCGTGGGAAATGTTCAAAAGTTATCTCCTCAAAGTGTGGGAGCAATGTCAACACGTACTCTTTGTATGGGATGAGATTCGGATACTTCGTATCCCATTCGCCTTTGATCTGACTTATTACCAAGGCTGAATCCCCGAAAACATCCAAGAACTTGATCCTGGGGTCAATAGCAGCCTTGAGACCCATGATACAAGCTTCATACTCCGCCATGTTGTTAGTGCAGTTGAAACATAGTCGGGCGATGAAAGGAGTATGACAGCCCTCAGGAGATATGATTACATCATCAATGCTATTACTTAGTGCGTTTGAAGCTCTGTCAAAAACCATGGTCCATCGGGATCCCTCTTCGGGTCCTTCATCCGGTCCAGGTTCTTCATAGTCAGTCACCAACATAATATTCTCATCCGGGAACTCAAAATTCATGGACTGGTAGTCATCCACGACCTAATGAGCCAAATGATCAGCCAACACACTCCCCTTGATTGCTTTCTGTGTTGTATATTGTATATCGTACTAAGTTAAGATCATCTGCCAACTTGCTATTCTTCCGGAGAGAGCGGGTGTGATGCGGTGGGTGAACTGACTTGAGGGTTTTGTGTTTGATCAAAAATGTTGCGGTTAGCAAGAGTCGCCACCGACTTTTTTTTATACAAAAGGAAAGGTGAAAAAGCATAGGAAAGACCTTTGAGATTGTTTCTTGGGTTCGGGGGGTAGATTATAAAAAGGGAAGGTATTAGCACCCTTTTTATCCATGGTTTTTCGTGGGCTCTTAGTTACTTGCTAGATCACTTGCTTTTGTTTGAAATTATGCTTTGTGTGGTTTTTGAAAGTATTTTGTAAAGAGGTCATTGTTTAGGCAATCTTTGTAATGATTCTTGTTCATAAGAATGTATACAAAGATGTTGATCTTTTGAAAATGTTTTCAAGTTTTGTAAGATGTTTTGAAAGTGTATGTGATTTTTTTGAAAATAGCAAGGATGTTTGCTTTGAAATGGAGCAAGTAATTAGGAGCAATCTACCTACTCAAATGTCTTTCTTGTTCATTTTCTTTTTCCTTTGACATTGTTATCTTACCATTGATTTGATAAGTAACCCTATCTTTGGATGTAAACGGGAAGGGCGTGAGTCATCGTATAACCATGATTAGCAATGTTGCAAGGTATCTTAGTATTATTTTTGAGGGACTAAGATCATTTGAAAGGCAATTTAGATAGCGTCGTCGGGGGACTATGATCTTGTATTTGCTTGTCTTTGCTAAGATACCTTACATGCGTAATATGACCATTTTTGTAAGGCAACCAAGTGGGATAATCCTAGGGGTGCTTGTGTGCAAGTGTGTTATTTTCATGCTTGTTTTTTTGTCTTGGATTAGGGTTTTCTATTTGATTGATTTTATCTTTCCATACAAACCCTAATTACTAGCATATTATGTAAAAGCGATAAATTGCGAAATTTAAAGTCACTACGCTATTACAACATTTGGGGGGTATACAATTTATGAATGGGGATTGAAATAATATAAACCTAATTAATCTATTACAACCAAATTGAATATTGTACAAATAATTGAAGGAATATATAGAAGATGAATTAAATATGCAAGAATTATAAATGCAAAGAAAAAGATTTTTTTGTTTGGTTTCTTAATATGAAAGAGGTTTTGACCTAAACCTAATTAGAGAAAAAAAAGAGTAATTAAATTAAATTAAACTTAAGTTAAATAAAGAAATTGTTTAAGAAAAGATTTTAATTAAGAAAAGATTTTTTTACATGAAACCCTAAATCTATTTTTAGTTGATTAAAGGAAAATAAGTTTTAAAGAAAAAAAGTATTTTTATATTTTATATTTTTGTCTTAAAAATAGATTGTGGTATTATGAAATATTTTTGGTCTTTTCTACATTAAAATAAATATATTTAGATGAATAATAACCTAGCTTTATTTTAATATTTACAAGGAAATTAATAAAAGTAAATAAAGTATGGTGAATAAAATAATTTTTTTATGTGGAAAAATATTTAAATTATGTCAAAATATAAATCTATATTTTTTATACTTTTTATGATTTTTTTGATATTTCAGAAAATATATTTAAAAGAAAAAGAAAGAAAGAAATAAATAAAAATAAAATGGGCCAAGGTGGTGTCACAAGTAAACAGGGTGTATGCTAGCAAAAACAAAAAAAGAATGCCAGGCCTAAAGGGCCCAGCGCCTGCAAAAAAGGTGTTAGCAAAAATCAGAAAAAATGGAAAAATGCAAAAGGGGGGTTCACATTGGTTCGAACCCTCGCCCTTTAGGTAACATATGCCTTGAGCCATGGCCGGACCACCTGTATCTTCCTCATTTCTCCATAAAAATGGAAACTCCAAACATTAAAGTTATGGTGTTTCTTCCCACGAATTCAAACATATAACTTATGTAAACTAAATGTCAAAGATAAAAACTAATTTTACTGGCCCTAAATTGAAACCTAAATTTTTTAGAAATTTCAAATCCAAAATTCTCTATACACAGTCAATATAAATGGAAACTGTGAAAATGGTTAGCTTTAGAGCAAGGATATCTACATTTTGTTTTCACAAATCAGGATCAAATGATGCTTGTATGAAGAGATAGAAGTTTGAGTTTTTACCTCTTGCAGCTGGAGTCGTGAATGGAGTTTGAGCAACTTTGAGAAGGCCTGAGGATCTGTTTAGCTTGCCTGGACCTCCTTGAGTGTATCCCAACTATTACTTTGCCTTGAAAGTCCCTGAATCTCTCTACTTAAGTCAAACTGCAAGCTTGATATTTGAAAATGGTGGATAATAATGGAGGAGTTACAGTGAGGAAACAAGGGTATGAATTTCTTTCGTATGATGTATAGAAGGTGTCTGGGTGATTAGTTTTCAAAACGCACGAGTGAAAATGAAGATCATGAGTTTTGGTTCAGAATTGTATGTTAATGGTGCTCTTGAGCAGATTTTTGGTTTTTTGATGTTTGAGGTAGTTTCAGGGCAATAGCATTCGTGTGTCAACTTGCAAATAGTGTGTATACTTATAAGCAAGAGGTTTTGAGGCTTGTAACAACTCAGAATTTGAATTTGGATCATTAAGCCAAACATGTGATTTTTGAGAAAACAAATTTCAATGCTTGCGTACTTGCTAAGATAGAGTAGTTCATGCTTTAAACAAGTTTGTTTCTGACTTTGTGGATGGAGTGTGATCAGAGGGAACAAGTTAGAGGCTCAAGAATGACTTTATGCAGAAAGCTTGCTTTACAAGAATGGAAGTGTTCACTTTGTGCCATTAATGGAAATGCAACTTAGATAATAGCTAATTTCTTGGATCAAAGCCTTAATAATTGTGTAAGCATTTAATTAAGGAGTGAAAAACAATTTTGAGGCCTGCAAAGCAAAGATTATGCAGCCTAGCATGGATTTGCATTTGTGTTCATCATGAAAATGACCTAAATTCAAGTGATAAAACCATAATTTCATCTCTTTGATTATCCTTGCTCAAGAATGATCTCAAGGAGTTCTTAGACATTTTGGAAAGCTTTCAATATGATCTACAACCCATATTTGAATTTCTTTTGATGATTCCCCTTGGAACTATGTGAAAAATTGCCATGAAGTTAGGTAAAAAATCTGCCTAACTAGGGCAAAATTTCACTGTCATTTTTAGTTCATGAGCATGTATTCACAAAATTATAACTTGAGATCCAAGAATTTTTAGGATAAGATGTGTGAATAAAAGTTGTAGATTTCATGGAGATCTACAACTTTCATGTTGGAAGTTTCTCTTGAATCATTTTTCATCATGGTGTAAATTTAGCTCAAAGTTGTGAAAAAATAAGAAATTTTCTATACTTAGAAAAATTTCTAAGTTAAGAAATTTCATCTTTTCAAAATAAAATCTTGAATTCTTGATTTCTTGATGAACAAGTTTCATATTTTGACATGTTTTGATGAATTATGACCTTTGGCACTTGAATTTGACCAAAAAGTCAAAGTTTGACTTTTTAGTATACAATTGACTTTTGATCAGTTGATTGCAAAATTCATTTGTCAATCAAATGGATTTGCAATATTTTGAATCATGTCACTAGGTCAAAATGATGCAATTGGACTTTTAAGACCATGCCTTAAACCAATTGATCATTTTCTAGGTCAAAAATCATAAATTTCCCTTTCTCAGTCAAAACCCCAATTTTGACCATTTTGCCCTTTTGGAGATTTGATCAAATTTCTTGAGGAATTATGGTCCAAACTTGATCAAATGATACATATGAGTCTAAAATGTTGATGTGGATCAAAAATTATGATTTTTGACTGTAAATTGGCTATGGTTGACTTTTCCCCCAATACAACTGATTTTTAGGTCAACTATTCAATTGACTGATCAAAAGTGTGATCCAAGGCTTGAAACTTGACATGAGTAATCTTGGGGGTCCATAATGATCCATGAAAGTCATATGGGGAATTGGAAGTTCAAAAATCCTTGTGCAATCTCAAACCCTAATTTTCAGTCATCAGTGCTTGAGGAGGTGCCTTAAGGTGATCAACCCAAATGCAGTCTTGATCCAAAGGAGATCTTGTAAGAAAATTCTTGATAAGTAGGAGGGAAAATTTTGGGGTACAAAAGCGGGTTTCTCGAAGATGTATTTAATCAGATCCATCTTATATATCAACAAAGTAGTGTGGGTCAGCATATACTGTCTTAGTCGGCGAGCATCCCATGCCAAAGCGCAATGAGTTTTCTCGAGCAGCGAGTATCTTGTCTCACAGTCGGTAAATTTTTTGCTAAGGTAGTATATCGCGTGATCTTTTCGACCAGACTCGTCATGCTGCCCCAACACACACCCCATTGAACTGTCTAGCACTGTTAAGTACAATAACAAAGGTCTTCCTTCAACCGGAGGCATCATAATTGGCGGTTCTTAAAGGTATTCTTTGATTCTTTCGAAAGCGGTCTGGCATTCATCATTCCACTTTACTACTTGATATTTTTTCAGAAGCTTGAAGATGGGCTCACAAGTAGCAGTCAAATGTGAAATGAACCTGGCGATATAATTCAAGCGTCCCAAGAAACCTCTAACCTCCTCCTCTATACGAGGAGTTGGCATTTCTTGTATGGCCTTTACCTTTGCAGGATCTACTTGGATGCCTTTGTCGCTGACAATGAAGCCCAGGAGTTTACCGGACCTTACCCCGAAGCTGCACTTGTTCGGATTCAACCTTAGCTTGTATATCTTCAACCTGTCAAACAATTTTTATAGATGATTAAGGTGCTCTTCCTCAGTTTGAGATCTGGCTATCATGTCATCAACATAAACTTCGATCTCATGATGAATCATATCGTGGAATAAAGCGACCATGGTGTGCTGAAAAGTTGCCTCAACATTCTTCAACCCGAAAGGCATCACCTTGTAACAGAAGGTGCCCCACTGTGTGACGAAGGTTGTCTTCTCCATGTCTTCAGGAGCCATCTTGATCTGATTGTAGCTAGAGAAACCATCCATGAAGGAGAAGATCTTGTACTGCGCGGTGTTGTCAAACATAACATCAATGTAAGGAAGTGGGAAGTCATCCTTGGGGATTTCCCTATTCAGATCTTTGTAATCCACACACATCTGTACCTTATCGTCCTTCTTAGGTACCGGAATGACGTTAGCCACCCACTGTGGATAGGAGGTGACAACTAAGAACCCTGCATCGAACTTCTTCATGACCTCTGCCTTGATTTCTCTGACATTTCAGGGTGCATACGACGAACTTTCTGTTTAACCGGAGGACAGTCTTCTTTGGTCGGCAGACGATGAACCACAATATCAGTGTCTAAACCTGGCATGTCTTCATATGACCAAGCAAAGATCTCAACGTAGTCGTGCAACATTTGTATCAACCGCTGTTTGACCTTAACTTCCAAATTTACACCAATCTTGACCTCTTTTTTGTCTATCTCCGTGCCCAGCTTTATCGTCTCAATCGGCTCTTCATGAGGCTGTATAGTCCTTTCTTCCCGCTGTAATAGTCTAGCAAGTTCTCCAAGCACCTCACAATCATCCTCACCTTCGTCTTCGACTTGGTTGATCGGATTTTTGAAGTCATAACGGACAGTAGCAGAGCTGTTATCAATGGGATGCAGAGTGGATATGGATCTGCAGTACGATACGTGAGTGTGTGTAAGAGCATAGCTGTTTTGATAAAGTGAAAACAAAAAAGAAAATAGAGAGCGCAAAGTTTGTATGCAAGAAACGTCCAATGTTTTATTAATGATATATGAAATGACAAATCACAACCCTCACAAACAAAGCCAACGTGCCTCGGGCAAGACACAAAGTTGTAGAGTTTAAATTGTTTATTATAAATCTCAAAACAAGTAAGACAATTACTGCGGAATAAAAGAAACTGGTATAAAGTCCCTAGCCGTCCAGTTACTCGGTCCATCGTTGGTAGTTGGGTAGATCCAGCTGTCAATGTCTGAGTCTTCCTTTCTGTCTTCAGTGACATTAATTCCCCGATTACTGATGTGTAGGGGAGGTCCTCCAGCCTGTGTGCGTCGAACAACCCTTTGAGCTCCTGAAGTAAAGCCCAAACAAAACTTGTCAGTTTTATGAGTAAAATCAGGGAGTTGTCCCCAGTTGGCACACCCACCTTATTCAACCACTACTATAGCGTCTTTTAGAGAATCCATCTCTATAGGAGGTTTGTTGCTAGTAGTTTCAGCCGATGCCAAGATCTGGGGAACCTCTTCAAATTTCTGGCAAGGAGTTTCTATGAATTCCCCATCCATCTCTACATACCTGAAGAAATTGAGATGGCTCACCATATACTCCTCCTCACCATGCACAGTGACAATCTTCCCCTTTACTAGATACTTCAACATTTGGTGTAGTGTAGAAGTAACTGCCCCAGCTTCATGGATCCAAGGACGAACCAACAAACAAGAGTACGATGGCCAGATGTCCATTACATAGAAAGTGGACTCAAAAGTCTGGGAACCTACTTTGACGGGGATGTCCACTTCCCCATGCACCATTCTCTTCGACCCATCAAAAGCTCTCACCACAATGTTACTAGGCTTTAAGGCCAATCCCTTGCAATCCAACCAATCCAATGCCTTCTTAGGCAGAACATTTAGCGAAGACCCAGTATCTACTAGCACATGAGCCATAGTGGTGCCACTGCATTCAATCGAGACATGCAGAGCATCATTATGCTTCCTCCCCTTCGGTGTCAAGTCTTCATCTGAAAAACCCAGCCCATTGCCAGCAGTTAGGCTGGCCACACAATCTTTGAATTGATTAGCTAAGGTCTCTTGCGGCATATGCGCAATATTGAGGAATACAATCAAAGCCTTCACATGGGCCTCAAAGCATAACATCAAGGACAACATGGATATCTTGGAGGGGGCCTGCCCCAGTTGCTCGACCACATTGTAGTCGCTCTTTTTGATTATTTTCAGTATTTCCTCTATCTCTTGCTTAGAGGCTTCCACGACAATTTTTCTAGGCGCCTCCGTCCAGGAAGGCTCACCTATAACTTCTTTGCCTCGGGTACCAGATGACTCGACGAGGGGAGTGATAATTGGAGTAAGCACAGGAGTAGTAGTTGATGTACCAATAGGAGTAGCAGACGAAATAACAATAGGCCTATTGACAGTCTTCGGGGAAATCTCGGGAGAGAAGACCCTTCCATTTCTAGTGACCTTGCTGGCCGCGACAATGTTACTGACATCAGGATCAGCCTCTTCATTCTTTAAATCTTGTTTGATGCCATGATAGTATACATCGGCACCATAATTCCAGGGGACAACTTTGTCCGAGGCATACAGGACAGGACCGGGAACGATGATTATTAGCGGAGCGACTCTTGGAACAGATGTCCTAACAGGTCTTCTCGAGGAGACCTTGGAAGGATTGGCGAAAATGGTTATAATAGCAACGTCTTTAAATGGAACAACGGGAATCATAGTTTTCTCGAATAAAATTTCTTTGCTGTCCATCAGGTGCTGAACACCTGACTTCAGCAAATGGCAACCAGAAGGCAGAAATGAACACATGTGGCAACCTTCACCATAACCCAGAAATAAACCGGCCGACAACAAATTCTTCTTAACCATCATAAGAGGAGTAGAAACTTCATCCACCAAGGTCACAAACAGATCAGTATCCATATCATTAACTCCACGACCGTGCTTAGGCATGGGAGCAGTTATGACGTTGGGCTTTTCCGGAGCATCGAACTCAATCTCCTTGGCTTCGATCAGATCCTGTACCTTATTTCTCAGAGCCCAGCAGTCGTTGATGTCGTGGCCAGGACACTCAGAATGATAGGCACACCAAGCATTTGGATTATATCAGGGACATGTGGTGTTCGGATTCTTGGGAGCCTCATTCAAGGTCTCCAAGTTGGATCTCAACGGATGGGGTAGAACTTCAGCCAACTTCATGTTGATCCGGGTAAACTACCGTTATGGTCTATCCACCCTTTGTTGATTGTTGTGTTGTGGAGCAAATGCAGGTCTAAGTATCATTACGGTACTTACTGTCTGACGGTGTTCAGCTCTGCTTTGGCCTCTCGGGCTATAGATGGCATTGGCTTCCTTCTTACCAGTAAAAGGCTTCTTTACCGAACTCGAAGAGGCATCCTTCTGTATTTTACCACTCCAAATTCCAGCTTCTACTCTCTCTCCAGTTATAATCAGCTCGGTGAAACCAGTTGACGAGCTACCGATCAAATGGTTAAAGAATGGACCAGATAGTGTCCCCAGAAACATATCGAACAACTCCCTATCAGACAATGGGGGTTGAACTCTTCCAGCCAAGTCTCTCCACTTATGTGCATAGTCTTTAAAGCCTTCACTTGCACCCATGGACATACTCTGGAGTTGAGTACGAGTAGGAGCAAGGTCGGCATTATACTGATACTGCTTATAAAAAGTAGCACCCAGGTCTTCCTAATTTCGGACATTGGCTCCCTCCAACTACTTGTATCTATCCTCAGTAGGAGGATACTGCTCATCATTGTAATTTGTGTCATTGTCAGAAACTTCAGGACAAGGGTCCTTCTCCCTTGTCTCTTCTTCTTGATTCTCCCCTTCTTTGGATGAAGAGGTTAGATCGACTTGCTACTTCAACGGCCCCCTAAACCTTCTGCCCATATTCAGAATACCGGCGGCCTTCTTCTTTTTCTTTTTCTCCTTCAGGATGAGGGCCTTCAGATCCCCCTGCCCTTTTTCCAGATTTATGAACATCTGTTGGAACTAGGCATTTTGTGCCTGAAGATCCTTGATGCTTTGCTCGGAAGACATTTCTACTGAAATAAACAGCGAAGAAGATGAGAAACCTGTAATGATACCTGTTTATGCGATGCTATGAATGGGATACATATGCAATGATTTCAAGGATTCTTAAAGGCTCAGATTTGTTTAACCAAAAGAAACACACGTTAATTGCATTAATAAGTTAGAATTGTTACAAAGAATGCCTTTTAGGCTTACAATAAAACAAAACAAAACTTAAATCCAAAAAGAAACTAGGTCTCCCAGGAGCGCATCCTCTTTGGTGCGATGTAGGCGTTTATGTTCCTTTCTTCATGAAGTAGCCTAGTGAGCTCCAGGACCTTCTTCTTGCTAGCATAGAACTGAGCTTCAAACGTGTCCCACTCCTCTTTGAGTTGAACCCAAGATTTCTGTAACTTTTCATGATCGATTGTCATGTCAGGATGATGACCAAAGGAAGTAGTATCTCCTTCAATAGCTGGCTCCAGAGCTACTGGTCGAACAACAGGGTAAGGCATCATGAGACTTTGGGCGCGAGCTCGTATCCACCGGAGATAAGGTTCAAGAGGAATGGAATTCTTGTGCCCTAATGTCGTGCTATCAATTTTATGCACCATGCCCCAAGCATTTATGAACCTTTTACGATATTCATGAGCATCATTCTCATAGTTGAAGGTGATTCCTTGGATAAGAGTGTCGTGAGGACCATCTCTTCTCGCATAACCAAACTGACGTAGTGCCAAACAAGGGTTATAAATGATTCCTCCCCTAATGCCTAAGAGAGGGACATTAGGAATTCACCACAGAGATCGATGATGGTAATATCTTCTGAGAACCGTGAACACCAATGAATGTCTGAATGCTTAAGGGACATCAGCCTACGAGACCATTTCAAACCCTGCTCGTT
Organism: Vicia faba; assembly: GCA_948472305.1. Taxonomy (NCBI): domain Eukaryota; kingdom Viridiplantae; phylum Streptophyta; class Magnoliopsida; order Fabales; family Fabaceae; genus Vicia; species Vicia faba. The sequence goes on along the minus strand of OX451740.1, from coordinate 992,599,513 downwards.
CTTCAAAACAGACCTGGGTAGGTGCGAAATAAACCACCTAGCCAATAGAGGAGTGCAACACAAGAGGGTCCCCCTTCTCATTAGAGTGCGAGCATGCAGAGAGTGTAGAATATCCCCGAGTAATGTAGGCACTGGATTATGAGATAGAAAAACCTTAATAGTGCTCACATCTATGAGTTGATCCGCATTAGGGAAAAGTACTGTCTCGTAAACGAGAAGTGCCAGCACCTCTTCGAAAGCTTGTAAATCTAAGGTATCCCAAAAATGGTAAGCCTTCCCGAACAAAAACTTAACCGGAATTCCTTGGACACTCCATCTAGTCTCCCAATTTGTCACTATGTCAGACCATTATAAGGACAGAGCTCTAGCAATCTCTTCAGGCTTTGGATGTTCTTCCATACCGTTGAAAGGTAACTGATCAAGAATGGGTATCCCTAGCAACTGAGAAAATTCCTCCATAGTAGGTACTAGCTGGTAATCCGGGAAGGTGAAACAATTATGCACAAGATCGAAGAACTGAAACAACACTTTTAATAATTCTTCATGAGGTTTTGCAGTGACCAAATTGAGCAACTGACCATGCTTTTTAGTGAAATGAGAACTTTCAAGAACCCTTAATGCCAGGTCTTTTAGTTGGAGAGATACTTTCACAAGGTTGATCTGTATAGTATTCCTACGGGCGGATGCCATGTCCTACAAAACAAAGAAAAAATGAGCCCTAGGAAATCCTTGAAATGGTTAATCATGATATGCCATGCTTATGATGTCATGATTATGTTAGAAAATCACAGGTATAGCAAACAACAAACAAGTCACACTAAGTCCTTAGATTTCTTCATGAAGAGCCCGTATAAAGCTGTATTTGGAAGTTAGAAGAAACCCGTGTAAGATTGCTTCATGATGAGCCCGTGTAAAGTTGTATTTGGAAGTCAGAAGAAACTCGTGTAAGATTGCTTCATGATGAGCCCGTGTAAAACTGTATTTGGAAGTCAGAAGAAACCTGTGTAAGATTTCTTCATGATGAGCCAGTGTAAAGCTGTATTTGGAATTCAGAAGAAACTCGTGTAAGATTGCTTCATGATTAGCCCGTGTAAAGATGTATTTGGAATTCAGAAGAAACCCGTGTAAGATTGCTTCATGATGAGCCTGTGTAAAGCTGTATTTAGAAGAAACCCGTGTAATATTGCTTTATGAAGAGCCCGTGTAAAGCTGTATTTGGAAGTCATAAGAAACCCATGTAAGTTTGCTTCATGAAGAGCCCGTATAAAGCTATATTTGGAAGTTAGAAGAAACCCGTGTAAGATTGCTTCATGATGAGCCAGTGTAAAGCTGTATTTGGAATTCAGAAGAAACCAGTGTAAGATTTCTTCATGATGAGCCTGTGTAAAGATGTATTTGGAATTCAGAAGAAACCCATGTAAGATTTCTTCATGATGAGCCCGTGTAAAGATGTATTTGGAAGTTAGAAGAAACCCGTTTAAGATTGCTTAATGATGAGCCCGTGTAAAGTTGTATTTGGTCGTACAAATGATTACTCTGTTTTGTTTCAGGAGCTAATCCTGGACCTATTGAAAATTCTTGATGATAAATATCTGTTGATTGATCTTTCCTGAAAAGGTAAAGCGTTAGCTGTACGCAATGTCATGATGTATGAAATGCATTGTGTAATTTTGTTCTCAAAATAAATCAGATTGGGATGTATACATTTGTACTGCAGATGCTATGACGTTTGTAGAATGATGTATGAATGCAATATGTTAATGTATCAATTGTTCTATTGCAGTGCTGTTGAATTAGGGAAAATAAATCCTTGGTTGTAGCTGGCGATGAAGAATGTAGGTCTTCAGATTTTGTTGAAGCTGAACTATTGGGAGATGATCTTCCGTTGTTAGAGAAATAAACTCTATTGGGGAAGGAAAGATCTGTGCACTGCCTGAGGATTTTGTGAAATCCTATTGGGGAATCTTAAGAAGTTTTACGACTTTACTAGTGGAAAACCTGATGTCGGAGCAGTAGTTGGAAATTCCTGTTCTGCCGGGGATACAAGAACACCTGACATCACTAGGTTGTAAGCTGAGGATATAGAGGAGACTTTTTAGTAAGATGCCCCTGCCTTTGTACTTGCTGAAGAAAGTACCTGCAGAGACTTTGTGGATGGTTTGAGTATCATCCCAACTCCCAGGGTGCTTGGTAAATACTGATCAGGATGATAAGTCTTCTACTGATAACCAAATGACTAGATGACGGGATATAGTCGTACGTTTTTAATCCCTAACTTTTGCCTGGACCGCCCTTTCGGCTTTTAAGTCCACCGTGATACCCATTTTTGCTCAAGCTACCTTTTCAGGCTTTTGACTTGTCGTGTGTACAAATTTTTTGTATATATCCCTTGTTTTTGCCCGAACTCTTTTGGTTTGCCGGGTTGCCCTTAATTTTGCTTAGGCCTGTCAACCTAGCAGGTCTTTTTCATGCGTAGTATTTTCTAACTATGTCCACGCTCATAGGATGTGGAGAGTTATCATCGTCTGTTGTACCCCAAAATTTTCCCTCTCATTTTACTCAATACATACTCCTAGATATCCTCAATTTGCTCAAGTTTGCCCAAGAGTTGACCAGACAAACTCTCTCCTAAGGGAGTGTATCTCAAATTAGGGTTTCCATTTTCATCAAGATAGGTGAACTACAAAGACCTCATATGCTCTCCATGGTCCTAATATGTTCTCAAGACCCTCCATGTCAAATTTCAAGCACTGCACAAGAAGTTTGCTCGGTCAACTGCTCAGATGCTTGAGAATCGACTGTATTAGGTCAAAAGTCAACTGTGATCCACATACAGTCAAACTTCAAGATTTTTGGTCAACATCAACATTTTGAAGTGATATCTATCATTTGATCAAGGGTTGATCATGATTCTTCAAGGAATGCCCTAAATTCATCAAAACCCAAAAGTTGCTAAATTAGGGTTTCTCAAGAAAAGTCAACCAAACTCTAACCAAGCATAACTTCCACATACTTTATCAGAAATTTTCCATCCAAGTCTCATTTAGAAGAGGATGCAATTCCCTACAACTCATCTTCATCCCACAAGTTCAAAATATGCACTCATAAAAAGATATGAATTTCCATATTATAGGTCCTTTTGAAAAGTCAACAAAAACACTTTTTGGTTCAAAGCTTCTTACATGAACATGGAAGACCCAATTGAAATGAGACTAAAAAGGTTACTTAGGGGACATCCTAAGATTTCTAAAAAGTCTAAGAACACATATCTAGGGTTAAAATTGGAGGAGATATGCCTTGTCAAAGTTGACCTTTTTTGCAAAATTGCCAAAAGTCAAGTATGCTCAAAAGTGCATTTTTTTACCAAATGGGCTTAGCATTTCATGATTGCACCTCACTTGTAGCATGGCCCACGACCCAAATGTTCACTCACTTATTATTTGCTTCATTATTTATTTTATTTTTATTTTTTATTTATTAAAAATTGAATAAAATCAAATAATTGGTAAATAATATCAAAGATATGTTTTGATATGATTTTTGGACAGGATCTCAATCAAATTATGCTGAGATATCAAAACCAAATCGAATCAAGCATGATTGGTACAAAAATGGGATGATTTGGTTCAATATAGAAGGTTTGCATATGGATGAAAAATCAAATCAAATCTTCCAAAATTCCAAAGATATCATCTGTTTTTGCAACCCTAATTCGCTCTAGCATATATAATGAACAAGAACCAAGGATAAAACGAGGTTGGCAGGCGTAAAAAGGCAGAACAAAATTCCAAATTTTCAAAGAAAAGTGCAGATCCAATCTTGCTCCATAGGCTAGTTCAAAGCGTTCTAAGGATCAAACGACATTCCTTGGGAGTTTCTGAAGCTATCCCAATCATTTGACAGGTCTGAAGCATCAAGAAACGCAAGCTGTAACTCACACAGTTTGCATTTTTTTCAAAACCGATTACTGTAATTCCTGCATCATTAGCATGTTTACTTGGTATATTTGTGATGTTTGAGATGTTTGCAACATGACTGTACGATTCAATTGTATTTTTGATGCCTATATCTAGATCTGTCATTGTTAGGTTTTCTACGTGCGTTTTAGGGTTTTTGCATACAGGTAAAATCAGGCCATGAACAAGATACCATGATGATTGTGACATCAAGACCAATTGGATTCTGGTCTCCAATTTCATTTATCATGCATTTGATGAGTTTTTAAAGGTGACAAGGCTATAGCTACAGATGCACGACTATAGGTAAAAGGTATATAGCTAAGACGACAGAGCCTTAAAGAAGAAGAATAGGTGGCAGCCAATCAGTGAACCATTTGAAATCTCGTGCGTGGTTCCCACTAACTCATTTATTTTGTTATATTATATTTTGTTTCAGTATAATGACAACTAAACAAATTGGCCCAGTGGAAGAGCACGCTAGTGGTAAGCATAAGGACCTGGGTTCGATCCCAGGTCCCAACAATTTACTTTGTATTATTTTGCCTTTGCAGATTTAGTGCATCACACGCTCGAGCGCCTATCATGTGCCGTCACTTCCAACCAACGGATCATAGCTTCTTCAGATCTAATGCTTCAAGCCTGAAGAAGCATGGTGTACCTTCAGGAGAGCGCTACACAGGCAGGTGGGCCAACAGTCTTGGGCCCAGCAAATTCAATTCCTCACACCCCCAGATTTTCTATTCAACACAGGCCCATTTTCTTTTCCTTATTTATTTCATTTATTTTAATTATTTTGTTTAATTATTTTTCACCAAATTAATTACTTTTTTATTAATCATAAAATCAATAAATCACAAAACACCAAAAAAGCATTTTTTTAATAAAATATTTATTTTAATTTAATTAGAAATATAGGTTAATTTAATTTCTTTTTTTCATAATTAAAAGCAATTAGAAATTAGGGTTTTAATTAATGTGCAATTAAATTCTTTTCTCAAATAAAAATGTACAAACAATATTTTTCTCCCAATTAGGGTTTTAGGTTTTTTTAAGCGTCCTCGCATTTAATTCACCGTGCGTTTAATTAATTCTTTTCATATTTTTGTAACTGCCAATGGTTTGTAATGGTTAAACTAGGGTTTTCATTTATCACTTTGTCCCTGATTTTTGTTATGTAATTAATCCCTATCCCCGAAGCCTTGTAATAGCTAGGTTTATTTTCTCGCACTTTTAATTTCCGCAATCTTTAACTGTTAGATGAATGGTTAATAGGATTGTATGGAAAGATGTTTGAAAATTAAAACGGTAGCTCACTTAATGTGCAAAGACTAATTAACTGAAAAAATAAAGTGCACATATTTCACTCCTAGGGTTTGACTCACTTCGGTTGCCTTCGGTAAAATAGTCATTGAGGCATAGGAGATTTTAGTGGTTGCCCTCCTATCTAAAAGATCAAATGTCCCATTCAAATGTTGCCTCAGAAATGTTACCTCAGAAAGATCTTAAGACTCTAGGGTTACTACTAAGGTTTCCTACCCATTACTCTGGTGACTGTACTTGCCTCTTTCGAATATCCCTTACAAACTCCAACGACGGGGCTACCTACTCCTTAATAGTAGGATAACGCTGTCTAAAGGAAGTGAGAACAAACAACATTTTTTCGAGTAGGTAGAATCTTAAGTACTTGCTCAACAAAACTTTTCACACAAACACCTTTCAAAACAAACCTCGTCACACCCTTGAGGACAGATACAAGGGTTATCACGCAGTAAAACTTTTTTTCAAAATAAGCACACACAAGCAATTTTAAAAAGATGAGCAAATACCTAAGAGCCCGTGGAAAACCATGGATAGAAAGGGTGCTAACACCTTCCCTTTCTATAATCTACCCCCCGTACTCAGAAATATTCTCGAAAAAGGTTTTTTCTGTTCTTTTTCCTTTTCCGGATTGGATGAAATAAAAGTCGGTGGCGACTCTTGCTTACCACGACATTTTACGAACAAAAAACGCAAAACGCAAACCAGTAAAAACAGTCGGTTCTACCACCGTATCACAGAACTGGTGACTCTGCTGGGGATAAATTTAATAAGTGGGGTATACCTTAGGATCTAGGTCATGTTAAAAAATTGCTTTCTTGTTTGTTTGCTTTATTCTTAAAAGGGTTTTGCTTGGGTTACTATAGATCCTACACCCGGATATGGGGGCACTCATTAGGTAAACAACAAAAGATCGTGGAGATTGTATGACGTAGACCGATATGGTTTAAGCGATGGCTGTGTTGGTGTGACACTTTGGTTGGTACCAGTATCCTTCATGGGGAAACAAAGAGAATATGGGGCCGCCGCGTGGTGTCGTGAAGCACTAACAGACCTTAGAACCTTAGTTGAACAAACTTGGCCATTAGAAAGTAGTGAGATAGCCGGCCTCGTTATAGAGCTGAGGATTGGTTGATACTCGATGTTACACTCATTGAGATTAGACTTTCGGGATATTTTAGCCGCAAGAAAAGATTGCTTGAGCTGAGACAATGCCCGATAAAGGATGGTCAGTGATATTGAGATCCCTTAGAACCCGGTTACTTTTTAAGACAGGTCTGAAACCAACTAAACTTCAAGAGGGTATGACCTTTAACCTCATGCAGGCCTTAAACCTTAAGACTTGGTGTGATTTGATTGTGTTTGATATACCTATGGTTTATCATGACATCATGCATCATAACATAACATCCATGCTTATTGCACTAGCCATTTCAAAGACCAAGGGAATTTATCTTTGTTCTATTTTGCAGATCATGGCTTCCATTCATAGAAACACTCTCCTAATCAGCTTTGTGAAGATACCTTCCCAACTCAAAGAGCTAGTATCAAGGGTTTCTGAAACTTCTGCATTTACTAAGAGACATGGTCAACTTCTCAACCTGGTTACTTTAAACTTTGATGAAAAGATGATGAGTGTACTCTTTCAGTTCTTTGATCCCAAGCACCACTGCTTCACCTTTCTAGACTATCAGATGGTGCCTACCATGGAAGAATTCTCTCAGCTGTTGGATATACCCATTCTTGAACAGTTTCCTTTCATAGGTCTAGAAGAAGCTCCTAAGCCAGAAGTCATTGCCTCAGCCTTGCATCTGAAACGGGCCGAAGTGGTATCCAATTGGGAAACGAGAAGCAGAGTCAAGGGTTTTCTAGACAAGTTTCTGATAGATAAGGCCCAACTGTTTTGGGATGATATGGATTTTTAGGCTTTTGAGGAGGTCTTGGCTCTTCTAATCTATAGGTTAGTCCTATTCCCTAATCCAGACTCATTCATAGATGTGAATGCTATCAAGATCTTCCTCTCTCGCAACCCTGTGCCTACCTTGCTCGGAGATATTTTGCACACTCTCCATACTCGTACCACGAAGAGAAGAGGGGTTCTTATGTGTTACATGCCATTGCTGTCGAGGTGGTTTATTTCTCACCTCCCTAAGTCCATACTGAAGAATGAAGAAGGTTTGGGTTGGTCACAAAGGATAATGTCACTCGCTCACATGGATATTCTCTGGTGTTCCCGAGCTATGGAAAACACTACTATTATTAACCGCTGCAGGGAGTACCCTAATGTCCCGTTACTTGGCGTCAAAGGAGGCATAACCTACAATCCTTGTTTAGGTCTGCAACAATTTGGTTACGCTCTAAGAGATGGTCCCCACGAGTTACTTATTGAGGGCATTATATTCAACTATGAGGATGACGCTCATGAGTATCGCCGGAGGTTCATACGAGCTTGGGGCATGGTAAACCGATCTGGTGCCAGGGCTTTGGGGCCAAAGGCTTCCATTCCTATGGAACCTTACCTCCAATGGGTATGAGCTCATGCTCAGAAGCTTATGATGCCCTATGTGGCTGTTTACCAGTGATTGTGGAACCCACTATTGAAGGGGGTATTCCTTACACGGTTCTCTACCCTTATATGCCCACGGATCTTGGAGAGTTACATAGGTCTTGGATTCAGTTGAAGAAGGAGCATGATACTTACAGGGATCAGTTCCATGCTCAGGAGAGGAAGGTTTTAGAGCTCACAAAGTAACTCCATGAGGAAAAAGGACTCAATGATTATCTGGGCACAAAGAGGAAGCATCCATGGGAATTTTGATTTCTTTTCTAGCTTTAGATTTATTTTAATTGTAACGCCTAAAAGGAATTCTAACTTTGAATTCAGCTAATAAAATCTTTGTTTTATTTTTGGTTTGAAAATTTAAATTTCCCAAAGTCTTTGAAATCATTGCATGCATATTCCATTTATAGCATTACATATACAGGTACCCTTACAGGTTTCTCATCTTCTTCGCTGTTTATTTCAGAAGAAATGTCTTCCGAACAAAGCATCAAGGACCTTCAGGCACAAAACACCAAGTTCCAAAAAATGTTCATAAGTCTGGAAAAAGGGCAGGAGGATCTGAAAGCCCTCATCCTGAAAGAGAAAAAGAAAAAGAAGAAGACTGCCGGTATTCTGAATATGGGCAGAAGGTTTGGAGAGCAGTTGAAGTGACAAGTCGATCTGAACTCTTCATCTAAGGAAGGGGAGAATCAAGAAGAAGAGACAGGGGAGAAGGACCCCAGTCCTGCAGTTTCTGACAACGATACCGACTACAATGATGAGCAGTATCCTCCCGCTAAGGATAAATACAAGCAGTTGGAAGATCGTTTGAGTGCCATGGAAGTTCAGAGGATACCTGGGCTGGATTTCAAAGAATTGGGATTGGTGTCGGGAGTAGTCATCCCGCAGAAGTTCAAAGCGCCAGTTTTTTCTAAGTATGATGGGGTGTCCTGCCCAAAACTCCATATCCGTTCTTATGTCAGAAAGATCCAGCCCCACACCGCTGATAGAAATCTGTGGGTTCATTTCTTTCAAGATAGTCTGCCAGGGACTCAGCTTGAATGGTTCTACCAGCTGGAGGGAGCCAATGTCCGAAATTGGGAAGATCTGGCTGTTGCTTTCTACAAGTAGTATCAATACAACACCGACCTTGCTCCTACTCGTACTCAACTCTAGAGTATGCCCATGGGTGCAAGTGAAGGCTTTAAAGACTATGCACAAAAATGGAGAGACTTGGATGGAAGTGTTCAACCCCCGTTGTCTGATAGGGAGTTGGTTGATATGTTTCTGGGGATGCTATCTAATCCATTTTTCAATCATTTGATCGGCAGCTCGTCAGCTGGTTTCACCGAGCTGATTCTAACTGGAGAAAGAGTAGAAACTGGGATTCGGAGCGACAAGATATAGAAGGATACCTCTTAGAGCTCAGTAAAGAAGCCTTTTGCTGGTAAGAAGGAAGCCAGTGCCATCTATAGTCCGAGGGGAAAAAACAGGGCTGAACATCGTCAGACAGTAAGTGTCGTAATGATACCTAGGCCTGCAGTTGCTCCACAATGCAACAATCAACAAAAAGTGGAAAGACCACAATTACAGTTTACTGGAATCAACATGACATTGGCTGAAGTTCTACCTCATCTGCTGAGATCCAACTTGGCAACCTTGAAAGAGGCTCCCAAGAATCCAAATACTACATCTCCCCGATATAATCCAAATGCTCGGTGTGCCTATCATTCTGAGAGTCCTGGCCACGACACCAATGAATGCTGGGCTCTAAGGAATAAGGTACAAGATCTGATTGAAGCCAAGGAAATTGAGTTTGATGCTCCGGAGAAGCCCAATGTCATAACTGCTCCCATGCCTAAGCACAGTCGTGGAATTAATGTTGTTGATACCGACTTGTTTGTGACCTTGGTGGATGAAGTTTCTACCCCTCTCATGACTGTGAAGAAGAATTTGTTGTTGGCCAGTTTATTTCCGGGTTGTGGTGAATGTTGCCACATATGTTCATTTCTACCTTCTGGTTTCCATTTGCTGAAGTCAGGTGTTCAACGCCTGATGGACAGGAAAAAATATTTGTTCGAGAAAACTTTGGTTCCTGTTGTTACATCTAAAGACATTGCCATTATAACCATTTCCGCCTATCCTTCCAAGGTTTCCTCGAGAAGACCTGTTAGAATTACATCTGCTCCAAGAATTGCTCCGCTGATAATCACTATTCCTGGTCTTGTCCCGTATGTCTCGGACAAAGCTGTCCCCTAGCATTATGGTGCCGATGTGTACTATCATGGCATCAAACAAGATTTGAAAGATGAAGAGGATGATCCTGATATTGGTAACATTGTCAGAACCAGCAAAGTTACCTGAAGTGGAAGGGTCTTCTCTCCCTAGATTTCCCTTAAGACTGTCAACAAGCCTATTGTCATTCCATCTGCTGTCCCTGCTAGTACATCAACTACTGCTCCTGTTCTTACTCCAGTCATTACCCCTGTCAGCGAATCGCCTGACACCCGCGGTAAAGAAATTATAGGTGAGCCTAGGAAAATTGTTGTGGAAGCCTCTAAGCAAGAGATAGAGGAAATAATGAAAATAATTAAGAAGAGCAACTACAATATGGTCGAGTAGCTGGGGCAGACCCCATCAAAGATATCCATGTTGTCTTTGTTGTTGTGTTTTGAAGCCCATGGGAAGGCTTTGATTGCATTCCTCAAGATTGCGCATGTGCTGCAGGAAACTTCAGCTGATCAGTTCAAAGATTGTGTGGCCATCCTGACTGCTGATAATGGGCTGGGTTTTCCAGATGCAGACTTGACACCAAACATAAGGAAGCATAATGAGGCTCTGCATGTCTCAATTGAATGCAGGGGCACCACTATGGCTCATGTGTTGGTAGATACTGGGTCTTTGCTGAATGTCTTGCCTAAGAAGGCCTTGGACCGGTTAGATTGAGAGGGTTTGACTATAAAGCCTAGTAACATTCTGGTAAGGGCTTTTGACGGATCGAAGAGAATGGTGCACGGGGAGGTGGACAGCCCTGTCAAAGTGGGTTCTCAGACTTTTGGGTCCACCTTCTATGTGATGGATATCAGGCCGTCATATTCTTGTTTGTTGGGTCGTCCTTGGATCCACGAGGCTGGGGCAGTTACTTCCACACTCCACTAAATGCTGAAGTATTTGGTAAAAGGGAAGATTGTCACAGTGCAGGGTGAAGAGGAGTATATGGCGAGCCACCTCAATTCCTTCCGCTACGTAGAGATGGATGGGGAATTTATAGAAACTCCTTGTCAGAACTTCGAAGAGGTCCCTCAGATCTTAGCATCGATTGAAACTACTACCAGCAGCAAACCTCCTCTGAAGATGGCTTCCCTCAAGGAGGCCAGGGCCGTGGTTGAAGAAGGTGGGTGTGCCAAATGGGGTCAGCTCCCAGATTTCACTCACAAAACTGACAAATTTGGTTTGGGCTTTACTACAGGGGCTCAAAGGGCTGTTCGACGCTCTCGGGCCAGAAGACCTCCCCTACACATCAGTAATCAGGAAATTAATGCCATTAAAGATAGCGAGGAAGACTCAGACATTGACAGCTGGATCTACCCAACTACCAACGGTGGACCGAGTAACTGGACGGCTAGGGACTTTATACTAGTTTCTTTTATTCCACAATAATTGTCTTACTTGTTTTGAGAGTTGTAATAAACAATTTAAAACTTTACGGCCTTGTGATTTGCTCGAGGCACATTGGTTTTGCTTGTGAGGACTATTATTTGTCATTTCATATATCATTAATAAAGCATTGGACGTTTCTTGCATACAAATTTTGCGCTCTCTGTTTTTCTTTTCTGTTTTTCACTTTATCAAAACAGCTATTCTCTTACACACGCTCACGTATCGTAATGCAGATCCATATCCACTCTGGATCCTATTGATAACAGCTCTGCTATTGCCAGTTGTGACTTCGAAAATCCGATCAACCAAGCCGAGGACGAAGGTGAGGATGATTGTGAGGTGCCTGGAGAACTTGCTAGACTATTACAGCAGGAAGAAAGGGCCATACAGCCTCATGAAGAGCCGATTGAGACAGTGAACTTGGGTACTTAGAAAGACAAAAAAGAGGTTAGAATAGGTGCAAATCTGGAGCTTAGCGTCAAACAGAGGTTGATACAAATGTTGCATTACTATGTTGAGATCTTCGCCTGGTCCTATGAAGACATGCCTGGTTTGGACACTGATATTGTGGTACATCGCCTGCCGACTAAAGAAGATTGTCCTCCAATTAAGCAATAGGTCCTCCGTATGCGTCCCGAAATGTCAGAGAAGATCAAGGCAGAGGTCATGAAACAGTTCGACGCAAGATTCTTAACTGTCACTTCTTATCCATAGTGGGTTGCTAACGTCGTTCCCGTACCTAAGAAGGATGATAGGTACATATGTGTGTGGATTATAGAGATCTGAACAGGGCAAGCGCCAAGGATGACTTCCCACTTCCACACATTGATGTTCTGGTTGACAACACCTTGCAACATAAAATCTTCTCTTTCATGGATGGTTTCTCTGGCTACAACCAGATCAAGATGGCTCCTGAAGACATGGAGAAGACAACCTTCGTTACACAGTGGGGCACCTTCAGCTACAAGGCGATGCCTTTTGGATTGAAGAATGCTGGGGGAACTTATCAGCGCGCCCTGATCGCTTTGTTCCACGATATGATTCACCATGAGATCGAAGTCTATGTTAATGACATGATAGCCAGGTCTCAGACTGAGGAAGAGCACCTGGACCATCTCCAAAAGCTATTTGACAGGTTAAAGATGTATAGGCTGAGGTTGAATCCGAACAAGTTCACTTTCGGGGTAAGGTCTGGTAAACTTCCGGGTTTCATTGTCAGTGACAAAGGCATCCAAGTAGATCCTGCAAAGGTAAAAGTTATACAAGAAATGCCATCTCCCCATACAGAGAAGGAAGTTAGGGGTTTCTTGGGACGCCTGAATTATATCGCCAGGTTCATTTCACATCTGACTGCTACTTGTGAGCCAACCTTCAAGCTTCTCAAGAAAGATAAAGTGGTAAAGTGGAATGATGAATGCCAGACCGCTTTTGAAAGAATCAAGGAATACCTTCAAGAACCACCAATTCTGATGCCTCCAGTTGAAGGAAGACCTTTGATATTATACTTGACATTGCTAGACAATTCAATGGGGTGTGTGCTGGGGAAGCATGACGAGTCTGGTCGAAAAGAGCATGCAATATACTACCTTAGCAAAAAGTTTACCGACTGTGAGACATGATACTCATTGCTCGAGAAAACTTGCTGCGCTTTGGCATGGGATGCTCACCAACTGAGACAGTATATGCTGACTCACACTACCTTGTTGATATCGAAGATGGATCTGATCAAGTACATTTTCAAGAAGCCTGCACTCTCTGGAAGGATAGCAAGGTGGAAAATGATCTTAAATGAGTACGACATATAATATACAACCCATAAATCAATCAAGGGAAGTGTGTTGGCTATTTGGCTCATCAGGCCGTGGATGACTACGAGTCCATGAATTTTGAGTTCCCAGATGAGGATATTATACTGGTGACTGACTATGAAGAACCTGGAATGGATGAAGGAACTGAGGAGGGATTTCGATGGTCTATGTATTTTGACAGAGCCTCAAACACATTGGGTAACGACATTGGCACCATAATCATATCTCTCGAGGGCTGTCATACTCCGTTCACTACCCGACTATGTTTCAACTGCACTAACAACATGGTGGAGTATGAAGCTTATATCATGGGACTCAAGGCCGCTATCGACCTCAGGATCAAATCCTTGGATGTTTTCGTGGATTCAGCCTTGGTAATAAGTCAGATCAAAGGCGAATGAGATACAAAACACCCGAATCTCATTCCTTACAAAGAGTATGTACTGACATTGCTCCCACACTTTGAGGAGGTAACCTTCGAACATTTCCCACGAGAGGAGAACCAGTTAGCGGACGCGCTAGCTACCATGTCTTCTATGTTCAAGGTTAGGTGGGACAATGAAGCTCCACAAATTACCATTGAGAGGTTGGATGAACCAACATACTGCTGTGAAATCGATACCAAAGAAGTGGAAAACAAACCTTGGTTTCACGAAGTCAAAAGGTATCTCGAGGCTCAAGAGTATCCCAAAGGGGAACCTATCAATGATAAGAAGTTAATGAGAAGGTTCGCTGCAAAGTTCTTCCTCAGTAATGGAATCCTCTATAAACACAACCATGACTCCACACTACTATGGTGTGTAGACAAGAGTGAAGCAGAGAGGATCATGACAGATCTACATGAAGGCACCTTCGGAACTCATTCTAGTGGACATACCATGGCTAAGAAGATCCTACGGGAAGGATATTATTAGTCCACTATGGAAGCCGATTGTTATCAGCACTCTCGAACTTGTCATAAATGCCAAATCTACGCTGATAAGGTGCATGTGCCTCCGGTCCCCTTAAACATCTTGACAGCTCCGTGGCCCTTTGCAATATGGGGCATCGACATGATCGGAGAAATCAGGCCCACCGCTTCCAACTGACATCGCTTCATCCTAGTAGCCATTGATTACTTCATGAAGTGGGTTGAGGCAGCTTCCTTTGCTATAGTAACCAAGAACGTCGTAGCGCGATTTATCCGACATAATCTGATCTGTCGATATGGTGTGCCAGAGAGAATTATCACTGACAATGGTACGAATCTCAACAACACAATGATCACCGAGCTCTATAAACAGTTCAAGATACAACATCATAATTCTTCTCCCTACCGACCAAAGATGAATGGAGTTGTTGAAGCAGCTAACAAGAATATCAAGAAGATTGTGCAGAAGATGACGGTGACATATAAAGACTGGCATGAGATGTTACCATTCTCTCTTCATGGGTACCGTACCTCAGCACGGACGTCGACAGGGGCAACACCCTACTCTCTGGTATATGGCATTGAGGCAGTCCTACCCATAGAAGCCCAAATACCTTCTCTCAGGATTATGAAGGATGCAGGTTTGAAAGAAGACGACTGGATCCAAACCCGACTTGATCAGTTAAATCTAATCGATGAAAAGAGACTTACTGCTATCTGCCATGGTCATACGTATCAAAAGCGAATGATCAAGGCTTTTAACAAGAAAGTTAGACGCCAAGAATATCAAGTCAGGGATCTAGTGATTAAACGCATCATACTGCTGCAAGGTGATCCTAAAGGCAAATGGACCCCCATGTACGAAGGGCCATTTGTGGTTAAGAACATTTTCTCGGGAGGAGCTATGATTCTAACCACCATGGATGGTGACGACCTTCCTCACCCTGTCAATGCAGAAGTAGTGAAAAGAGACTACGCCTAATCAAAGACCCGCTAGGTTGACCGACCTTGGCAAAAATAAGGGCTTCTCGGCAAACCAAAAGGGTTCGGGCAAAAGTAAGGAATGAAAATGAAAAATCTATACACCCAGCAAGTCGAAAACCCGAAAGGGCGGCTTGGGAAAAAAAGGGTATCCCAGTGGACTGAAAATCCGAAAGGGAGGTCCAGGAAAAAGTTAGGGATATGAAGCATATCACTATGTCTCATTGGATCATCTTGCGACCAGACTTCAGTATCGACTATCAAGCTCGGATGACACCAATCAATCTGATCAACTTTCGGCCAAGAAGCAAAGTGATAAGAAGCTTGAAGATATAAAGGTAATAGCAGAGTTGGAACCCAATGGGGTTGTTGTACATAGCTGTTTTTCTTTTTCATAAATTTGTATAGCTTCTATTTTTCGGTGGCGTTCTCTTACTAAAGCGTCAGCCTCCTTGTACAAAAACGCCTATTACAGGCCGACTTCAAAAATCAATACAAAATTATTTTAACTTCAAGTTTGTTTTTGTTTTCTATTTTGTTTTGCAAGAACGTCCAATAAATTATTTTTGATATATGCATTTGAAAATGATTGCTGCTCATAAATACTTACATAAAAAACAAAATATAATTACTCGTAATTCCAGAAACAGGGGCAAAAACAAGAAGTGCCAAACCCGATGGTTACTCTGCCCAGCAGGTGTCGAGATAAAGTCAGCTTTGGAGCATAATCATCAATACATACATTCCCCATAGAGTAAAAGTATTCAAAAGCATTGATGCCTGCTTTCCTGAAACAGGATGTAACCTCCCCATCCAGGGTCCTTCTGAAACCTGACAGCTATATCCCCCATCCGATTCCCATATTCGCGGATGAGTCAATAAAATTCATTCCCCACAGAGTTTATTCTCAAGCAGCATCTCCTCTCGACAAAATATTTACAAATCTCTAGCAACCGTCAGGGATTTATTTTCCCAGACGCGAGCATACCCTGACAGCATTTTGTGAACATACATCATGACATACACATACATATCATATACAGCATAATCTCATTTATTTTGAGAACATCACCTCACCCTTCATTTCATGCATCACATATAACTAACCCATATATCTTTTTAGGAAAAGAGGATTAGCTTCAGCAAATTCAGCGGTTATGCAAGTCACATCTACAGACGACTAACAGAAACTCAGTTCCCGAAACCAAACAGGTCAACTAATCTACACTATCGCTTCGAAGTAACCCTACTATCCAGGCTTTCATATAGAAGTAACCCTACGACCCAGGTTCCTTCTCACAACCCTAATATCCAGGCTTTTATATCGAAGTAACCCTACGACCCAGGTTCCTTCTCGTAGCCCTACTATCCAGGCTCTCATTTCGAAGTAACCCTACTATCCAGGTTCCTTCTTACATGCCTACTATCTAGGCTTTCATATCAAAGTAACCCTACGACCCAGGTTCCTTCTCACAACCCTACTATCCAGGATTTCATTTCGAAGTAACCCTACTATCTAGGTTCCTTCTCACAGCCCTAATATCCAGGCTTTCATATCGAAGTAACCCTACGACCCAGGTTCCTTCTCACAACCCTACTATCCAGGCTTTCATTTCGAAGTAACCATACGACCCAGGTTCCTTCTCACAGCCCTACTATCCAGGCTTTCATATCGAAGTAACCCTACGACCCAAGTTCCTTCTCACAACCCTACTATCCAAGCTTTCATTTCGAAGTAACCCTACTACCCAGGTTCATTCTCACAACCCTACTATCCAGGCTTTCATATAAAAGTAACCGTACGACCCAGGTTCCTTCTCACAACCCTACTATCCAGGCTTTCGTTTCGAAGTAACCCTACTATCCAGGTTCCTTCTCACAACCCTACTATCCAGGCTTTCATTTCGAAGTAACCCTACTATCCAGGTTCCTTCTCACAGCCCTACTATCCAGGCCTTCATATCGAAGTAACCTTACTATCCAGGTTCCTTCTCATAGCCCTACTATCCAGGCTTCCATTTCGAAGTAACCCTACTATCCAGGTTCCTTCTCACAACCCTACTATCCAGGCTTTCATTTCGAAGTAACCCTACTCTCCAGGTTCCTTCTCACAACCCTACTATCCAGGCTTTCACTTTGAAGTAACCCTACTATCCAGGTTCCTTCTCATAACCTTACCATCCATGTTTCTTTTCTCTTACCTCCAGACGACAGTTTACAACACGGTAAAACCTGGACCTGACCAGTTTCGGTCAATTTCACCTTTCCCCAGTAAGTCGCGATGCAACATGTACACTGACCAGATATGCAGTTCAACTCCGCTTCCTCAAGCAGGAGTTAATTCCCCAGTAGAGTAACGGACAACTGAAGCTCCTAAAATTCTATTTCTCACAAGACAAATACCAACATTCCTCAGCAGATTCCTCCTTAACGACAAGAGCAGGGACTTTCATCAAAATATCTCAGGAAATCAACATCCTATAGATGGCATCTTTAAGCCCATCTCCGACGATACTCCGTCACATATTGGATGGCATCTTTAAGCCCATCTCCGAAAATTCTCTAGCAACTTCCAAATTGAATCTATAAGCCCGTTCCCGATATCACAAATCAAGTATCACTTCATGCGAGTGCAAATTTCTGGGCACTCTAGTGTTCAATCATCTTCCACCTTCAAATCACGAAAGGCAGACAAGCCAATCTACATCCTCAGGTTTAAGAAGATTGAACAGGGGAAGCTGTTGTACTCCAAAATTTTCCCTCTCATTTTACTCAATACATACTCCTAGAGATCCTCAATTTGCTCAAGTTTGCCTAAGAGTTGACCAAACAAACTCTCTCCTAAGGCAGTGTGTCTCAAATTAGGGTTTCCATTTTCATCAAGATATGTGAAATCCAAAGACCTCATATGCTCTTCATGGTCCTAATATGTTCTCAAGACCCTCCATGTAAAATTTCAAGCACTGCACAAGAAGTTTGCCCAGTCAATTGCTTAGATGCTTGAGAATCAACTGTATTAGGTCAAAAGTCAACTGTGGCTCACATACAGTCAAACTTCAAGATTTTTGGTCAAAATCAAAATTCTGAAGTGATATCCGTCATTTTATCAAGGGTTGATCATTATTCTTCAAGGAATTCCCTAAATTCATCGAAACCCAAAAGTTGCTAAATTAGGGTTTCTTAGGAAAAGTCAACCAAACTTTGACCAAGCATAACTTCCACATACTTTATCAGAAAATTTCCATCCAAGGCTCATTTTGAAGAGGATGCAATTCCCTACAACTCATCTTCATCCCACAAGTTCAAAATATGCACTCATAGAAAGATATGAATTTCCACATTATAGGTCCTTTTGAAAAGTCAACAAAAACACTTTTTGGGTCAAAGCTTCTTACATGAACATGGAAGACCCAATTTAAATGAGACCCAAATGGTTGCTTAGGGGACATCCTAAGCTTTCTAAAAAGTCCAAGAACACCTCTCTAGGGTTAAAATTGGAGGAGATATGCCTTGTTAAAGTTGACCTTTTTTGCAAAATTGCCAAAAGTCAAGTATGCTCAAAAGTGCAATTTTTTTACCAAATGGGCTTAGCATTTCATGATTGCACCTCACTTGTAGCATGGTCCACGACCCAAATGTTCACTCACAAATTATTTGCTTCATTATTTATTTTATTTTGATTTTTGATTTATAAAAAATTGAATAAAATCAAATAATTGGTAAATAATATCAAAGATATGTTTTGATATGATATTTGGACAGGATCTCAATCAAATTATGCTGAGATATCAAGACCAAATCGAATCAAGCATGATTGGTACAAAATTGGGATGATTTGGCTCAATATATAAGGTTTGCATATGGATGAAAAATCAAATCAAATCTTCCAAAATTCCAAAGATATCATCTGTTTTTGCAACCCTAATTCGCCCTAGCATATATAATGAACAAGAACCAAGGATAAAACGAGGTTGGCAGGCGTAAAAAGGCAGAACAAAATTCCAATTTTTCAAAGAAAAATGTAGATCCAATCTTGCTCCACAGGCCAATTCAAAGCGTTCTAAGGATCAAACGAAATTCCTTGGGAGTTTCTAAAGCTATCCCAATCATTTGCAAGGTTTGAAGCATCAAGAAATGCAAGCTGTAACTCACACGGTTTGCATTTTTTTCAAAACCAATTACTGTAATTCCTGCATCATTAGCATGTTTAATTGGTATATTTGTGATGTTTGAGATGTTTGCAACATGGCTGTATGATTCAATTGTATTTTTGATGCCTATATCTAGATCTGTCATTGCTAGGTTTTCTATGTGCGTTTTAGGGTTTTGTATGCAGGTAAAATCAGGCCATGAACAAGATACCATGATGATTGTGACATCAAGACCAATTGGATTCTGGTCTCCAATTTAATTTATCATGCATTTTTTGAGTTTTTGAAGGTGACAGGGCTATAGCTACAGATGCACGACTGTAGGTAAAAGGTATATAGCTAAGACGATGGAGCCTTGGAGAAGAAGAATAGGTGGCAGCTAATCATGGACCATTTGAAATCTCGCACACGTTACCCACTAACTCATTTATTTTGTTATATTATATTTTGTTTCAGTATAATGACAACTAAGCAAATTGGTCCAGTGGGAGAGCGCGCTAGTGGTAAGCATAAGGACCTGGGTTTGATCCCAGGTCCCAACAATTTACTTTGTATTATTTTGCCTTTGCAGATTTAGTGCATCACACGCTCGAGTGCCTATCACGTGCCGTCACTTCCAACCAACGGATCATAGCTTCTTCAGATCTAATGCTTCAAGCCGGAAGAAGCATGGTGTACCTTCAGGAGAGCGCTACACAGGATCTCACGCATGCAGGTGGGCCAACAGTCTTGGGCCCATCAAATTCAATTCCTCACACCCCCAGATTTGCTATTCAACACAATCCCATTTTCTTTTCCTTATTTATTTCATTTATTTTAATTATTTTGTTTAATTATTTTTCACCAAATTAATTACTTTTTTATTAATCATAAAATCAATAAATCACAAAACACCAAAAAAGCATTTTTTTAATAAAATATTTATTTTAATTTAATTAGAAATATAGGTTAATTTAATTTCTTTTTTTCATAATTAAAAGCAATTAGAAATTAGGGTTTTAATTAATGTACAATTAAATTCTTTTCTCAAATAAAAATGTACAAAAAATATTTTTCTCTCAATTAGGGTTTTAGGTTATTTTTTTAAGCGTCCTGGCATTTAATTCGCCGCGCGTTTAATTAATTCTTTTCATATTTTTGCAACTGCCAATGGTTTGTAATGGTTAAACTAGGGTTTTCATTTATCGCTTTGTCCCTGATTTTGGTCATGTAATTAATCCCTATCCCCGAAGCCTTGTAATAGCTAGGTTTATTTTCTCGCACTTTTAATTTCCGCAATCTTTAACTGTTAGATGCATGGTTAATAGGATTGTATGGAAAGATGTTTGAAAATTAAAATGGTAGCTCACTTAATGTGCAAAGACTAATTAACTGGAAAAAATCACGTGCACATATTTCACTCCTAGGGTTCGCCTCACTTCGGTTGCCTTCGGTAAAATAGTCATTTAAGCATAGGAGATTTTAGTGGTTGTCCTCCTGTCTAAAAGATCAAATGTCCCATTCGAATGTTGCCTCGAAAATGTTGCCTCAGAAAGATCTTAAGATTCTAGGGTTACTACTAAGGTTTCCTACCCATTGATCTGGTGACTGTACTTGCCCCTTTCGAATGTCCCTTACAAACTCCAACGACGGGGCTACCTACTCCTTAATAGTAGGATATGAGAACAAACAACCTTTTTTCGAGTAGGTAGAATCTTAAGTACTTGCTCAACAAAACTTTTCATATAAACACCTTTCAAAACAAATTTTCAAAACAAACATCGTCACACCTTTGAGGACAGATACAAGGGTTATCACGAACTAAAACTTTTTTCAAAACAAGCACACACAAGCAATTTTAAAAAGATGAGTGTTGTACCCCAAAATTTGCCCTCTCATTTTTCTCAGGTTTACTCCCTATTCAATCCCAAGCTTTGGATTACAAATTTTTCATGAAGATCACTCTCAAGACCAAAACAGTCATCTATGCTGAAAGGCCAAACCTTGACCTCTTGATTAAAATCAAGTCCAGCTAAGGTTCAAAAACCAAATTTCTACGTACTTGAGATTTTATAAGCATTTAAGAAAAATGGCACTTCAGAACCTCTGAACCAACCTCCAGGCAGAAATGGTCAGAAGTTGCAAACTTGGCTCAGCACATAACATTCAGTCAGAAGTTGGTTCTTCAGCATTTACACCAACTCAGTTAGGGATTGTAAACATGGTTCAGCACGTAATCTTTAAACAGAACATGGCTCTTTCAACAATTACGCAAGTTCAGCCAGAATTTGCTAGAGAAATGCAAGGAAGGCAACAAAGCCTGAAACTCCTTCAGAACGTGCTGGGATTAGAAGGTAATGGGACCAGCAGATTGGGTATAATACTGAAGCAGAATCTCTAAGTCCAGAGTTTTCAGAGGCAGATCAAAAAGAACATGCTGGAAAATCTAGAGAACCCTCAGAATTTGCTGGGGCAGCAAGAGGCCAAGGTCAGAGTTTGGTTTGCGTTGTTTTTTGGGTAAAGCAGAACTGCTGGCTCAAGATATAGGTAATGATGCAAATCTCACACTAAGATCTCTTAGTCTTGACCAATCTTATCACCATTTAATGCCCATTAAATGCTCACAACTACTTTTGAACATTTATCCAAAGGGCCTTTCCACGTGCAGCATAACAACACTCTCGTGCAAGGTTAAGCTTGGATCTATGTGCCACTTTTCGCCTATGGGCGTCACTTTCCCTTAATCTTCGCCTATTGTTCCAGTCTAGGCTGAAAAACTGTCAATTATCACAACTTTCCATAAACTTCCTTCAAGAACAAGTTAACACCTACTGCATACTATTGGCGCCATTTAACGTTTAAAAATTCACAAAGCCTTGCCTATAAATAGGACACCATTGTCCATTAAAAAGCCCCGGTCAAAAATCCAGAAAAATTGCTAGAAGAGGAACAGAAAACTCTAGCAAGAAAACATTGTGAAACTCTGCCAAAATTCCTAGTGTTTCATAACTTTGAACTTCCTGCCTCCAAACTTCATTGATACCCAATTTGCTTCCTGACTAGAGAATGCCCATACAGTTTCTGACCATACATACATATATCTTCTCCATCCACCCATTCTAAAAAGAACCTGTCCAGAACACCATCAGAGCTAAAGCTAGCTCCAATTCACAGATTTTCTTCCAACAACAAGGTAAGCACCTGCTGACTCTCACCATGCTGCTAAGCATCATCAGCTTTGCATGCTCAATAAACACAATGTAGATATCATGCTGCTGCTGTACGTGTTCTGAGGATTTTCATGCCTCTGAATGCTTAAGTAGGAAGTGAATCAGTGTAGAACCTGCCTGTGACCTTTTTGGTTCTGTCTTCTGAAACGCTATGACACTTGCTAAGACTGTCCTAGGCATGCCTTCTGTTTTGTGGAAAAATAATAAAATTGCAGATGTTCTGACTAGCACAGGGGGAAACCAACCTCTGACTTTGACGCCAACACTTTTGAGGCCTGTTTTGCTATCAATAATATCAGAACTTCTGAAAATTATTGTGTTTCCAGCAGGGTTAGAACTTCTGACTTCCCCACTAACAGATTTTTGTTTTGCAGTGCATGGGAGTCAGAACTTCTGACCTCCCCACTAACAGGTTTCTGTTTTGCAGCGCACCAAAGTCAGAAGTTCTGACTCACACAGTTTCACTAACAGGTTAATATTCTGCAGCAGACCTGGGTCAGAACTTCTGACTTCCTCTCAGCAACGCGCTAGCCCTCTCTCTATTTCTCTTTTTATTCCCCTTGTTATTTTCTTTTTTTATCTATTTTTCTCGTTGAACCATCCCCATGTACAAGTGTGTATCCCCCACCCCCTAAATATTGTAATAACATAGGATTTTACGTTTCCGCATTTTTATTGCTTTCAAATGTAAATGCTAGTAATTAGGATATGTATGGCAAGATAAAATCAATGAAATAGAAAATCCTAATTCAAGATAAAATCATGCATGCAATAAAACACACTTGCACACAAACACCCTTAAGGTATCTCCACTTGGTTGCCTAAACAAATGACCATGGTATACATGCTAGGTATCTTGGCAAAACAAAACAAAACAAAATAAAAGATCATAGTCCCTCGATGACGCTATCTTGGTTACCTATACAAAATGATCTAGTCCCTAAAAAATTTGCTAAAGATACTTAGCACAATTGCTATCATGGTCAATACGATGACCCGCGCCTGTCCTGTTTAACATCCAAATACAAGGTTGTTTACCAAATGAAATGGTAAAACAACACTGTCAAAAGGGTTAAAAATGTGTAGGAAAGATCTTTGAGTAGATAGGGTAGATGCACCTAGTTACTTGATTAAAACTTGCAAACATCCTTGCTATTTTCAAAAACACATCACCACACAATTTCAAAACATTTCCAAAAACAAACTTTCAAACATTGAAACATCTTTTCAAAAGACAAACACCTTTGTATATATTCAAACAAGAATCATTACAAAGGTTGCCACAACGATGGCCTCTTTTCAAAACATTTTCAAAACCACACACAAAGCACCATTTCAAACAATTGAAAAGCAAAAGCAAGTGATCTAAATAAGTAACTAAGAGCCCATGGATAACCATGGATGAAAAGGGTGCTAGCACCTTCCCTTTTCATAATCTACCCCCCGAACCCAAGAAAACATCTCAAAGGTCTTTCCTGTGCTTTTTGACCTTTCCTTTGGATAAAATAAAAAGTCGGTGGCAACTCTTGCTAAACCGAAACATTTGCAAACACAAACGCAAAACCTCAAGTCAGTTCTCCCACCGTATCACAATGAGCAAGTACCTAAGAGCCCATGGAAAGACATGTATAGAAAGGGTGCTAACACCTTCCCTTTCTATAATCTACACCCCGTACTCAAAAATATTCTCAAAAAAGGTTTTTTCTATTCTTTTTCCTTTTTCGGATTGGATGAAATAAAAGTCGGCGGCGACTCTTGCTTACCAAGACATTTTGAGAACAAAAAACACAAAACGCAAACCAGTAAAAACAGTCGGTTATGCCACCGTATCACATCGTCTATGACAACGAGTGTTGTAGAAATTCCAGAAAATGTTTATGTGATCGCATGTGCCCTTTCATACGTGGGAGCCTGTGTGGGGCTGCTTCAAGATGAATCTGGTGCACCTGATGTTTGATCAAGTTTCAGATAGTCTTGAATTTCCTAGGTATCTTTTCTAAGAACTGTCATGGAAGGATTCAAAGACATGATACTAACACCATGTGATACCACTGGCACAAACAAGCAATTTGGTGGTACCAAAGGTTCAAATTTCAGTAATTTTCTGTTGGAATCCCGGATCAATGTAACAGCCCCCGAGTGATTCAGATGGAGATCTTCCCCTGAATATTTAACATTTTTGGAGAGATTCTTTGCATATTGGATTGACTGCCCCAAATTAATTAAACACCATGTCATGCCCCTTGATTATGAAAGGCTTGCTATTGGGAATGTTTTTTTCCGTCTGAGGTGATTCTGTCCATTGAGGGTGTTGTACCCCAAAATTTTCCCTCCCATACTCTTCAAAGATTTGCAAAGAGCATGCTTCAAAATCTCCCAAGGGTCGCACAGTTCAATGGCCTCCTAACAGTCAAAAATTAGGGTTTTGGTTCTGGCAAAGAAGTTGAAGTTTCCAAGGGTCCAAACTAGTCCCACATGCCTATAAACATTGTCAAGCATCCTTATGTCAAGTTTCAAGACTCACAGCACAAAATTGCACAGTCAAAAACCCTAATTGCTCAACAGTCAACTACAGGGGCAAATGGTCATTTGACAGTCAAAAGTAAAATTTTTTGGTCAACATCTTATTTTGAAGCCACAAACATCATTTGATCAATTCTTGATCATGATTCTCAAGGCATGGCTCAAAAAGTCTCAAGATGCAAAAGTTTCTATTTTTGGACAGTTGAAAAAGTCAACTGCAAATTGACCAAGGCATAACTTCCACATGGTTTATCAGAAAAATTCCATCCAAAGCTCATTTTGAAGAGAATGACATTTCCTACAACTCACCTTCACACTTCAAGTCCAAGAAATGCTCTCACAAAAAGTTATCAATCTCAACATTATAGGTCATTTTCAAAAGTCAACAAAAAGGCACTTTAAGTCAAAGACCATAACTTGAGATAGGTAAATCAAAATGACATGGGACCAAAGGCATTGGTTAGAGGACTTCAAGACCTTTCCAAAATGTCCAAGAACATGATCAATGCTTAAAAATTGAGCAAGATATGCCTTGTGGAAGTTGGGAAATTTTTTGGGAATTTTGGAAAGTCAACTTTGCTTCAAATGCCTCAAAATTGCTAATGGGCCACAATTTCTTCCAAGAATCATCACCCAAAAGCTATGCACGACCCATTGACCCAAAGGGGAGTTATTTTCTTATTTTTAATTTATTAATTGAATTTTTAAATCTATTAATTCATTTAATTAAAATTAAATATCAGGAAAATACAAAATAATGCTTTTAAATCTTTTTGATGCAGCAAATCCAACTAATGCAAGGTGGCAAGTCGTTTCATGTCCAAAAAAGGCAAATCTTCCATGATTGGCATGTTCTTCATAACAAAAAGATTGAAAAAGATTATGCAAAATCAAAATCTCAAAAACATGAATGCAATGGATTTTGGGCTTGGAATGTTGACCTAATGCATTCACATACATATACACAACACAACCCTAATCACAAGAACAAGCATGCTGCGCTAGAACCTGAAAACAAAACTTGCACTTTTTCTTAAAAACCTCAAAACTGTTTTGGCATCTAGAAGGCGTTTCAAGGCGTAAAAAGTATCTCAAAAGCTTGCTGGGACTTTCCTGAACATAACCCAATACTTTTCCACTCTCCATACACAAAGAACTGGTAGAATCACGTTGCCCTGTTCATAACTTTTTACCTATTCGTGTTTTCATTTTCACGCCATATCAATACATTTTCATTATTGTTTTATACTAATATGTTGATTCTGAAGCTAATGGCATAATTTAATTGAAGAATGCTTGCATGTATGGAAAGTTACCATGAACGATGCCTAGGGTTTCAGGAACCTTGAATTGGGGTTTTATGCATAAGGCAAAATTAGTCAACCAAAATAGGACCATTGAACTCGTGACCTTCATACGAACACAATCATCACCTCGCGCCCAATTTATCATTGCCCAGGAGCTATTCGCTATTTTGGCATATTGTGGTTAGTGGGGGTTTAAAACCCCCGCTATTTGGTTTCTTTTACAGGTAGAAAGAAGAAGATGATGCAGGCGTGGCAGAACATGAGTGGAGCATTTGAATCTGGCGCGGTTTTTTAGTGTTTTATATCATTAACTTTATGTTCTCATTATAAATTTTGTGTTCCATTATAATATCAAAACGCACAAACAACGCAGTTGGCAAAGCATTGGCACGGTAAATGCAGGGGCCTGGGTTTGATTCCCAGGTCCCCCATATTTCTGCATATTTTTCATGTTAACATGTTCAGGTGGTCATCACGCTCAAGGGAGTACCATATGCCTTCACATGCTGGCTTGCCACATAATCCAGGAGATCAATCTGAAGGCCATAATGAGGATTCCAGGGTACACACTAGTCCACCATGCACACGTAACCATTGAAAAGTCAACAAGCCCTGACTTATTGGGCCAAAATTGCTTGCAAAAAGCCTCCAAATTGGGCAGACACCCCCCAAAGTTTGTATATCTTTTAATCTCTTTTCTTTTCTTTTCCTTTTTTTAATTCTTTTGATCATTTTTTTATTTTATTTAATTTACTTCAGATAATTAATTTTCATATAAAAAACCAAAAAAATCAGAAAATTCCAAAATAAAATATATTTATTTATTTAATGCATTAGTGCTTTTTGTAAATAAAATTCTAATAATCAATTAGTTTTAATTTTAGTTTTAACTTTGACATTTTTCTTAAATAAATTAAAACACATAAAAATTAGGTTTTGTAGCATTTTACCTTTTTTTTCCAATAATTAAATTTCCTCATCATCATTATTATTAATTCTTAATTAATTTGTGAATAAATATGACATTTAAATAACTAGGTTAAATTAGGTCAAACTCAAACATTTTTCTTTAATTAATTAAAAACAATTTAGAACTAGGTTTTTATTTAACTTTTAATTCCAATTAATTTTCTCATTAAATTCCATAAATACAAAAACTCCAAAAATAAGTTCTTTCTTTTATTTAATTTAATTAATTTTGTAACTTCAATTTAATTTCCTTAAAGGGTCCAACGCCCTCGCACTCGATTCTAAATTCTTTTCACGCATTTATTTTTATTTCTTTTATGAATGTAATGTATTTGCCCCAAAGCCTTGTAATAGATAATTAGGGTATTTACTTTTCGCATTTTGTTTCAAATCGGGTCTTGGTTTAATTTGGCGTTGTAGACCCACGCCTTGTAATAGCGTAGGACCTTTATTTTCCGCACTTTAAATTCCGCACCTTTTAAACTGTTAAAACACATGAAAGAATGTATGCCAAAAATAAAATCAAAGCGTAGAACACCAATGCATGACAAGACAAATAATAACTGAAATTGACACACAATTCACACACCACTCTTAGGGTACGCCTCACTGTTACCTTGCCCCTCGAAACGTGGTCGTCGAGTAGAGGACGTTTTAGTAAGTCCTCATGTCCATGAACATGGCATGGGGGTAGCTTCTAAGGTATCCTCCTATTGCTTTGGTGACCACACTGTCCCTAATCCTCGAATTGACCCGAACACCTCCAACGGTGGTGCTACCTACCTCTCAATGGTGGGATGGCACTACCTTAAGGACATTTACACAGACTAATTCCTTAGGGTAGGTGGATGACTCGTAGATACTTGCTCTAATTCAAAACAAATCAAAAAACTTCTTTTCACACCGACACTTTGCAAAAAGCTTTCAAAAACAACTTTTCAAACACTCTTGAGGACTGATACAAGAGTCGATCTGAAACTTTCAAAGAAACTTTTTCAAACCCACTCACCTTGAAAAGCAAACAAACATTTTGAAAACACAATTGAGCAAGTATCTAAGAGCCCATGGATAACCATGGATAGAAAGGGTGCTAACACCTTCCCTTTCTATAAATCTACCTCCCGAACCGAGAACTAATCTCAATAAGGAATTTTTCTGTGCTTTTATCCTTTCCATGTTGGAGAAAATAAAAGACGGTGGTGACTCTTGCTTCCGCGACATTTCGCGAAACCAGCGTTAAATAGTCAGTTCCAGATCCACCAATCACAGAACTGGCGACTCTGCTGGGGAGAAAATTTTTAAAGTGAGGTGTACCTTAGGATAGTTCATAACTGTGTTTTCAATTGTTTTGACTTGTTTGCTTTAAATTGTGGGTTGCATCGGAGTTATATAGATCCTAACCCGGATCTGGGGATACCCTGTTAGGTAGCATAAGCTGTGAGGGACCTGTCCGGCGTAGACCGACATGGGTGAAGCAGTGGCTACGTTGGTGTGGCACCTTGGTCTGTACCGATATCCCTTGTGTTGCAACGAGGAGAATATGGGTCTTCTGAGGAGTCATTAAGCACCAATTGACCTTAGAACCTTAAATGACACAACTTGGCTGTGATACGGTGGGAGAACCGACTTGAGGTTTTGCGTTTGTTTTCGCAAATGTTTCGGTTGAGCAAGAGTCGCCACCGACTTTTTATTTTATCCTAAGGAAAGGTTAAAAAGCACAGAAAAAACCTTTTGAGATGTTTTCTTGGGTTCGGGGAGTAGATTATAGAAAGGGAAGGTATTAGAACCCTTTCTATCCATGGTTATCCATGGGCTCTTAGTTACTTGCTTAGATCACTTGCCTTTTGTTTTCAATTGTTTTAAATGGTGCTTGTGTATGTGTGTGGGTTTGAAAATGTTTTGAAAAGAAGCCAATGTGGTGGCAACCTTTGTAATGATCCATGTGGGGATGTATACAAAGGTGTATGTCTTTTGAAAAAGGTTTTCATTTGTTTTTGAAAGTTGTTTTGAAAGTGTAGTGATGTGTGGTTTTTGAAATAGGCAAGTGTTTTAGTTTGCAAGATTGATTCAAGTAACTAAGAGGTTATCTACTCCTAAATTTCTCAAAAGATTATTGCTATGTTTTAACCCTTTTAATAAGTTTGTTCCACCATTGTATTTGGTGGACAATCTTATGTTAGGATGTGAAAGGGACGGGCACGGGTCATCGTTTAGACCATAATTGCAATGGTGCCAAGTATTTTTGGGCATTTTCTTTAAGGGACTTGATCATTTGTTTTTTTGGAAGTATTTTGAAGATGTTATCGAGGGACTATGATCATTTGGTTTTTTGGAAGTATTTTGAAGATGTTATCGAGGGACTATGATCATTTGGTTTGTTTGTTTTGCCCAAAGAGACTTAACATGCAATATGGCCCAATTTTGAAAGGCAACAAGTGGAGTACCCTAGGGGGTGCAAGTGTGATTTGTGTGTCCATTTTCATGCTTGTTTGTCTTGAGATTAGGTCATAACTATTTTTGTTGTTTTTCGCACGCAAACCCTAATTCTAACATGGTATAATTAGAAAGCAATAAAGTGCGAAAATAAATTTACTAGCTATTACAAAACCAAAAATGGGAAGGGGGGTACAAATGTTCAAATGGGGATATTGACAAGTAATTTAACCCTAAAACTATTACATCAATATTGAAATATTTTACAAAATGATTAATTGCATAAATTAAATAAATAAGAATAAATATGCAAGATGCAATAAATGGTTTTTTGTATGTATGAAAAAGGAATTATTTGTGTAAGAATAAAAAGAAAATAAAAAGGTATTATTTTTGGGTTTTTTTCACATTTAGGGTAAAAACCCTAATTCTATTAAATAAAAGGTATTATTATTTGATTTAATACAAGTATTTATTTATTATGTACAAAAATAAAAATAAAATGAAGTATATTATAAAAAAGTATTTTTTTATATCAAATATTAAAAAAATGAAAAATATAGATATTTTTGTATTCTAACCTAAATATATTAATAAATATATATATATATATATATATATATATATATATATATATATATATATATATATATATATATATATATATATATATATATATATATATATATATATATATATATATATATATATATATATATATATATATATATATATATATATATATATATATATATATATATATATATATATATATATATATATATATATATATATATATATATATATATATATATATATATATATATATATATATATATATATGTGTATTAAGTTCTAAATATGCATTATATATATAAATAATAATAATTTTTTAATATGCATAAAAAAGGTATTTTTTATGTAAAATATTTTCAGAGGGTATAATAAAATAAAAATGAAAATAAAATTATTTTTACCTATTTCTCAATATTTTAATGAAAAGTATATATTTATTTATCTAAGTATTAATCAAAAGAAAAATCATATAAATACCTAATAAATTAAAAATGGTGAGAAAAAATATTTTTATATTTTTTATGTCATGAGAAAAAATAAACAAAGTCAATCAAAAAAGAAAAAGGTCAAAAAGTCAAAGAAATAAGCAAATGGGCCTTGGGGGTGTAAAAGCAATTATGTGGTGCAAATAAGAAAAAATGTTCCAGGCCCAGCCCAGAAGACTTGTCTTCAACCTCCAGCAAACAAATGTTTGGAAAAAAAACGCGCGCCCTGTTCCTCATCTTCCAACTCTTGATTCCTGGCTTTTTAGCAAAAACTCATAACATAAAAAATGTTCAGCATGAAGAGACGATTCTAACCATATGCATAACTTGATCTAACTCTCTAAGATGAGGGAGAATTTCTCCTCCCCCAAATCCTAACCTAGTTTTTCTGCCATTTTCAAACTCCAAATTCTCACAACTCAAGCAAAAGAAATGAAAAGTAAAAACATGTACATGTTCAGTGGCATGAGTAGAACCTTGTTTCTTCACAAACTTAAAGCTAATGATGCCTAATAAGAGAGATACGAATTCAAAAACTTACCTGTTCAGTTGAAGTTCTATCTGGAGATGTAGGAACTTTCAGTGCAAGGTGATGATTGGAGAAGCTTCCTTGAGGTCCAGGGATGCTATTCCAATGTTTACTTTGTCTTGAAAGCTTCTGAATCGAGCTAGAGAACTTCACCTGCAAGTCAGAAATGTGAAAATGGTGGAAGTGGTTAGAGTGATTACAGGTCGTGCTTTTGCTTTTGGTTAGCTTGCATAGATGGTATGGAAGGTGTGTGAACTGGTTTTGGTAAGAATGCTTGAGAGAAAAAGAAGTTGGCACTCAAACTGCAGAGGCAACTCTGTTTTTGCAGTTTGATGGTATTTTTTGGTTTGATGATGTTTGGGAGGTAAATGGCTCGTGCAATAGCTTGGTTATGATGTGTGTAATGTGTTTGATAACTTTGTCTAAGTGTTTGTAAGCTGGTTTTTGAGTTGGTACAAGTTATGCCATATTTCTTGAACTTGAAGCAAACAAAAGCCACTTGATCCTTCTAGCCTGTACAGGCCCTCACACTATGCTGCATCTTTTTGTCTTGATCAGAGTGTTATGTCCATGAATCTTGTGTCCAAAGATATGCATTGTACCATTTGATTTGTAAATTTGACATAAAGTTCTTCTTTTCAAAAATGGATAAACCACTTTTTCCAATTAAGGCTTAATTCCTTGTGTAATGACTATATGAACAAAACAAAGCTAAAACACAATGGATTGGCATTTAATTATTGAGTGTAACTTGGTTTAAGGACCTGTAATCAAGGGCATGCTGGTTTTGAGAAGTTTGCATAACTTATGAACATGAAAAATGGCCAATTCAAAAGTGAGTTTTTGCTATATTGTGAAATTCGATTCTCCCTAACCATGAGGTTGTTTGATGAGTTATTTGACATTTTGGAAAGCTTGGAATGTGTACTACAATCCATATTTGAAATGCAAATTGAAATTCCAAGTGGAAGTGTATGGAAAATGGCCTTGAAGTGGGGTAGAAAAACTTGTCAAAATAGGTCAAAAATTCACTAAGTTAAGAATGGTTTAGTGCCCTTATTCAAAAATTTGTAACATGAGATACAAGCTTCAAATGAGAAAACTTTGTGATTCAAAGTTGTAGATTATGCAACAAGCTACAACTTTCATGTTTTGACTTTTGTTTGAATCCAAATGAATCATGGTGAAAGAGTGGGGCAAAGTTGGAAAAAAATTAGGGTTTTCCATAACTTAGAAAAATTCTAAGTTATAAAAAAAATTCATTTTAAACCCTAATTTTCATTTCTTGGTGAAAAAGTTTCATGATTTAGCATGTTTTGATGAAAAATGAATCTTGACTCTTGATTTTGACCAAAAAGTCAAAGTTTGACTTTTCAGTGTACAGTCAAAATTGATCAATTGACTGGGAAATTCAACTGTCAATCTTGTGTACTTGGGATATTTTGAGCTTGATGAATGTGTCAAGACCATTTCATGGGGTCCTTGAGTCCATATGTGAGCTTGGTTTGCCCTTTGTTGGGTCAAACAGTCAAAAATTGCCTTTGTGCAGTCAAAACCCTAAAAATGACCATTTTGCCCTTTTGGTGATCTGATCAAATTTCTTGTGGAATTGTGATCCAAACTTGATCAAATGGTCCATATGAGTTCATAATGTTGATGTGGGTCAATTTTCATGATATTTGACTGTCAATTGGCCACAGTTGACTTTTTCCCCAATACAGCTGATTTCTAGGTCATTTGTCCAATTGACTGGGCAAAACTTGGGATCAAGACTTGAAACTTGGTATGGGTAAACTTGGGAGTCCAATATGAAGCATGAAAGTCATCTTAGGCATTTTAGGTCAAAACATCTTTGTTCAAACACAAACCCTAATTTGAGTCCACGGTGCAAGGAGAAGTCTTGAGCAGAGGAAACCCTAACTGGATCTTGATCTTCAAGGTTGATGAGCAAATGTTGAGGAAATGGGAGGTCAAATTTTGGGGTACAACAGTTGCCCCTGTTCAATCTTCTTGGACCTGAAGATTTAGATTGGCAAGTTTGCCTTTCGTGACTCGAGGGTAAAAGGAGATTGGACACTAGAGTGCCCGGAAATTTGCACTCGCATGTTGAAGTATCAGCAAATGTGATGTCGGGAATGGGCTTATAGATGCCATTTGGAGAGATGGTGGATAGGGAGATAGGCTTATAGATGCCATCTGGAGATGCGACAGAACCTTGTCGGGAATGGGCTTATAGATGCCATTTGGAAGTGTTGATCGCACAAGAGATTCCTTAGCGAGAACTTGTGTATTTGAGAAAGACAGATGTTTTCCTGGCTTGTTACAGGTGTTTGATCTTCAATCTCCTCATGCAGATATGCCCTGGCTAGATACAGGTGTCGAATCTACAATTGGTTGCTCACAGATGTGCCCTGGCTGGATACAGGAATCGAATCCGGAAATAGTCGTCAACA
Source organism: Vicia faba (assembly GCA_948472305.1). Taxonomy (NCBI): domain Eukaryota; kingdom Viridiplantae; phylum Streptophyta; class Magnoliopsida; order Fabales; family Fabaceae; genus Vicia; species Vicia faba. The sequence continues at coordinate 992,565,701 of OX451740.1, read as the reverse complement.
GATGTGCCCTGGCTGGATACAGGAATCGAGTCTGGAAATGTGGTCAACAGATATGCCCTGGCTGGATACAGGAATCGAATATGGAAATGTGGTAGTTGTTAGATATGCCCTGGCCGGATACAGGAATCGAATCTTCGAACTCTTCAGACGTGCCCTGGCTAGATACAGGAATCGAGTCTGGAAATATGGTCAACAGATATGCCCTGGCTAGATACAGGTATCGAATCTGGAATTGTGGTAGTTGTTAGATATGCCCTGGACGGATACAGGAATCGAATCTTCGAACTCTTCAGACGTGCCCTGGCTAGATACAGGAATCGAGTCTAGAAATGTGGTCAACAGATATGCCCTGGCTAGATACAGGTATCGAATCTGGAATTGTGACAGTTGAAGGTAGTTGTCTTTGGGATTGTCTTTTTCCCTGAAAAGGCAAAAACATAAGTTGTATGCAATGTCATGATGTATGATATGCATGATGTCATGATGTTCAACATGAGATAGTGTTGTATGCACTTTATCATGTATGTAAGCAAGTTGTATGAAAATGTGAAATGTTTATAAATGTATTTTCGTCTTAGGAAAATAAATCCTTGACGACCGGCCGGGGAATTGCTCTGTGGAAGAGATATTTTGCCGAAGTTTTGCTGAGAGGCCTGCTGAGGACTTCAATGATGGACTCCGCTGGGGATAATGATGATAAACTCCGCTGGGGATAACCGAGGATATACTCTTGCCGGGGAATGAAAGAACTTTGCCGAGGGCGATCTTCCGTGGCAATTAGCTGAGGATAACCCAGTTATAAGTCCTTGTGAGGAAATAACTCTGAATAAAACTCGGGAGAGACGTCCGTATCCTGTAGGGAACAAGCTTCCAGAATCTACCGGGGATGAGCTTTAAGACCTGCCGAGGAATGCTGTGCCTTTTCAGGATTGACAGGGAATCAACTCCGCTTGGGGAAAGTATTGCTGAATCTTGTCTTACTCCGTGGGGCGTTGAGATGATTTGGTTACATTCTTCAGTCGAATCTACCTGAGTACCTTGGTGGACAAAGCAACCAGACTGCATCAAACAACTCCACATTTGCCCCTGTTTCTGATGTCACCTGTAATTAATCTTTCGTCTCATATGCAAATATTTATGAATCAGCAATTTAATGTCAAATGCATATATCAAAAATGAACATTGGACGTTCTTCGCAAGTCAAAACATAAAAAAGGAAAAGCAATGGCAATTTGTATGGACAAGTGAATTTGTATTGATTTGAATTTTGCCTGTGAATAGGCGTTTTTGTACAAGAGGCTGACATCCTAGTAAGAGGGCGCCGCCAAATAACATAGAGTTTACAATTTTGAAAAGAAAAGAAAACAGCTATGTGAACAATCCCACTGGGTTCCAACTCTGCTATCGCCTTTATGTCTCCAAGCGTCTCATCGCTTTGCTGCCTAGTTGAAGATGAAGCTGATTGGTCGATGCCGAAGTCTGAGCCAGATAGTTGATGCTGAATTCCGGATGCGAAGTGATCCAATGAGACATAGTGTTACGCTTTATCCCTAACTTTTGCCTGGACCGCCCTTTCGGGTTTTCAGTCCACCGGGATACCCATTTTTGCCCAAGCCGCCTTTTCAGGTTTTCAACTTGCCGGGTGTACAGATTTTTATTCATTTCATCCCTTATTTTTACCCGAACCCTTTTGGTTCGCCGGGAAGCCCTTATTTTTGCCTAGGTATGTCAACCTAGCGGGTCTTTTATTTATGCGTAGTATTTTTTCACTATGTCTGCATTGGCGGGGTGAGGAAGGTCGTCACCATCCATGGTGGTTAGGATCATGGCTCCTCCTGAGAACACATGTTTAACCACAAACGGCCCTTCGTATGTAGGGGTCCATTTGCCCCGAGGATCACTTTGAGGAAGGATGATGCGCTTGATTACCAGGTCCCCAACTTGATACTCTTGTGGTCTGACTTTCTTGTTAAATGCCCTGATCATCCGTTTTTGATACGTCTGACCATGACAAATAGCAGTGAGTCTCTTTTCGTCAATCAGATTTAGTTGATCAAGTCGAGTCTGGATCCAGTCATCTTCACTCAAGCCTGCATCCTTCATTATTTGGAGAGAGGGTATCTGGACTTCAATTGGCAAGACTGCCTCCATGCCATAGACCAAGGAGAAAGGAGTTGCCCCAGTTGACGTCCTTGCTGAGGTACGGTACCCATGAAGAGCGAACGGTAACATCTCGTGCCAATCTTTATAGGTCACTGTCATCTTCTGCACAATTTTCTTGATATTTTGATTACCTGCCTCTACAGCCCCATTCATCTTCGGCCGGTAGGGAGAAGAATTATGGTGTTGTATCTTGAATTGTTCACAGAGTTCAGTGATCATTGTGTTATTGAGATTGGTACCATTGTCCGTAATGATTCTTTCTGGGATGCCGTACCGACAGATCAGATTATGCCAGATGAAACGTGCCACGACGCTCTTGGTTACTGTGGCGTAGGAAGCTGCCTCAACCCACTTCGTGAAATAATCGATCGCCACCAAGATGAAGCGATGCCCATTGGATGCCGTTGGTCGGATCTCACCGATCATATCAATGCCCCACATTGCAAAAGGCCAAGGTGCCTTCAGGACGTTCAGAGGAACCGGCGGAATATGCACCTTGTCAGCATAGATCTGGCATTTGTGACAAGTTCGGGAGTGTTGGTAACAATCAGCTTCCATTGTGGACCAGAAATATCCTGCCCGAAGGATTTTCTTAGCCATGGTGTGCCCACTGGAATGCGTTCCGAATGTACCTTCATGCAGTTCTATCATGATTTTCTCTGCTTCAGCCTTATCCACACAACGTAGTAGAGTCGAATCATGATTCCGTTTGTAGAGAATGCCGTTGCTGAGGAAGAATTTTACCGCAAACCTCCTCATGAACTTCTTGTCATTGACAGATGCACCTTCAGGGTATTCCTGAGCTTCCAAGTACCTCTTCACCTCATGATACCAAGGTTTTTCAGCCACCTTCTCGGCCTCGAGATCGCAGCAGTATGCCGGTTCATCCAACTTCCAGATAATGATCCGGGGAGCCTCATTGTCCCATTTAACTTTGAACATTGAAGACATCGTAGCTAGTGCGTCCGCTAGCTGATTCTCCTCTCTTGGGAAGTGCTCAAAAGTTATTTCTTCAAAGTGGGGAAGCAAGGTTGACACATACTCCTTGTAAGGAATAAGATTTAGGTGTTTCTTATCCCACTCGCCTTTGATCTGATTGATCACGAGAGCAGAATCTCCGAAGACACTCAGAAACTTGATCATTAAGTCGATTGCAACTTGCAGACCCATGATACATGCCTCATATTCTGCCATGTTGTTGGTGCAGCTGAAACATAATCGGGCGGTGAGCGGAGTATGAGTTCCTTTGGGAGATATGATTACAGCACCGACGCCGTTACCCAAAGCATTGGAGGCTCCATCAAAATACATAGACCATCGGGATCCTTCCTCAGGTCCTTCATCCGGTCCAGGTACTTCACAGTCAGTTACCACCATGATGTCTTCGTCTGGAAAATCAAAGTTCAATGATTGGTAATCGTCCATAGGTTGGTGTGCCAAATGATCTGCCAGTACACTTCCTTTAATTGCTTTCTGAGTTGTATACTGGATATCATACTCTGTCAAGATCATTTGCCATCTCGCTATTCTCCCAGACAGAGCAGGCTTTTCAAATATGTACTTGATGGGATCCATCTTTGAAATCAACAAGGTAGTGTGAGTCAGCATATACTGTCTCAGCCGGCGAGCAGCCCATACAAGAGCGCATCAAGTTTTCTCAAGCAGTGAGTAACGAGACTCACAGTCGGTAAACTTTTTGCTCAAGTAATAAATAGCGTGCTCTTTTCGGCCAGACTCGTCATGCTGCCCCAACACACACCCCATTGAATTATCAAGTACTGTCAAGTATAATATCAGAGGTCTTCCTTCCACCGGTGGCATAAGAATGGGTGGCTCTTAGAGATATTCCTTTATCTTTTCAAAGGCGGCCTGACATTTATCGTTCCAGCGTACTACTTGATCTTTCTTCAGTAATTTGAAGATTGGCTCACAAGTAGCAGTCAGATGTGAGATGAATCGGGCAATGTAATTCAGTCGTCCCAGGAAGCCTCTGACTTCTTTCTCTGTCTTTGGAGTCGGCATCTCTTGAATGGCTTTAACCTTGGCAGGGTCCACCAGGATACCTTTATCACTTACAATGAAACCTAGCAATTTTCCGGACCTCACCCCAAAGGTGCATTTGTTGGGATTCAACCTCAGCTTGTATAACTTGAGTCGGTCAAACAACTTCCTCAGATGGTCAAGGTGCTCCTCCTCAGTTTGAGACCTTGCAATCATGTCATCAACGTATACCTCAATCTCATGATGGATCATATCATGAAATAAAGCAACCATGGCACGTTGATAGGTTGCCCCAGTATTTTTCAATCCGAACGGCATGACCTTGTAACAGAAGGTGCCCCACTGAGTCACAAAGGTAGTCTTCTCCATATCTTTCGGAGCCATCTTGATCTGATTATACCCTGAAAAACCATCCATGAAGGAGAACACCTTATGTTAAGCAGTATTGTCGACAAGAACGTCGATGTGAGGTAAGGGGAAGTCATCCTTGGGGCTGGCCCTGTTCAAATCCCTGTAGTCTACACACATTCTGACTTTACCATCTTTCTTTGGTACTGGCACCACATTGGCAACCCACTGAGGGTAAGAAGTCACTGCAAGAAACCCGGCATCGAATTGCTTCATAACTTCGGCCTTGATCTTTTCAGACATCTCTGGGCGCATACGTCGGACCTTTTGCTTTACCGGAGGGCAATCTTCCTTGGTTGGCAGGTGATGAACTACAATGTCGGCATCCAAACCAGGCATGTCTTCATAGGACCAAGCAAATATCTCCATGTAATCCTGTAGCATCTGGATCAACCGTTGCTTCACGCTGAGCTCTAGATTAGCCCCAATCTTGACCTCTTTCCTATCTGTCTCAGTACCCAGATTAATCGTCTCTACCGGCTCGTCATGTGGTTGAATAGCCCTCTCTTCCTGGAGTAGCAGTCTTGCGAGTTCACCAGGCACTTCGCAATCATCTTCACCTTCGTCTTCGGCCAAGTTGATCGGATTCTCGAAGTCATAACTGGCGGTAGCAGAGCTGTTACCAGTGAGATCCAGAGTGGATTGAAACCTGTATAAGTGAGTGTGTGTAAATATAGCTGTTTTGCAATATATATAACACAGAAAGAAAAAGAGCACAAGATTTGAAATGCAACGAACGTCCAATGTTTTGATTGATGATATATGGAAATGTCATACAAAAAGCCCTCACAAATGGAGCTACGATGCCCCGGGTAGGACACCGAGCCAACATATTGTTTGTTACAAATTGGAAATCAAAAGAAATTAATTACTGCGTGACAAATGTGATAGGTGTAAAATCCCTTGCCGTCCAGTTGCTCGGTCCGTTGCCGGCAGTCGGGTAGATCCAACTGTCAAACTCTGCTTCTTCTACATCCTCCTCAATAGCATTCACCCTTGGGTTGGAGATAAACACCGAAGCCTTTCTGATCTTTTCCTTGCGCACAGCCCTCTGAGCCTCTGCAGTAAAGCCCAACCCAAACTTGTCGTTCTTTTGAGTGAAGTCAGGAAGCTGACCCCAGTTTGCACAATTGCATTTCTTGATTACAGCCCGGGCATCTTTCAAAGATGCCATCTTCAACAGAAAATCCTCTTCAACCACTGCCTCAGCCGATGCCAAAACTGGGGGTACCTCCTCAAAATGCTGAAAGGGGGTTTCAATAAACTCCCCGTCCATCTCGATATACCGGAATGAATTCAAGTGACTCACCATGTATTCCTCCTCACCCTGCACAGTAACAATCTTCCCTTTGACAGGGTATTTGAGCTTTTGGTGTAGAGTGGATGTTACTGCCCCAGCTTTGTGAATCCAGGGTCGCCCCAACAAGCAGGAGTAAGATGGACGAATATCCATTACATAGAATGTTGAGTTGAAAACTTGGGAACCCACACGAATGGGGATGTCTACTTCACCGTGCACCATCCTCTTAGAACCGTCGAAGGCTCTAACAATGATGTTACTGGGTTTCAACTCCAGGCCCTCACAATCCAGGCGATCCAATGCTTTCTTGGGCAAGACATTCAGGGAAGAGCCGGTATCCACTAACACGTGTGCGAGAGTAGTGCCCCTGCATTCTATGGAAACATGCAGGGCATCATTGTGATTTTTCCCTTTGGCGGTAAGGTCAGCATCCGAGAACCCTAAGCCATTGTCAGCCGTCAAATTAGCCACACAGTCGGTGAATTGATCCGCGGAGGTCTCTTGCGGCACATGGGCCGTTTTCAGAAATGAAATCAGGGCTTTTGCATGGGCCTCTGAGCATAGCAGCAATGATAACATAGAGATTTTGGAGGGAGTATGCCCCAACTATTCAACAACGTTAAAGTCACTCTTTTTGATAATCTTAAGAATTTCCTCCATTTCTTGTTGGGAGGCTTCCACAGCAGTCTTCTTTTTTGGTGCCTCCGTCCTGGTAGGCGAATCAGTAGCAACTTCTTTTCCCCGAGTATCAGAGGACTCGGCGGCAGTAGTAGACACAGGAACTTGAATTGGAACATGCACACTTGCGGGTGTGATGGTGAGAGGTTTTCGGATAACTGGCAGTGCAATGTCAGGCGAGAAGAGCCTGCCACTGCGGGTAATCTTTGCGGGACCAGTGATATTACTGATATTGGTATTGGTGTTGAACTCCTGCTTCACCCCAAGCACATACACGTCGGCTCCATAATGCCATGGGACCGCTTTATCAGACTCATACGGGAGAGGCCCCGGGACAATAATAGTAATGGGTGCAACAGACATAATTTGGACTGGTTTCTTTACGGGAGCTTTGGCAGGATTATAAATTGTGACAACAGATATTTCTTCAATGGAAACAGACGGAACAACAGTTTTCTTGAACAGAATTTCCTTGCTATCCATCAGGCTTTGGATGCCTGATTTCAGCAGTGGACAACCGGTAGGGATAATAGAACACAGGAGGCAACCCTTACTACAACCCGGAAATAGACCGGCTAGTAGTAAGTTCCTCTTAACAGTCAAAAGAGGGGTAATAACTTCATTCACCGAAACATCATACAACTCTTCCTCAATGGCATTTACTCTATGCTGGGGCATAGGAGCAGTTACAACATTCGGTCTCTCAGGCGCTTCAAACTGAATTTCCTTTGCGTCGATCAGATCTTGCACTTTGTTTCTCAAGGCCCAGCAATCATCAGTAGTGTGCCCGGGACTATCAGAATGATAAGCACACCGGGCATTTGGGTTATACTTAGGAGATGCAGTGTTGACGACCTTAGGAGCTTCTTTGAGGGTCACCAAGTTGGTTGATAACAGTTGGGGTAAAATTTGAGATAAGGTCATACTCAGCCGAGTATACTGCCTCTCGGGCCTTTCACTTCTTTGTTGGTTGTACTGCTGAGGAGCAGCAACAGGTTTTGAGATGACCAAAGCGTTGACGGCTTGGTGATTTTCGGGCTTGACTTGTCTTCTAGGACTATAGACGGCACTTGCTTCTTTCTTAAACGGCCTCTTCTCAGTACTTGTAGAGGTAGCCTTTTGTATCTTGCCTGACCTGATGCCAGCTTCAATTCTTTCTCCCGTTAGAATCAAATCCGTAAACCCAGTGGAGGAGTTACCAACCAAATGATTGAAAAACGGACCAGACAAAGTCCCTAGGAACATATCAACTAGCTCACGATCAGTCAATGGAGGCTGCACCCTACCAGCCAAATCTCTCCATTTTTGTGCGTACTCTTTGAACCCTTCACCTGTTCCTAGAGACATACCCTGAAGTTGGGTACGCGTAGGAGCGAGATCAGAATTCTATTGGTATTGTCTGTAGAATGCGGTTGCCAAGTCTTCCCAGTGTTGGATGCTAGTTCCATCTAATTGATAGAACCATTCAAGCTGTGACCCCGAGAGGCTATCTTGGAAGAAGTGAATCCAGAGGTTCTTATCTGCCGTGTAAGGTTGGATCTTCCTTACGTACGACCTCAGATGCAGCTTTGGGCAGGAGACCCCATCATACTTGGCGAAAGCAGGCGCCTTAAACTTGTGAGGAATTACTACCCCAGAAGATAACCCCAGATCTCCGAAATCCAGTCCCGACACATTCTGAATTTCCATGGCGCTCAAGCGGTCTTCCAATTGCTTGTATCTGTCAGCAGCAGGTGGGTATTGTTCGTCATTGTAGTCCGTCTCGTTGTCGGAGACTGCGGGACTAGGAGCTCCTCCCCCTTGGGGACTGTTTTTCTCAGCAGAGGAAGTAGTTGGTTCAGCTTCATTATGGAGTGTGTTCCCAAATCTGCGTCCGGCGTTGAACAACGCAGTCCTCTTTTTCTTCTTCTTCTTCAGGAGTAGAGTCTTCAACTCTTGCTGACCTTGGGCTAGGCTTAGGACCATCTCTTGAAACTGTGCACTTTGGGCCTGAAGGGCCTTGATTGCTTGCTCACTGGAGGAGTCTGGATTCATGATGACTGTTCAAAATAAACAGCGAACGAGATTAAGCAACCTGTGAAATAGGGTACCTGCTATGCATATGGTGCAATGGAATGCATATGTTTTATGTTTTCAAAGACAAACAAGATTCAACTTTGTAGACAAAAAGGAAACACACTTCATTAGATTAAAATTTTCAATTGTTCAACAATTTGCCCTTAGGCATTACAAGAATGAAAAATACTGGAAAGGAAATAAAACTATAAAAGGAAATATCCAAAGCTCATCAATGCTCCCATGGCCTCCTCTTTTCAGTGCTGGTGTAGTTGTTCAGGACCCGTTCTTCCTCCAATTGCTTAGTCAGCCTCTGGATCTTCCATTCCTGCTCGTTGAACTTCTCCCGATAGAAATCCCGTTCTTCCTTTAGCTGTGCCCAAGATCTCTTCATCGTGTCAAAATCAGTGGGTATCTGAGGAGGGAGGACAGTTGGAGGAACCCCATCTTCATCAGGAGATTCAAGAATGAGAGGTCTAACAGCTTCGTATGGCATACCTAACCTTTGAGCACGGATGCAGACCCATTTGCAATAGGGCTCCATTGGTAGAGAAGTCTTTGGTCCCAACTCATGTGGGTCAGCTTTGTGAATTCTGTCCCAAGCTCTAATGAATCCATGGCGTAGTTTGTCACTGTTTGCCTGAAATTCAAAATGGAAGTGAGGAACCAGCATTTCATGAGGCCCATCTCCTCTGGCTCTTCCAAACTGACGGAGAGCTAAGCATGGATTGTAAGAGATTCCTCCTTGGATACCAATCAACGGAACATTAGGGTATTCTCCGCAACGATCAATAACAGCTACCTCATCCAAACCTCTAAGAGTCCAGGTGATGTCATTATCAGTGAGAGACATTAACCTCCGAGCCTAACCTTTTCCTTCTTCATTCTTCAGCACGAACTTAGGAAGGTGCGAAATAAACCACCTTACTAGCAAAGGAGCAAAGGTGCGAGCATAGAGTTGTTGTAGGATGTCACCCAAAAGAGTGGGTACAAGATTCCGAGACATGAAGATCCTTATGACATGGGTACTGATAAAGGTGTCAGGGTTGGGAAACAATACCAGAACATAGATCAAAAGAGCCAGAATATCTTTGTATGCCCTGAAGTCCAAGTCATTCCAGAAATCATTAGCCTTGCTAACCAGAAATTTGACCAAAAAGCCCTTGACCCCATTTCTAGTTTCCCAATTGGCTAATACCTCTTCTTTGGTCAAGGGGAGAATTGCAGCAATCTCTTCAGGCCTAGGAGTCTTTTCCAAACCAGTGAAGGGAGTTTGTTCCAAGACAGGGATCCCAAGCAAATAGGAGAATTCTTCCAGGGTAGGAACCAGCTGGAAGTCTTGAAAGGTGAAACAATGATACATAGGGTCATAAAACTGGGTCAGAACACTTATCAGTTGTTGGTACCATTTTGCAGTGATCAAGCCAAGGAGAGAACCATGTCTGTTGATGAAGGAAGAAGTGTTTGGAATCCTTCCAACCAAATCCTTGAGTAAAACTGGTGGTTGAACAAAGTTGAGCCGAATGGTATTCCTACGTACGGGCATCATGATGTCCTACAAAACAGAGCAAAGATGAAACCTTTTTGTCTTTGAAATGGGTTAGTCCTTTATACAGGATGCATGCAATGGTATGATGGCATGATGCTATGATGAAGCACACCATAAGTATTCACACAGGCAAACATGATAAGGCACACAAGTCATACAAGACACCCTTAGGTTTCAGGCCAGCATGAATTTCAGGTATTACCCTTTTTTGGTTTTGTTGGTTAAAACCTGTCCTATCAAAAGTAACCGGGTTCTAGAGGATCTCAGATCATTGGCTACCCTCAATCGGTCATAACTCCAGCATCGCAATCTTTTCTCGCGGCCAGAACCATCTCGAGAGTTTAGCCTCAATGAGTGTAGCATACTGCTACTGTCCTAATAGCCAAGTTGGTCAATTTAGGGTTCTAAGGTTGGTTGGTGCTTAATGACTCCTTAGAAGACCTATATTCTCCCCGTTGCAACACAAGGGATATAGGTACAGACTAAGATGCCACACCAATGTAGCCACTGCTTCACCCATGCCGGTCTACGCCGGACAGGTCCCTCACAGATTATGCTACCTAAAAAGGGTATTTCCCAGATCCGGGTTAGGATCTATGAAACTCCGATGCAAAGCCCACAAATATAAAAGCAAACAAAGCAAACAATTGAAAACAAAGGTGATCTAAACCCTAAGGTAACCCCACTTTTAAGTGTTTTCCCCAGCAGAGTCGCCAGTTCTGTGATACGGTGGGAGAACCGACTTGAGGTTTTGCGTTTGTTTTCGCAAATGTTTCAGTTGAGCAAGAGTCGCCACCGACTTTTTATTTTATCCTAAGGAAAGGTTAAAAAGCACAGAAAAAACCTTTTGAGATGTTTTCTTGGGTTCGGGGAGTAGATTATAGAAAGGGAAGGTATTAGCACCCTTTCTATCCATGGTTATCCATGGGCTCTTAGTTACTTGCTTAGATCACTTGCCTTTTGTTTTCAATTGTTTTAAATGGTGCTTGTGTATGTGTGTGGGTTTGAAAATGTTTTGAAAAGAAGCCAATGTGGTGGCAACCTTTGTAATGATCCATGTGGGGATGTATACAAAGGTGTATGTCTTTTGAAAAAGGTTTTCATTTGTTTTTGAAAGTTATTTTGAAAGTGTAGTGATGTGTGGTTTTTGAAATAGGCAAGTGTTTTAGTTTGCAAGATTGATTCAAGTAACTAAGAGGTTATCTACTCCTAAATTTCTCAAAAGATTATTGCTATGTTTTAACCCTTTTAATAAGTTTGTTCCACCATTGTATTTGGTGGACAATCTTATGTTAGGATGTGAAAGGGACGGGCACGGGTCATCGTTTAGACCATAATTGCAATGGTGCCAAGTATTTTTGGGCATTTTCTTTAAGGGACTTGATCATTTGTTTTTTTGGAAGTATTTTGAAGATGTTATCGAGGGACTATGATCATTTGGTTTTTTGGAAGTATTTTGAAGATGTTATCGAGGGACTATGATCATTTGGTTTGTTTGTTTTGCCCAAAGAGACTTAACATGCAATATGGCCCAATTTTGAAAGGCAACAAGTGGAGTACCCTAGGAGGTGCAAGCGTGATTTGTGTGTCCATTTTCATGCTTGTTTGTCTTGAGATTAGGTCATAACTATTTTTGTTGTTTTTCGCACGCAAACCCTAATTCTAACATGGTATAATTAGAAAGCAATAAAGTGCGAAAATAAATTTACTAGCTATTACAAAACCAAATATGGGAAGGGGGGTACAAATGTTCAAATGGGGATATTGACAAGTAATTTAACCCTAAAACTATTACATCAATATTGAAATATTTTACAAAATGATTAATTGCATAAATTAAATAAATAAGAATAAATATGCAAGATGCAAAAAATGGTTTTTTGTATGTATGAAAAAGGAATTATTTGTGTAAGAATAAAAAGAAAATAAAAAGGTATTATTTTTGGGTTTTTTTTTCACATTTAGGGTAAAAACCCTAATTCTATTAAATAAAAGGTATTATTATTTGATTTAATACAAGTATTTATTTATTATGTACAAAAATAAAAATAAAATGAATTATATTATAAAAAAGTATTTTTTTATATCAAATATTAAAAAAAATGAAAAATATAGATATTTTTGTATTCTAACCTAAATATATTAATATATATATATATATATATATATATATATATATATATATATATATATATATATATATATATATATATATATATATATATATATATATATATATATATATATATATATATATATATATATATATATATATATATATATATATATATATATATATATATATATATATATATATATATATATATATATATATATATATATATATATATATATATATATATATATATATATATATATATATATATATATATATTAAGTTCTAAATATGCATTATATATATAAATAATAATAATTTTTTAATATGCATAAAAAAGGTATTTTTTATGTAAAATATTTTCAGAGGGTATAATAAAATAAAAATGAAAATAAAATTATTTTGACCTATTTCTCAATATTTTAATGAAATGTATATATTTATTTATCTAAGTATTAATCAAAAGAAAAATCATATAAATACCTAATAAATTAAAAATGGTGAGAAAAAATATTTTTATATTTTTTATGTCATGAGAAAAAATAAACAAAGTCAATCGAAAATGAAAAAGGTCAAAAAGTAAAAGAAATAAGCAAATGGGCCTTGGGGGTGTAAAAGCAATTATGTGGTGCAAATAAGAAAAAATGTTCCAGGCCCAGCCCAGAAGACTTGTCTTCAACCTCCAGCAAACAAATGTTTGAAAAAAAACGCGCGCCCTGTTCCTCATCTTCCAACTCTTGATTCCTGGCTTTTTAGCAAAAACTCATAACATAAAAAATGTTCAGCATGAAGAGACGATTCTAACCATATGCATAACTTGATCTAACTCTCTAAGATGAGGGAGAATTTCTCCTCCCCCAAATCCTAACCTAGTTTTTCTGCCATTTTCAAACTCCAAATTCTCACAACTCAAGCAAAAGAAATGAAAAGTAAAAACATGTACATGTTCAGTGGCATGAGTAGAACCTTGTTTCTTCACAAACTTAAAGCTAATGATGCCTAATAAGAGAGATACGAATTCAAAAACTTACCTGTTCAGTTGAAGTTCTATCTGGAGATGTAGGAACTTTCAGTGCAAGGTGATGATTGGAGAAGCTTCCTTGAGATCCAGGGATGCTATTCCAATGTTTACTTTGTCTTGAAAGCTTCTGAATCGAGCTAGAGAACTTCACCTGCAAGTCAGAAATGTGAAAATGGTGGAAGTGGTTAGAGTGATTACAGGTCGTGCTTTTGCTTTTGGTTAGCTTGCATAGATGGTATGGAAGGTGTGTGAACTGGTTTTGGCAAGAATGCTTGAGAGAAAAAGAAGTTGGCACTCAAACTGCAGAGGCAACTCTGTTTTTGCAGTTTGATGGTGTTTTTTGGTTTGATGATGTTTGGGAGGTAAATGGCTCGTGCAATAGCTTGGTTATGATGTGTGTAATGTGTTTGATAACTTTGTCTAAGTGTTTGTAAGCTGGTTTTTGAGTTGGTACAAGTTATGCCATATTTCTTGAACTTGAAGCAAACAAAAGCCACTTGATCCTTCTAGCCTGTACAGGCCCTCACACTATGCTGCATCTTTTTGTCTTGATCAGAGTGTTATGTCCATGAATCTTGTGTCCAAAGATATGCATTGTACCATTTGATTTGTAAATTTGACATAAAGTTCTTCTTTTCAAAAATGGATAAACCACTTTTTCCAATTAAGGCTTAATTCCTTGTGTAATGACTATATGAATAAAACAAAGCTAAAACACAATGGATTGGCATTTAATTATTGAGTGTAACTTGGTTTAAGGACCTGTAATCAAGGGCATGCTGGTTTTGAGAAGTTTGCATAACTTATGAACATGAAAAATGGCCAATTCAAAAGTGAGTTTTTGCTATATTGTGAAATTCGATTCTCCCTAACCATGAGGTTGTTTGATGAGTTATTGGACATTTTGGAAAGATTGGAATGTGTACTACAATCCATATTTGAAATGCAAATTGAAATTCCAAGTGGAAGTGTATGGAAAATGGCCTTGAAGTGGGGTAGAAAAACTTGTCAAAATAGGTCAAAAATTCACTAAGTTAAGAATGGTTTAGTGCCCTTATTCAAAAATTTGTAACTTGAGATACAAGCTTCAAATGAGAAAACTTTGTGAATAAAAGTTGTAGATTATGCAACAAGCTACAACTTTCATGTTTTGACTTTTGTTTGAATCCAAATGAATCATGGTGAAAGAGTGGGGCAAAGTTGGAAAAAAATTAGGGTTTTCCATAACTTAGAAAAATTCTAAGTTATAAAAAAATTCATTTTAAACCCTAATTTGCATTTCTTGGTTTCTTGGTGAACAAGTTTCATGATTTAGCATGTTTTGATGAAAAATGAATCTTGACTCTTGATTTTGACCAAAAAGTCAAAGTTTGACTTTTCAGTGTACAGTCAAAATTGATCAATTGACTGGGAAATTCAACTGTCAATCTTGTGTACTTGGGATCTTTTGAGCTTGATGAATGTGTCAAGACCATTTCATGGGGTCCTTGAGTCCATATGTGAGCTTGTTTTGCCCTTGGCTGGGTCAAACAGTCAAAAATTGCCTTTGTGCAGTCAAAACCCTAAAAATGACCATTTTGCCCTTTTGGTGATCTGATCAAATTTCTTGTGGAATTGTGATCCAAACTTGATCAAATGGTCCATATGAGTTCATAATGTTGATGTGGGTCAATTTTCATGAGATTTGACTGTCAATTGGCCACAATTGACTTTTTCCCCAATACAGCTGATTTCTAGGTCATTTGTCCAATTGACTGGGCAAAACTTGGGATCAAGACTTGAAACTTGGTATGGGTAAACTTGGGAGTCCAATATGAAGCATGAAAGTCATCTTAGGCATTTTAGGTCAAAACATCTTTGTTCAAACACAAACCCTAATTTGAGTCCACAGTGCAAGGAGAAGTCTTGAGCAGAGGAAACCCTAACTGGATCTTGATCTTCAAGGTTGATGAGCAAATGTTGAGGAAATGGGAGGGAAAATTTTGGGGTACAACATTGGCCAATAGAACAGTAGCAGTATGCTACGCCCATTGAGGCTAAACTCTCGTGATGGTTCTGGCCGCAAGAAAAGATTGCGATGCTGGAGTTATGACCGATTGAGGATAGTCAATGATATTGGGATCCTCTAAGAACCCGGTTACTTTTGATAGGACATGTATGAACCAACAACCTGAAAGAGGGTAATACCTAGACCTCATGCTGGCCTAAACTTTAAGGGCTTGTCTTGTGTGACTTGTGTGCCTTATCATGTTTGCCTTTGTAAATATTTGTGGTGTGCTTTATCATAACATCATGCCATCATGAGCATTGCATACATCCTGCATAAGGACTGACCATTTCAAAGACAAGAGGGTTTCACCTTTGCTCTGTTTTATAGGACATCATGATGCCTATGCGAAGGAATACTATCCGGTTCAACTTTGTTGACCCACCTGAGTTACTTGAAGAATTGGTTAGCAGAATTCCAAACACCACTTCCTTCATCCAGAGGCATGGTTCTCTTCTCAGTTTAGTCACTGCAAAGCGGGATCAACAGTTGATGAGTGTCCTGACCCAGTTCTATGACCCTCTGTACCAGTGCTTCACCTTTCAAGACTTCCAGCTGGTCCCTACCCTGGAAGAGTTCTCTGATTTGCTTGGTATCCCTATCTTGGATCAGACTCCCTACACTGGTTGGGAAAAGACTCTTAGGCTTGAGGAGGTTGTTGCAGCTCTTCCCTTGACCCATCAAGAAGTAATGGACAACTGGGTGACTAGAAGCGGAGTTAAGGGTTTCTTGGCCAAGTTTCTGATTGGTAAAGCTAACAGTTTCTGGAATGACTTGGACTTTAGGGCATATGAAGACATCCTGGCTCTTTTAATCTATGGTCTAGTCTTGTTCCCTAATCCTGATAACTTCATTAACATCACTGCCATAAGGATCTTCATGTCTCAGAATCCTGTGCCCACTCTCTTGGGTGACATCCTGCAACAACTTTATGCTCGTACTGCCCGAAGACGAGGAACTCTGTGGTGTTGTATCCCTTTGTTGGTGAGGTGGTTTATTTCGCACCTCCCTAAGTTCGTACTGAAGAACCAAGAAGGAAGAGGTTGGGCTCATAGGTTAATGTCTCTCACTGATAAGGATATCATTTGGACTCTCAGGGGTTTGGATGAGATAGCTGTTATTGATCGTTGCGGAGAATACCCTAATGTTCCTTTGATTGGTACTCAAGGAGGAATCTCTTACAATCCATGTCTAGCGCTCCGTCAGTTTGGAAGAGCCAGAAGAGCAGGGCCTCATGAGATGTTGGTGCCTCACATCAGTTTTGAGTTTCAGGTGGATAGTGACGAGCTGCGTCGTAGGTTCATCAAGGCTTGGGACAGAGTTCATAAAGCTAACCCACAAGAGTTGGGGCCAAAGACTTCTCTACCTATGGAAGCCTACTACAAATGGGTTCGCATCCGTGCTCAGAAGTTAGGTATGCCATACGAAGCTGTCAGACCCGTCATTCTTGAGTATCCTGACAAAGATGGGGCTCCTCCAACTGTCCTCCCTCCTCAAATACCTACTGATTATGAGACATTAAAGAGGTCTTGGTCGCAACTGTGATAAGAACGGGATTCATATCGGGAAAAGTTCAACGAGTAGGAATTGAAGATCCAGAAGCTGACAAAGCAGTTGGAAAATGAGCGAGCTCTGAATGACTACATCCGTACTGAGAAGAGGAGACCCTGGGATCAATGAGGGGCTCTAGATGTTCTTTTACAGTTTTATTTCCCTTTTCAGTATTTCCATTTTTTGTAACGCCTAAGGGCAACCTGTTGAACAATTTAAATTTCAAAGTTGAATCTAATGAAGTGTGTTCCTTTTTGTTTACAAAGTTGATTCCCGATTGTCTTTGAAAACATAAATCATACGCATTCCATTCATCATGTGCATAGCAGGTATTCTTCTTTTCAGGTTGCTTACTGTTCTTCGCTGTTTATTTCAGCATCATGAACCCTGAATCATCAACTGAGATGTCTATCAAGGCCCTCCAGGCGCAGAACGCACAATTTCAAGAGCTGATCATGGGTTTGGCTCAAGGCCAAGAAGAGCTGAAGGCTTTGCTCCTGAAGAAGGAGAAGAAGAAGAAGAGAACTGTTCTTTTCAACTCGGGCCGGAGATTTGGTAATACTCTGCAAAATGAGGAAGTTGGTTCTTCTGTAGGCAAAGACAGTCCCCAGGGGGGAAAGGCTCCAAGTCCAGTAGTCTCTGACAACGAGACTGATTTTAATGAGGAACAGTATCCTCCTGCTGAAGACCGGTACAAGCAGTTGGAAGATAGACTGAATGCCATGGAGATCCAACAAGTGCCTGGTTTGGATTTCGGAGACTTGGGCTTATCTACTGGTGTGATCATCCCTCACAAGTTTAAAGCACCATCTTTCACCAAGTATGACGGGGCGTCTTGCCCCAAGATACACCTCAGATCTTATGTGCGGAAGATTCAACCGTACACAGTGGACAAGAACTTGTGGATCCACTTCTTCCAGGAGAGTCTTTCAGGGACTCATCTCGAATGGTTCTATCAGCTGGATGGAACCAAGGTTCGTAATTGGGAGGAGTTGGCTACTGCTTTTTACAAGCAGTATCAATATAATTCCGACCTTGCTCCTACACGTACCCAACTCCAGGGTATGTCGCTAGGATCAAGCGAAGGTTTTAAAGAGTATGCGCAGAAGTGGAGGGATCTGGCTGGCAGGGTGCAACCTCCGTTAACTGACCGTGAGCTGGTAGATATGTTCTTGGGGACCCTCTCTGGGCCATTCTTCAATCATCTTATTGGAAATTCATCTGTAGGGTTCACTGACCTCATTCTGACTGGGGAGAGGATAGAGGCTGGAATGAAGTTCGGTAAAATTCAGAAGGGTGCATCTTCAAGTTCTGAGAAGAAACCCTTTAAGAAGGAGGCCAGTGCTGTATATGGGCCTAGAAGACATGACAAACCAGAACGCCGCCAATCTGTCAACGCGGTGGTGATTGCTAAGCCTGCTGCCGCTCCTTGGAAAACCAATCCACAAAGGGCTGAGAGACCCAGAAGAGAGTTTACCCGGCTGAGTATGACCCTATCACAAATCTTGCCACAGTTGCTATCCACCAACTTGGTGACTGTCAGGGAGGCCCCGAAGGTTGTGAATACTGCCTCTCCCAAGTATAATCCAAATGCCCGCTGTGCTTATCACTCCGATAGCCCGGGGCATTCCACTGATGACTGTTGGGCTCTGAGGAACAAGGTGCAGGACCTTATTGATGCCAAGGAGGTACAGTTTGAGGCACCTGAGAAGCCCAATGTAGTGACAGATCCCCTGCCTGCTCATGGAGTGAACGCTATTAAGGATGACGACGAGGTGGAAGAATCTGAGTTCGACAGCTGGATTTATCCGACGGCCAACAGTGGACCTAGCAATTGGACTGCAAAGGACAACCTACTGAAGGGGTGAAAAACACAAGAAGGGGGGGTTGAATTGTAAAACTGGAATCTTAAGGCAATTGACAAGATATTTTTATCCTGGTTCGTTTGATCTCAAACTACTCCAGTCCACCCGTCAAGGTGATTTCGCCTCTCTCCAACGAGGTCTTAATTCACTATATTCAACTGAATACAAATCTGCTTTAACAACTGCTAAAGCCTTCTTGATTCAAACCACAATCCGGTTTGTCAAGGCAACACTTTCTTACAAAGGTATAAAACAAATGTGTGTGAATGTTTTCTACAAAACTTTATCACAACTGTGATGTATACACAAATTAAGCTTAGAAACTTAGATTGCTAAACACTAATGAAGTATCAGAGTTTGTTGGTTTAGCAAAACTGGTAGATGAAGATTATTGTTCAGCTTTGTGCGTGTAGAGATTTTGGAAGCATTAGCCATTATAATCTTCGAAGCCTTGTTTATATAGCACTTGAGAAGATGAACGTTGAATGCAATATTCATGATTCAATGCTAATAACAAGCTTTCCTTTTTGAGCAGATCTTGTCTAGAATGATGCCGTTGGAATTAATTAGCGTTCAATGCACAGTACCGTTGCTTCTTCAATGCACGTTCTGGCTTGGCTCATTCTGATTCTGCTTCGCTGCTGATGAACTTATTGTTTCTGTATCAGAGTGTTTACGCGCAGTTCTGTTCATCAAGCTTCAGCAAGTACGTGAGTTGATCATCTGATCTTGACGTTCTGATTCAGCAACTTCTGATGCTGGTGTATCAAATCAAATTCTGATGCTGAAGAAGTGATCTTGCTTATTTTAATCAGCGTATCTGCAAGTCAGAGCATAGTAATTTTAGGTAGTATATAGTTCAAGCATGAAACATATAAATACTATATCTTTTCACTTTGTTATCATCAAAACTTAAATATAGGGTACTAGATTCAAACATTGTTCTAACAATCTCCCCCTTTTTGATGATGACAAAAACTAGATATTTTAAATGAAAAAATAACGTGAAAAGGTATCTGGGAAATGTTTCAGAGTTAAGAAGTAAAGAGAAATCAGAGTTTAAGAGATACTCCCCCTAAGTTTGTTACTTCCCTTTGATATGCGTGTTCTTCAGGATCAGATCTTTTTTCTATCTTTGAGCATCAGATTATAGGTCTTTGACTTATCAGAGAGCAGAGCTTCAGAGCTTTTCCTGTCAGAGCTTTGCTTCGGATCAGAGTGTTAGGTCGATCAGAACTTCATATTTGATCAGAGCAACATGAGCTTCTATATTTTGATCAGAGCTTCTAGCTTCTAGTCTTCATAGTGTTCAGGAGCTTCCTTGTGCCTGTAGACTTAAAAACAAAACAGAAAAACATTTCAAGTAATAGAGTTAGAATGTTTGAGAATTTCTGTCTAGTTAGCCGTTATTGATTTTAAATATCATTCTTGTTCTCCCCCTTTTTGTCAGCAATCAAAAAGTGTTGGTGATGTGCTAAAACAATTTAGATCAGAAAAACAAATTATATTAAAATAGTTCAGAATCAGAGCAAAGTAACATTACAAAACATAGTCAAAACAGCACAACAGAAAATGAAGAAAACATGAAAAATTATGCATGAAAAAGATTTATGGTTGAGGTGGCATGCGTGAGAACAGGCTTTCCAGCATTGCTTGAATCTTTTCAGAAGTTTCATTCTGCTTCTGAACCATGGTGACAACAGTGTCAATTTTGCTGTCCTGTACATCCATTCTTGCTTTCATCTTCTGATCATTCTCTTCCATCCGCTGCTGTAGACGCAAGTCATTCAGCCTTAATTCTTCCAGAGCCTGCCTGTCCAAGGCAGCTTGAGAAGTGTCAGAAGGAGGAAGCTTCTCAGAACTTTCAGCTACATCTTCTGCTGGATTTTCTTCCTGAAGGGTCTTGTCTTCTTCTGATGGTTGCACCTGTGCAGCTTGCTCTTTCTCAGACCAAGATTCACTGTCCAGAGGGAGCACAACTTCTTGAGGCAGCTGACTCTCAACTTCCTTCAGCAGCTTGCTAAAGTTCTGTTGAGCCTGCTCATAGTTGACGTCCTGCAGCTTGAGGGCTTCAGCACGTACCCATAGTCTGAACTGTGACCAGAGCTGATCAGAAGCAGCTGGGTCGATCATCCCCGGACAGACTTGCTTCAAAGAAGCAATCCATTGCAGCATACCTGTTTCAAAATTCAAAATACCAGAGCCAACATCCGGTTACTTTGGTTTGGGTATGGCAATTTTGTGTCTTAGGTCAGCAAGACGTTCAAGACTTGTGAAGTCAATGAAAGTTCTGCTGGGGTTTTCAGCGGTTTTCTGAGAGGTTGTTTGTTTTGGAGGAGGGTTATCAGAATCAGAGTCAGATATTTCTATTGGAGTGGTTGGAGTTTTTGGAGGTGTTGATTCCTCTGAAGATGGCAACTGGGGCCTGACAATAGTGGTTCCACATGGCAACTGGATTGCCAGCGGTGAAGGTTGAGGTGAGTGGGGGTCAGAATGATGAGGAGAAGGGGTTTCATAGCGGTGAAACTCTGTTTGTGGTGAAGGTGGATTATTTTCTGGTTGAGGAGGTGGAATCTCTGATTGCTCAGGGATCAGAGGTTCTTCTGTGAGTGGTTGTTGTGATTCTGGTTCTGGTTGTTGTTGTATTTCTGGTTCAGGTTGTGATTCTGGTTGTGGAGGAGGAATATTTAGTGGTTCAGAATTTGGTTGAGCAGAAGCATGTTCACGCTCAATATCAGCTAGCACTCTATCAAGTGCAGGTGTTGTAGAAACAGTTGGTTGTTTGGGAATTTTAGTTCTGGTTCTTCTGAGTTGTAAGGCCTCAGAAGGGTCTTCTGGTATAGTTTCATCAATGGTAGGGATTGGAATGGATATTCTGTGAGAGGTTTGAGGAGGGGCAGCAGATGTTGGAATAGTAGATGAAATTGAAAAAGGGGCAGCAGATGAAATACCTCTTTTCTTTGGAGTCTGATGAGATGATCCTGCTGTAGGCGCTTTCCTCTTCTTTGTCTTCTTCTGAGTCACTTCTGGTTGGACTTGACTCAGATCTTTGATCTTCAGCTTTGAACCTGTATCTTCTTCCTTGTATGAATCTGGATACTTGAGAAACATATCAGGTTTGGATTCCATTTCAGAAAATTTTGGGAAATCACTCAGAGGCACTCTTCTGCTGGAGATGTCAGCAGTTGAAGTAGCTCTGAGTTCCTTCCTAATATTTTCTATCAGCTTCATCTTTTTCAGGTTCTTAGCGTTCAGCGGTTTTCCAACAGTTGGTTCAAGGGTGCTCAGCACTTGAGCTTCGCTCAGATAATCTATCAGCTTATTCTCTGTCAGAATATCTGATATGAGCCTTCCAAACGGTATCCAGTCCCTTTTGGTCCTTTCTTCTTCTCTTGTTTCTTTGACACTGGTCTTGAGATGGTTGAACAGGAAGTGTGCCAGATTGATCTTCACCCTCTGATCAATAAAGTAGATCAGAAATTGCTGATCCACGTTTATATAATCAGGAGAACTTGTTGGTTTCCTGTGATTGAAGCATCCAAGAACAATCTTGGCCCATACTCTGCAGTGATCCTTCAGATCCTTAATTTTGCTGCTGGGAAATCCAAGAGTGAAAATGCTGTTGGCTACCACACCTATATCAGGGCATCTATCAGCCATGTCCACACAACGGACTCCACCACCACTTTGACCGATTAACCTAGCAATGAGGTCTTCAGAAATTACTATCTTCTTTCCCATGACAGAAGAGATGACTAGATGTTTATAAATCTTGGCGTGAATCCAAAATTCCTTGACAAGCTCTGGGAATGTTGGTCCAACCAACCTATCGAAATACCTCTCCCACTTTTGAGCCCTAATTTCTTCAGTTAGGTCAAATCCATTTTCCTTCAAACTTTCAAAGTCGATGATTAACTCAGAGAGAACCTCAAGATTCTTTACCGGTGTGAGAAGAGTTCTGAGGGGCACCTGATATTGTTCAGAGGTTTCTTTCTTCTGATTGCCTGCAGAAATGCTGGAGGATGCCATTGTTCTCACACAACAAAGCTTTAAGAATGATTTGAGAAAAAAGGTTTGGGAGATAAACTCAGAAATATGCAGAAAATGCTTAAGAGATTATGAGAAAGCGTAAAGAATAAACATGAAGGATTAATGTGCTTAAATAGAGTTTTCAAAAATTATTTTGAAAAATTAAACGTTTTTAAGAGAGAGAAAAAAAATAATGATTGCCATTATCAAGCGTGATTACTTTTCATTAAATGCTTGCTGATTTTGGGGGATTTGAGAAAGATACTTAAAAACGGTTACCAGACATGTGTCTCAATGCACCCAATCAGCGCTTTCCTTTCTCAGAAGCGTGCACGCGTTCTGCTTCAGAGATTTGCTGATGATTGGATGACACTTGTTTGATGTAGTGATCAGCACGTCTGTCTTTGAGATTAGACTCTCAGATCTTTAGACTTGCATCTGATACAATCTGCATGTTCCATCTTTCTGAAAGAGGATTGATCAGAAGTTCACAGTAAAATAATTACATTCTGAAGATAAATACATGGAATTAAAACATTTTCATTCTGGGCATACTTTCATGCTGAGATGTTTCAGAATGAAATTGAACCTATCTTCTGAAAGGGGTTTAGTAAAGATATCAGCCCATTGATGGTCTGTATCTATAAATTTCAAGTTTAAAATACCTTTCTGAATATAGTCCCTAATGAAATGATGTTTTATTTCTATATGCTTAGCTCTAGAATGTAAAATAGGATTCTTACTTAAGCAAATAGCAGAAGTATTATCACAAAGAATAGGAATGTTACTCTCAAAAATCTGGAAGTCTTCAAGCTGACTTTTCATCCAGAGCATTTGTGTGCTACATCCTGCTGCTGCTATGTACTCAGCTTCTGCTGTTGACAGAGCAATTGTTGATTGCCTTTTGCTGAACCACGAGATCAGATTTTCTCCCAGAAACTGGCAGCTTCCAGAAGTACTTTTACGTTCCACTCTGTCTCCAGCAAAATCAGCATCACAGTAGCCTACTAAGCTGTAATCACTAGATTTTCTATAAAACAAACCCAGATTAGTAGTACCTTTCAGATACTTGAAAATTCGCTTAACTGCTGTTAAGTGAGATTCTCTAGGATCTGATTGGAATCTAGCACAAATACATACGCTGAATAAGATATCAGGTCTTGAGGCTGTCAGATAAAGGAGAGAACCAATCATACCTCTGTAGACCTTCTGTTCTACACTTTTGCTTACCTCTTCTCTTTCCAGAATGCACGTGGGATGCATTGGAATCTTTGATGGCTTACATTCTTAGAGGTCAAATTTCTTCAGAAGATCTCTGATGTATTTGCTCTAATGAATGTAAGTTCCCTCTGGAGTTTGATTGATCTGAATTCCTAGAAAGAATTTCAGTTCCCCCATGAGGCTCATCTCAAATTCTGCCTGCATACACTTAGCAAATTTTCTTCCAAGAGAAGGATTAGTAGAACCAAAAATAATATCATCAACATAAATTTGACAGACTAAAATGTCACTCTTAACTGTTTTACAGAATAGAGTAGTGTCCACTTTCCCTCTGGTGAATTCATTTTCAAGCAGAAAGTTACTTAGCCTTTCATACCAAGCTCTGGGAGCTTGTTTCAGACCATACAGTGACTTTTTCAGTTTGAAAACATGTTCTGGATGTTTTGTATTTTCAAAACCTGGGGGTTGGTGAACATAAACTTCTTCTTCTATATGACCATTTAAGAATGCACTTTTGACATCCATCTGATACAGAGTGATGCCTCTATTAACAGCAAATGAGATTAAAAGTCTGATAGATTCTAACCTGGCGACTGGGGCAAAGGTTTCTGTATAGTCTATCCCCTCTTGCTGACTATAACCTTGTGCAACCAGTCGTGCCTTGTTTCTGACGACTTCACCTTGTTCATTAAGCTTGTTTCTGAACACCCATCTTGTTCCAATGATGTTGAATCCTTTTGGTCTGGGAACGAGATCCCATACGTCGTTTCTGGTGAATTGATTCAGCTCTTCTTGCATTGCCAGAATCCAGTCGTTGTCCAGAAGTGCTTCATCAATAGAAGAAGGTTCAATCAGAGACACAAGTCCCATAAGAGTTTCTTCAGAGTTTCTGAAGCTTGCTCTTGTTCTGATTGGATCTTCCTTTCTTCCTAGGATAGTCTCTTCTGGGTGATCCAAACTTCTTCTGGGTAATCTCTTCTGAGGTTGATCAGCAGCAGTTGTAGGATTTCTAGCATTGCTTCTTTCAGACGTTGAAGGAATGTCTGTGTTGAGAGCTTCTGATGACTTGTCTTCAGAACCTGCAAATTCAATTTCTATACCTGCAAGATTTTCATTCTGCTTTGACTTTTCAGAGTCAAGCTTATCATCAAAACGAACACTGATTGATTCTTCCACAATCTGTGTTTCTGTATTGTATACTCTGTACCCTCTTGAGCGTTCAGAGTATCCTAACATAATACACTTCTGTGCCTTAGAATCAAACTTGTTCAAATAATTCTTTGTATTCAATATAAAGCAAGTACATCCAAATGGATGAAAATACGAAATGTTGGGCTTTCTGTTCTTCCACAATTCATATGGAGTCTTTTCCAGAATAGGTCTTATTGAGATTCTATTCTGAATGTAGCACGCTGTGTTTATTGCCTCTGCCCAGAAAGTCTTAGCAACGTTTGTCTCATTGATCATGGTTCTGGCCATTTCTTGCAATGTTCTGTTCTTTCGTTCTACAACTCCATTTTGTTGGGGAGTTCTAGGACAAGAGAAATCATGCAGAATGCCTTTGTCATTAAAGAATGACTCAAAATCTTTATTTTCAAATTCTCCACCATGATCACTTCTGACTTTAACGATTCTAAGATCTTTTTCATTCTGAACTTGGTTACAGAAGGTAACAAACACAGAGTGTGACTCGTCCTTGTGTCTTAAGAACTTTACCCATGTCCATCTGCTATAGTCATCTACGATTACTAACCCATACTTCTTACCACTGACTGAAGCAGTTTTAACTGGTCCAAATAAGTCAATGTGCAGAAGTTCTAATGGCTTAGAGGTAGAAACAACATTTTTGGATTTAAAAGAAGGTTTTGCAAATTTGCCTTTCTGACATGCTTCACACAGAGCATCTGAATTGAACTTCAAATTTGGAAGTCCTCTGACCAGATTGAGTTTGTTAATCTGAGATATTCTTCTCATACTAACATGCCCCAATCTTCTGTGCCAGATCCACTGCTCGTTGTTAACAGACAGAAGACATTTTACGTTCTGACTCTTTAGTTCAGAAAGTTTGATTTTGTAAATGTTGTTTTTCCTCTTTCCATTAAACAGGATAGTCCCATCTTTCTGACTAACAGCTTTACATGATTTTTGATTAAAGATTATATCATAACCGTTATCACTTAATTGACTTATGGATAACAGATTATGCATCAATCCATCTACAAGCAGAACATTATTAATAGAGGGAAGATTTACGTTACCTACGGTTCCAGAGCCAATTATCTTTCCCCTCTGATTGCCTCCAAAGCCAACGTGGCCTCCAGGCTTAAGTTCCAGGCTTTGGAACATATGCCTTCTTCCCGTCATGTGTCGTGAGCAGCCAGAGTCCAGGTACCATGACTGGTGTTTCTGACTTGCTGCTAAAGATATCTGCAACATGTATTATTTTATCCTTAGGTACCCAGATCTTCTTGGGTCCTGATTTGTTAGTTTTACCAAAACTCTGGTTGAATTTTGGTTTCACAGAGTGCTTACTACTAGTATATTTGATGTCATGTGTGTGACCATACACAAAGTGTGAATTTAGAGGAGTGTGTTTAATGGTTAAATCCATGACATTCTTAGGTGTAGGAACCTTACCTTGGTATCCTATTCCTTTCCTGCCGTTTCTGCTAACTCCATAGATCATTGAAGCCATTCTGCTTCTATCTATGCTTTTAGCAAGGAACTTCTGGAAACTGTGATCATACTCCTTTATGATCTCATCAGCGTTGCTGGGAGTTTCAGAAATTGGTTCCTTCTGAGAGTTTTGTAAAGAGTTTTCTAATTTTAAAATTTTATCTCTCAGCTCAGAGTTTTCCAATTTGAGACTCTCAGACTTATTAGAGTCAGATTCAAGATTCCTTTTCAGGTCTCTGAATTTAGCTCTAATCTGCTGATAACGTTCCAGAATTTCATTGAGGCTTTCAGCAAGTTCAGCCTTTGTAAAATTAACAGCGAAGTTAGGGAATACCTCTTCTGTGTCTGATTCTGAGTCTGATTCAGAAGCTTCACTGTCATCTGGAATGTTAGCCATGAGCGCTATGTTTGCCCTTTCATCATCTGATTCTGAGTCAGCTTCAGACGAGTCAGAGTCATCCCATGTGGCCATGAGACTTTTCTTCTTCTCTCTTCCAAACTTCTTTTTGGGCTTTTCCCTCTGAAGCTTTGGGCAGTCACTCTTGTAGTGTCCTTGCTCATTGCACTCGTAGCAGATGATGTCTTTTGTGTTTGGCTTCTTGCTACCAGAGGAGCCTTCAGATCTTCTGTATCCAGAGGAAGAATCTGTCCTTCTGTATCTGGAAGAAGACTCGTTCTGATCAGATCTTCTGGGATTCCTGAACTTCCTTTGTCTTTGCTTCCACAGTTGATTTACTCTTCTGGAGAGAAGGGAAAGTTCGTCTTCTTCTGATGAGGATCCATCAGATGTTTCTTCAACTGCCTGCAAAACTTTAGATTCAGATTTTCTGTTAGATTTTAAAGCTAAAGGCTTACCTTGCTTCTGAGGCTCATCAGCTTCTAGCTCTATCTCATGACTTCTGAGGGAGCTTATAAGTTCCGCTAGAGTGATTTTGTTGAGATCCTTCGCTAGCTTCAGAGCAGTAACCATAGGCCTCCACTGCTTGGGTAAACTTCTGATTATCTTCTTGACATGGTCAGCAGTAGAGTATCCTTTGTCCAGAACTTTGAGACCAACTACCAGAATCTGGAATCTAGAGAACATAGTTTCAATGGATTCAGATTCTTCCATTTTGAACGCCTCATACTTCTGAATGAGCGCCAGAGCTTTTGTTTCTTTGACTTGAACGTTTCCCTCACGCGTCATTCTGAGAGAATCAAAGATGTTCTTAGCTGTGTCTCTGTTGGAGATCTTTTCATACTCAGTATAGGAGATGGCACTGAGGAGGATGGTTCTGGCCTTATGGTGATTCTTGAAGTCACGCTTTTGTTGATCAGTCATTGATTTTCTTTCAATCTTCTGACCAGTTGCATTCACAGGGTGCGTGTATCCATCTGTCACCATATCCCACAGATCAGCATCATGTGCTAGAAAGAAGCTTTCAATTCTGTCTTTCCAGTAATCAAAGTTTTCTCCATCAAAGACTGGAGGTTTGCCGCTGAATCTGTCTCTATCCTCATTGTTGTCATTGCTGAAATGAGAGTTGTTTCCTGCCATTGTGTTTTTCTGACGCTGGATCTTGTACTGACACGGTTAAGTGTTTTAGCTCAGAACCAGGCGCTCTGATGCCAATTGAAGGGGTGAAAAACACAAGAAGGGGGGGTTGAATTGTAAAACTGGAATCTTAAGGCAATTGACAAGATATTTTTATCCTGGTTCGTTTGATCTCAAACTACTCCAGTCCACCCGTCAAGGTGATTTCGCCTCTCTCCAACGAGGTCTTAATTCACTATATTCAACTGAATACAAATCTGCTTTAACAACTGCTAAAGCCTTCTTGATTCAAACCACAATCCGGTTTGTCAAGGCAACACTTTCTTACAAAGGTATAAAACAAATGTGTGTGAATGTTTTCTACAAAACTTTATCACAACTGTGATGTATACACAAATTAAGCTTAGAAACTTAGATTGCTAAACACTAATGAAGTATCAGAGTTTGTTGGTTTAGCAAAACTGGTAGATGAAGATTATTGTTCAGCTTTGTGCGTGTAGAGATTTTGGAAGCATTAGCCATTATAATCTTCGAAGCCTTGTTTATATAGCACTTGAGAAGATGAACGTTGAATGCAATATTCTTGATTCAATGCTAATAACAAGCTTTCCTTTTTGAGCAGATCTTGTCTAGAATGATGCCGTTGGAATTAATTAGCGTTCAATGCACAGTACCGTTGCTTCTTCAATGCACGTTCTGGCTTGGCTCATTCTGATTCTGCTTCGCTGCTGATGAACTTATTGTTTCTGTATCAGAGTGTTTACGCGCAGTTCTGTTCATCAAGCTTCAGCAAGTACGTGAGTTGATCATCTGATCTTGACGTTCTGATTCAGCAACTTCTGATGCTGGTGTATCAAATCAAATTCTGATGCTGAAGAAGTGATCTTGCTTATTTTAATCAGCGTATCTGCAAGTCAGAGCATAGTAATTTTAGGTAGTATATAGTTCAAGCATGAAACATATAAATACTATATCTTTTCACTTTGTTATCATCAAAACTTAAATATAGGGTACTAGATTCAAACATTGTTCTAACACCTACCTGTTACTTTTGTTGCGGAGTAATGAATTCCTTTGTTTTTGTTATTTGTAATAAACAATGAATTGAAACTTTATGGCCCGGTGTCTTACCCGGGGCACCGTGGCTTCATTTGTGAGGGCATATTAATTGTCATTTCATATATCATGAATAAAGACCTTGGACGTTTTCTCGCACTTCAAATCTTATGCTCCTTTTCTTTCTTTCCTTTCTTTATATATTGCAAAACAGCTGTATTTACACACACTCACTCATACAGGTTTCAATCCACTCTGGATCTCACTGGTAACGACTCTGCTACTGCCAGTTATGACTTCGAAAATCCGATCAACTTAGCCGAAGAAGAAGGTGAAGATGATTGCGAAGTGCCTGGCGAGCTTGCAAGACTGTTACTCCAGGAAGAGAGGGCAATTCAACCATATGAAGAGCCGGTGGAAACAATAAATCTGGGTACTGATACAGATAGAAAGGAGGTCAAGATTGGTGCCAACCTAGAGCTCAGCGTGAAGCAACGGTTAATTCAGATGTTACATGACTATGTGGAGATCTTTGCCTGGTCCTACGAAGACATGCCTGGTTTGGATACCGACATTGTGGTCCATCATTTGCCTACCAAAGAAGACTGCCCTCCGGTTAAGAAAAAGGTCCGCCGTATGCGTCCAGAGATGTCCGAAAAGATCAAAGCTGAGGTTATGAAGCAGTTCGATGCCGGGTTTCTTGAAGTAACTTCTTACCCACAGTGGGTTGCTAATGTGGTGCCGGTACTGAAAAAAGATGGTAAGGTCAGAATGTGTGTCGACTACAGGGATCTGAACAGGGCCAGCCCCAAGGATGACTTCCCTCTACCTCATATTGATGTTCTTGTTGACAATACTGCTCAGCATAAGGTGTTTTCCTTCATGGATGGTTTTTCAGGGTATAATCAGATCAAGATGGCTCCTGAAGACATGGAAAAGACTACCTTTGTTACTCAGTGGGGCACCTTCTGCTACAAGGTCATGCCATTTGGGTTGAAAAATGCTGGGGCAACCTACCAACGTGCCATGGTTGCTTTATTTCATGACATGATCCATCATGAGATAGAAGTGTATGTTGACGACATGATTGCAAGGTCCCAAACTGAGGAGGAACACCTTGACCATCTGCAGAAACTGTTTGACCGTTTGAAACTGTATAAGTTGAGGTTGAACCCGAACAAGTGCACCTTCGGGGTAAGATCTGGAAAGTTGCTAGGCTTCATTGTAAGTGATAAGGGTATTCAAGTGGACCCTGCCAAGGTTAAAGCTATTCAAGAGATGCCAGTTCCCAAGACAGAGAAGGAGGTCAGAGGCTTTCTAGGACGCCTAAATTACATTGCTCGGTTCATCTCACACCTAACTGCTACCTGTGAACCAATCTTCAAGCTGCTGAAGAAAGATCAGGTAGTACGTTGGAATGATGAATGTCAGGCTGCTTTTGACAAAATCAAAGAGTATCTCCAAGAACCACCCATCCTTATGCCACCGGTTGAAGGGAGACCTCTGATATTATACCTGACAGTACTCGACAACTCAATGGGGTGTGTGCTGGGGCAGCATGACGAGTCTGGCCGAAAAGAGCATGCCATTTATTACCTTAGCAAAAAGTTTACCGACTGTGAGACCCGATACTCACTGCTCGAGAAAACTTGCTGCACTTTAGTATGGGCTGCTCGCCGGCTGAGACAGTATATGCTGACTCACACTACCTTGTTGATCTCAAAGATGGATCCAATAAAGTACATATTTGAAAAGCCTGCTCTGTCTGGGAGAATAGCAAGATGGCAAATGATCTTGACAAAATACGACATCCAGTACACGACTCAGAAAGCCATCAAGGGAAGTGTATTGGCAGACCACTTGGCACATCAGGCAGTAGACGACTATCAGTCAATGAACTTTGAATTTCCTGACGAGAGCATCATGATAGTGACTGATTGTGAAGTACCTGGACCGGATGAAGGACCTGAGGAAAGATCCCGATGGTCTATGCACTTTGACGGAGCCTCCAACGCTTTGGGTAACGGTATCGGCGCTGTGATAATATCCCCTAAAGGAACTCATACTCCACTCACTGCCCGGATATGTTTCAACTGCACCAACAACATGGCAGAGTATGAGGCATGCATCATGGGTCTTCAAGCTGCGATTGACTTAAGGATCAAGTTTCTGAGTGTCTTCGGAGATTCCGCTCTCGTGATCAATCAGATCAAAGGAGAGTGGGATACGAAACATCCGAATCTTATTCCTTACAAAGAATGTGTGTTGACAATGATCCCCCATTTCACAGAGATAACCTTTGAACACTTTCTGAGAGAGGAGAATCAGTTGGCGTACGCGTTAGCTACGATGTCTTCTATGTTCAAGGTCAAATGGGACAATGAGGCTCCCCGGGTCATTATCTGGAAACTGGACGAACCGACATACTGTTGTGATCTTGAGACTGAATTGGTGACTGAGAAACCTTGGTACCATGAGGTGAAGAGATATTTGGAAGCTCAAGAGTATCCGAAAGGTGCATCTGTCAACGATAAGAAATTTCTGAGGAGGTTCGCAGCAAAATTCTTCCTTAGCAATGGCATCCTGTACAAGAGAAACCATGATTCAACCTTACTGCGTTGTGTGGATAAAACTGAAGCAGAAAGGATCATGGCAGAGCTGCATGAGGGTACCTTCGGAACACATTCCAGTGGACACACTATGGAAAAGAAGATCCTTCGGGCAGGGTATTTCTGGTCCACAATGGAAGCCGACTGTTACCAACATTCCCAGACATGCCATAAATGCCAGATATATGCAGACAAGGTGCATATTCCTCCAGTTCCTCTGAATGTCCTGACTGCACCTTGGCCTTTTGCAATGTGGGGCATAGATATGATCGACGAGATTAAACCTACGGCATCCAACGGGCATCGCTTCATCCTGGTAGCGATTGATTACTTCACAAAGTGGGTTGAGGCAGCTTCCTACGCCACTGTAACCAAGAATGTTGTGGCACGGTTCATCCGACACAACCTGATCTGTCGATACGGCATCCCTGAAAGGATCATTACAGACAACGGTACCAATCTCAATAAAAAGATGATCACTGAGCTCTGCGAGCAATTCAAGATACAGCACCACAACTCTTCTCCTTACCGGCCGAAGATGAATGGGGCTGTAGAAGCAGCGAATAAAAACATTAAGAAAATTGTGCAGAAGATGACAGTGACTTATAAAGATTGGCACGAGATGTTACCGTTTGCTCTACATGGGTACCGTACCTCAGCAAGGACGTCAACCGGGGCAACTCCTTTCTCCTTGGTCTATGGTATGGAGGCAGTCTTACCGATCGAAGTGCAGATACCCTCTCTCCGGATAATGAAGGATGAAAATCTGAGCGAAGATGATTGGATCCAGACACGACTTGATCAATTAAACCTGATTGACGAAAAGAGACTTGCTGCTATTTGTCATGGTCAGACGTACCAAAAACGGATGATCAAGGCATTTAACAAAAAGGTCAGACCACAAGAATATCAAGTTGGGGATCTGGTAATCAAGCGCATCATCCTTCCTCAGAGTGATCCAAGGGGCAAATGGACCCCTACATACGAAGGGCCATTTGTGGTTAAACATGTGTTCTCAGGAGGAGCCATGATTCTAACCAACATGGATGGTGACGACCTTCCTCACCCCGCCAATGCAGACATAGTAAAAAGATACTACGCATGACAAAAGACCCGCTAGGTTGACATACCTAGGCAAAAATTAGGGCTTCCCGGCGAACCAAAAGGGTTCGGGCAAGATGAAGGGATGAAATGAAAAACAATCTGTACACCCGGCAAGTCGAAAACCTGAAAAGGCGGCTTGGGCAAAAATGGGTATCCCGGTGGACTGAAAACCCGAAAGGGCGGTCCAGGCAAAAGTTAGGGATAAAGCATAATACTATGTCTCATTGGATCACCCTGCATCCAGAATCCGGTATCAACACCAAGTTCAGACGGCATCGATCAATCAACTTCATCTTCAACTAGGTCATCAAGTGATGAGACGCTCGAAGATATAAAGGCGATAGCAGAGTTGGAACCCAGTGGGATCATTCTTTTCACATAGCTGTTTTGTTTTCCCTTTGTACAAATTTGTATAAACTATTTTGTTCGGTGGCGTTCTCTTACTAGGACGTCAGCCTCTTGTACATAAACGCCTATTTACAGGCAATTCAAAAATCAATATAAATTCACTTTTCAGCTACAAATTGCCTTTTGTTTTTTCCTTTTTTCTGTTTTGTTTTGCGAAGAACGTCCAAGGTTCAATTTGTGATATATGCATTTGACGCTAATTGCTAACTCATAAATATTTGCATACGAAACAAAGGATTAATTACAGGTAACATTAGAAACAGGGGCAATAATGAGTGGTCTAAGCGATCTAATTGTTCTGTCCACCAAGGTACCAAGGTAAGTTCGGCCGAAGAACATAACCAGTACATCTTAATTCCCCAGAGAGTGAGTCAGCAAGTCAATGCACTCTCCCCAAGCAAAGTTATACAATCAGTCTTGAGGAAATTGGGTATTCCCCGCAGATCTCAACATTCCCCAGTGCAATATACGAATATTCTTAACAAGCATCCCCGGCAATCCTTATCTAAGATTGTTCCCCGGCGGTATACCAGATATTCAGCGGAGCCACTTCCCCAATTGCATCTCAAAATTTCCCCAGTAGAATCCAATCAAGATTTCCCCAAGAAAGTTTTGAATCATCTCCCCAGCAGGAAGCTTATCCCCAGTAGATTCTGGAAGCTTCCCCCCTACAGAGCACGAACGCGTCCCCCGGTTTTTATTCAAAGGTTATTTCCCTACCAGGATATAACTGGGTTATCCTCAGCCAAAAGCCACAGAAAGATTGTCCTCGGTGAAGTCTTCCTATCCCCAGCGGAGTCTATTAACACTTCCAAATTAACAACGGTATCCCCAACAAAGTTACCATCAACATCACAGCAAAGTACCTCTCTCCCCACAGAGTATTGTTCCCCAGCAAGATCGCCAGAATAATTTTCTCCCCGCAGAGTAATCCATTCGCCAAGTTTATTCCCTAACGGAGTTATCTTCTCCTACCGGTATTCTTGCAACTATCATCCCCAGCAGAAACAGCAAAGATCTATTCTCCAAACATCAGCCCAGGATGTGACTTCCCGGCACCCGTCAAGGATTTACTTTCCTAGACAAAAACATACATTCATAAACATCGCATTTCCATACATTATAGCATGCATATACGCATCATGAACATACAATCTCATTTATGATGAGAACATCATTGCTTGATCCATACCATGCATTGCATATGACTGACCTTTACCTTTCAGGAAAGATCCAGTTAAGTTCTCAACTATGTCCAAGGCCTTCTCTGGTTCAGTCAGATCGACCCTAAGATCTCCCTGATTCTTATCCAGTTGAAGATTCCAAGACCTTGCCTGGTTCGGTTAAATCGACTCTAAGATTTTTCTGATTCTTATCCAGTCAAAGGCCTTCTCTGGTTCAGTCAGATCGACCCTAAGATCTCCCTGATTCTTATCCAGTTGAAGATTCCAAGACCTTGCCTGGTTCAGTTAAATCGATTCCTAAAGATTTTCTGATTCTTATCCAGTCAAAGGCCTTCTCTGGTTCAGTCAGATCGACCCTAAGATCTCCCTGATTCTTATCCAGTTGAAGATTCCAAGACCTTGCCTGGTTCAGTTAAATCGACCCTAAGATTTTTCTGATTCTTATCCAGTCAAAGGCCTTCTCTGGTTCAGTCAGATCGACCCTAAGATCTCCCTGATTCTTATCCAGTTGAAGATTCCAAGACCTTGCCTGGTTCGGTTAAATCGACCCTAAGATTTTTCTGATTCTTATCCAGTCAAAGGCCTTCTCTGGCCAGTCAGATCGACCCTAAGATCTCCCTGATTCTTATCCAGTTGAAGATTCCAAGACCTTGCCTGGTTCAGTTAAATCGATTCCTAAAGATTTTCTGATTCTTATCCAGTCAAAGGCCTTCTCTGGTTCAGTCAGATCGACCCTAAGATCTCCCTGATTCTTATCTAGTTGAAGATTCCAAGACCTTGCCTGGTTCAGTTAAATCGACTCCTAAAGATTTTTTCTGATTCTTATCCAGTCAAAGGCTTTCTCTGGTCCAGTTAAATCGATTCCTAAAGATTTTCCTGAGGAAGACTCAGCAAAAGACATCCAAGATTCTCTCATCGTTACTGTTGAGGTAGTAATCGCCCCAGATTCTCTCATCGTTACTGTTGAGGTAGTAATCGCCCCAGATTCTCTCATCGTTACTGTTGAGGTAGTAATCGCCCCAGATTCTCTCATCGTTACTGTTGAGGTAGTAATCGCCCCAGATTCTCTCATCGTTACTGTTGAGGTAGTAATCGCCCCAGATTCTCTCATCGTTACTGTTGAGGTAGTAATCGCCCCAGGTTCTCTCATCGTTCCGTTGAGGTAGTAACTATCCCTGATTCATTCATCACCGTTTGAAGCCCCATACTCGATTCCTGTAACCAACCAGGGTGCGTCTACACAAAGAGTTTGAAGACCAGCTCCTGTAACAGGCCAGGTAATCATTTTCTTTTTCAGGTACGCAAGTTCTCGCTAGGGAATCTCTTACGCGATCGACACCCAGATGGCATCTATAAGCCCATCCACTTATCCATCACCTCTCAGCATGGCATCTATAAGCCCATCTTCCTATCCATCAATCTCCAAATGGCATCTGTAAGCCCATTCCCCCCATCACACTGCTATGTGAGCGCAAATTTCTGGGCACTCTAGTGTTCAATCATCTTCCACCCTCGGATTATGAAAGGCACGCCAGCCAATCTACATCCTCATATGTAAGAAGATTGAACAGGGGCAACTGTTGTACCCCAAAATTTGCCCTCCCATACTCTTCAAAGATTTGCAAAGAGCATGCTTCAAAATCTCCCAAGGGTCGCACAATTCAATGGCCTCCTAACAGTCAAAAATTAGGGTTTTGGTTCTGGCAAAGAAGTTGAAGTTTCCAAGGGTCCAAACTAGTCCCACATGCCTATAAACATTGTCAAGCATCCTTATGTCAAGTTTCAAGACTCACAACACAAAATTGCACAGTCAAAAACCCTAATTGCTCAACAGTCAACTACAGGGGCAAATGGTCATTTGACAGTCAAAAGTAAAATTTTTTGGTCAACATCTTATTTTGAAGCCACAAACATCATTTGATCAATTCTTGATCATGATTCTCAAGGCATGGCTCAAAAAGTCTCAAGATGCAAAAGTTTCTATTTTTGGACAGTTGAAAAAGTCAACTGCAAATTGACCAAGGCATAACTTCCACATGGTTTATCAGAAAAATTCCATCCAAAGCTCATTTTGAAGAGAATGACATTTCCTACAACTCACCTTCACACTTCAAGTCCAAGAAATGCTCTCACAAAAAGTTATCAATCTCAACATTATAGGTCATTTTCAAAAGTCAACAAAAAGGCACTTTAAGTCAAAGACCATAACTTGAGATAGGTAAATCAAAATGACATGGGACCAAAGGCATTGGTTAGAGGACTTCAAGACCTTTCCAAAATGTCCAAGAACATGATCAATGCTTAAAAATTGAGCAAGATATGCCTTGTGGAAGTTGGGAAATTTTTTGGGAATTTTGGAAAGTCAACTTTGCTTCAAATGCCTCAAAATTGCTAATGGGCCACAATTTCTTCCAAGAATCATCACCCAAAAGCTATGCACGACCCATTGACCCAAAGGGGAGTTATTTTCTTATTTTTAATTTATTAATTGAATTTTTAAATCTATTAATTCATTTAATTAAAATTAAATATCAGGAAAATACAAAATAATGCTTTTAAATCTTTTTGATGCAGCAAATCCAACTAATGCAAGGTGGCAAGTCGTTTCATGTCCAAAAAAGGCAAATCTTCCATGATTGGCATGTTCTTCATAACAAAAAGATTGAAAAAGATTATGCAAAATCAAAATCTCAAAAACATGAATGCAATGGATTTTGGGCTTGGAATGTTGACCTAATGCATTCACATACATATACACAACACAACCCTAATCACAAGAACAAGCATGCTGCGCTAGAACCTGAAAACAAAACTTGCACTTTTTCTTAAAAACCTCAAAACTGTTTTGGCATCTAGAAGGCGTTTCAAGGCGTAAAAAGTATCTCAAAAGCTTGCTGGGACTTTCCTGAACATAACCCAATACTTTTCCACTCTCCATACACAAAGAACTGGTAGAATCACGTTGCCCTGTTCATAACTTTTTACCTATTCGTGTTTTCATTTTCACGCCATATCAATACATTTTCATTATTGTTTTATACTAATATGTTGATTCTGAAGCTAATGGCATAATTTAATTGAAGAATGCTTGCATGTATGGAAAGTTACCATGAACGATGCCTAGGGTTTCAGGAACCTTGAATTGGGGTTTTATGCATAAGGAAAAATTAGTCAACCAAAATAGGACCATTGAACTCGTGACCTTCATACGAACACAATCATCACCTCGCGCCCAATTTATCATTGCCCAGGAGCTATTCGCTATTTTGGCATATTGTGGTTAGTGGGGGTTTAAAACCCCCGCTATTTGGTTTCTTTTACAGGTAGAAAGAAGAAGATGATGCAGGCGTGGCAGAACATGAGTGGAGCATTTGAATCTGGCGCGGTTTTTTAGTGTTTTATATCATTAACTTTATGTTCTCATTATAAATTTTGTGTTCCATTATAATATCAAAACGCACAAACAACGCAGTTGGCAAAGCATTGGCACGGTAAATGCAGGGGCCTGGGTTTGATTCCCAGGTCCCCCATATTTCTGCATATTTTTCATGTTAACATGTTCAGGTGGTCATCACGCTCAAGGGAGTACCATATGCCTTCACATGCTGGCTTGCCACATAATCCAGGAGATCAATCTGAAGGCCATAATGAGGATTCCAGGGTACACACTAGTCCACCATGCACACGTAACCATTGAAAAGTCAACAGGCCCTGACTTATTGGGCCAAAATTGCTTGCAAAAAGCCTCCAAATTGGGCAGACACCCCCCAAAGTTTGTATATCTTTTAATCTCTTTTCTTTTCTTTTCCTTTTTTTAATTCTTTTGATCATTTTTTTATTTTATTTAATTTACTTCAGATAATTAATTTTCATATAAAAAACCAAAAAAATCAGAAAATTCCAAAATAAAATATATTTATTTATTTAATGCATTAGTGCTTTTTGTAAATAAAATTCTAATAATCAATTAGTTTTAATTTTAGTTTTAACTTTGACATTTTTCTTAAATAAATTAAAACACATAAAAAATAGGTTTTGTAGCATTTTACCTTTTTTTCCAATAATTAAATTTCCTCATCATCATTATTATTAATTCTTAATTAATTTGTGAATAAATATGACATTTAAATAACTAGGTTAAATTAGGTCAAACTCAAACATTTTTCTTTAATTAATTAAAAACAATTTAGAACTAGGTTTTTATTTAACTTTTAATTCCAATTAATTTTCTCATTAAATTCCATAAATACAAAAACTCCAAAAATAAGTTCTTTCTTTTATTTAATTTAATTAATTTTGTAACTTCAATTTAATTTCCTTAAAGGGTCCAACGCCCTCGCACTCGATTCTAAATTCTTTTCACGCATTTATTTTTATTTCTTTTATGAATGTAATGTATTTTCCCCAAAGCCTTGTAATAGATAATTAGGGTATTTACTTTTCGCATTTTGTTTCAAATCGGGTCTTGGTTTAATTTGGCGTTGTAGACCCGCGCCTTGTAATAGCGTAGGACCTTTATTTTCCGCACTTTAAATTCCACACCTTTTAAACTGTTAAAACACATGAAAGAATGTATGCCAAAAATAAAATCAAAGCGTAGAACACCAATGCATGACAAGACAAATAATAACTGAAATTGACACACAATTCACACACCACTCTTAGGGTACGCCTCACTGTTGCCTTGCCCCTCGAAACGTGGTCGTCGAGTAGAGGACGTTTTAGTAAGTCCTCATGTCCATGAACATGGCATGGGGGTAGCTTCTAAGGTATCCTCCTATTGATTTGGTGACCACACTGTCCCTAATCCTCGAATTGACCCGAACACCTCCAACGGTGGTGCTACCTACCTCTCAATGGTGGGATGGCACTACCTTAAGGACATTTACACAGACTAATTCCTTAGGGTAGGTGGATGACTCGTAGATACTTGCTCTAATTCAAAACAAATCAAAAAACTTCTTTTCACACCGACACTTTGCAAAAAGCTTTCAAAAACAACTTTTCAAACACTCTTGAGGACTGATACAAGAGTCGATCTGAAACTTTCAAAGAAACTTTTTCAAACCCACTCACCTTGAAAAGCAAACAAACATTTTGAAAACACAATTGAGCAAGTATCTAAGAGCCCATGGATAACCATGGATAGAAAGGGTGCTAACACCTTCCCTTTCTATAAATCTACCTCCCGAACCGAGAACTAATCTCAATAAGGAATTTTTCTGTGCTTTTGTCCTTTCCATGTTGGAGAAAATAAAAGACGGTGGCGACTCTTGCTTCCGCGACATTTCACGAAACCAACGTTAAACAGTCAGTTCCAGATCCACCGATCACATAGGGGGTCTTCGTTCACTGAATATTCATTGTGTGAATTTCTCTACCATTTGAATAATTAACCATATGCAAAAAATGTCATTTAAAGAATGGAAAGCTTATGTCTGTCTTGAAATTTTTTGAAAATGCATTTTTTGTAGTAAACAAAATTTGCAAGAATGTGATATCAACTCATGATTTTTAGCAAACCTTATAGGAGTTAGGATACCTTTGTAACAGTATGCTCTCGAACTAACCCATGCTTCAGCTAGGACTTTTAAGGGTTATAACGTGGCCTGGTTTACGGTTTAATAAACAAAGGATAAAGGTTCAAATTTTATTTGTACCTGTGATACGGTGGCAGAACCGATTGTTATACTGGTTTGTGTTTTTATTCGCAAATGTCGCGGTAAGCAAGAGTCGCCACCGAATTTTATTTCATCCAACAAAGGAAAAGGAAAAAGAACAGAAAAAACCTTTTTTCGAGATATTTCTGAGTACGGGGGGTAGATTATAGAAAGGGAAGGTGTTAGCACCCTTTCTATCAGTGGTTTTCCACGGGCTCTTAGGTACTTGCTCATTTTTAAATTGCTTGTGTGTGCATGTTTTGAAAAGTTTTGTTTACTTCGTGTTAACCCTTGTATCGGTCCTCAAGAGTGTGACGAAGTTGTTTTGAAAACTATTTTTTTTAATAGTGTTTGTGTGAAAAGTTTTTGTTTTGAGCAAGTACTTAAGAGTTTTCTACCTACTCGAAAAAAGTCTGTTCATTTTCGTTTCTTTTAGACAGTGTTATCCTACTATTAAGGAGTAGGTAGCTCCGTCGTTGGAATTATAAAGGGACGTTCGAAGGGACGAAATGGTCTCTGAAGGCAACAAGTAAAGATACCTTAGTGTTTCGAAAGGACTATCTTCATAAGATCAATTCGTAGGCAACTCGAGGGACAAGTAGGGACTATGATCTTTATGACGATTTTGAATCGCGGGTCATTGCTAAGGTATCCCTATATTCGAATGAAGAAACAAAGGAGCAACCCCACCAGGAAAATAAATCACTGGTGAACCACAAGAGTAGAATCAGAGAGGAAGATAACAAGCATCGACGTTCACTGCCAATATCCTACCAACGTTCACTGAAGGTAGAAAGAGAAAATATATCATATCACCGCCGTTCACTGACGATGAACTATCAACGTTCACTGAAGATAGCAAAAAGATAATAAACAACGACGTTCATTCCTGATGTCCTACCAACGTTCACTGAATATAGAAAGAGAAAATATATCATACCACCTCATTCACTGACGATGAACTATCAACGTTCACTGAAGATAGCAAAAAGATAATAAACACCGATGTTCACTGCCGATATCCTACCAACGTTCACTGAAGGTAGAAAGAGAAAATATATCATATCACCGCCGTCACTGACAATGAACTATCAACATTCACTGAAGATATCAAAAAGATAATAAACACCGACGTTCACTGCCGATGTCCTACCAACGTTCACTGAAGGTAGAAAGAGAAAATATATCATTCCACCGCCGTTCACTGATGATGAACTATCAACGTTCACTGAAGATAACAAAAAGATAATAAACACCGACGTTCACTGACGATGTACTACCAACATTTACTGAAGGTAGAAAGAGAAAATATATCATATCACCTCCGTTCACTGACGATGAACTATCAACGTTCACTGAAGATAGCAAAAAGATAATAAACACCAACGTTCACTTCCGATGTCCCACCAACGGTCACTGAAGGTAGAAAGAGAAAATATATCATATCACTGCCGTTCAGTGACGATGAACTATCAACGTTCACTGAAGATAGCAAAAATATAATAAACACCAACGTTCATTGCCGATGTCCTACCAACGTTCACTAAAGGTAGAAAGTGAAAATATATCATCATGTTTTCCCCAAAATTCTGGTGTTTCACCTAGAACGGGTCTCAACTTCTTCTTTAACCAAGGAAATCTGCCTGGAAAAGATCAAACATAAGCTGTCTCAAATAAAGAGACTTGTTACTCATTGTCATGGGGAATTGCAAAGAGAAATGACTTTCTGGGGAAAGAAATATGACTTCCCGGGGAAATGCCACGATATTCCTGCTGAGGAGATAAAGTCTTCCCATGCAAAATAAATGCACAAACCAAAACTCAAAGTTTTCAGAAATCCAAAGTAAATAATATTGTCATGCAAGCACAGATCCAAATCAGAGATAAATTGGAGCGAGACAGCCAACGGAGATACATCCTTTGATAAATAAACTCAAGAAGGAAAATTGAATCCATCTAAGCAAGGAGCGCTGCAGGAAGGCCAAGGCAAAATGTCAATGAACAATGATTTGTCAATTTTAGTCATGCATGATGTATGTATGTATGTATGTATGTATGTATGTATGTATGTATGAGTGCTATCGTGCATATGCTAGTAAAAGGATACATAATCAGTACAAAACAAACAAAACCGCCTCAGGTACTAATAACATTGGGCTAAACTTCAACTAGAAATATCATTCCAAGAAATGTAAAACCAACTGTGGAAACCAAACCTAATGCCTGCCTTAACT
Source organism: Vicia faba (assembly GCA_948472305.1). Taxonomy (NCBI): domain Eukaryota; kingdom Viridiplantae; phylum Streptophyta; class Magnoliopsida; order Fabales; family Fabaceae; genus Vicia; species Vicia faba. Next base: position 992,523,232 of record OX451740.1, on the reverse strand, counting down.
TCACTGAGGAGAAACATAATCCGGATGTAGCTGAATCAAACAGATACCGAGATAGAATATCCTTCTTCCGGTTTCATCGGAGAAGCAGTTTTCCAAAAGCAACATGCCCACTGAAGATTGCAAGACCAACCTCAAATAAAGAAGACTGACGCCGACACAACCAAACCTCACTGGGGGATTCAAGCCTACCTCCATGGAGAGAAAAAAACTGCAAATTGAAAATTTCATCACGAACACTCATTCCAACAAGAGATGCCCTGGGATAACCTTCCCGGGAAATCAAGAAGTCAACACTAGTGCTAATACTAAAAAAGAGCGACATCTCAGCACACCAAGGGAATAAAACCTTTCATCATATGAGGGAAGACTTTGCTGGGGAATCTAGGACGGAGGTTTCTGACCATGCAAACCCAAAATCAAAAATGAACCAAGACTTGAATAGGGATAATGGGACCACAAACCCAATACTGTACCTTGCACCCACTGATATCGTCTTTAACTATCTGAGAAACACACAAAGATTACACACATACCAGCAAAATGACCCGAGAAAACCTTCATGAAGGGAGTAAATCTTCTTAAAACAACCGGAGTTTGTTCATTCTTGGGATCACCGTTCTTGTTGTCATTGTTTCATCACAAATCCCAAAGTAAATTGAATTGTAAAGATCTCTTTTTTTTTAAAAGTCAATTTTGCTTTTTAATCTTTTTGCTTTAAAAGTTATTATCGGTAATAAATGGAGTCTTTGCAAGCTAAATAAAATAAGAACACAAAGAATTGGGTAAAAGCGCGAATTTCATTAATAGAATGGTGGTCTGCGAATGGCGAGACTCCATGGATGATTACAAAGTTTGGGAAATGGTAATACATAATGGAAAAGATACATTGAGATACAATGACCACTATTCCCCCTAACAACTTTTGGAAATCCTGAGCAGCAGCTTTTGTTGAAGTATGGTGAGGATCTGAGAAGCTTGTTGCTTCAATGATCAAGTCTTGTCTGACGTAATTACTTGCTAAGAAAATCCCTAACTTTTTCCTAAGCTGCCCTTGCGGGTTTTCAACTTAGCGGGAAATTTATTCTGTTTATGTCTCTAATTTTTGCCTAGACCACCCTTTCGGGTTTTCGGCCTACCGAGACGCTCCTTTTTGCCTAAGGCACCCTTTCGGGTTTTCAACTTAGCGAACTGTTCTTTTATTTCTTTAGGCGAAGTATTTCTTGACTGCGTTAGCATTCATGGGACGTGGGAAATCCTCGCCGTCCATAGTTTCAAGAATTAATGCACCACCAGAGAAGGCATTCTTGACAACATACGGGCCTTCAAAATTGGGAGTCCACTTGCCCCTAGAATCAATGTTGAAAGACATGATCTTCCTGAGCACGAGGTCGCCTTCTCTGAATTCACGAGGTTTGACCTTTTTATCAAATGCCTTCTTCATTCTTCTCTGATATAATTGCCCATGACATAAAGCTGCCATTCTCTTCTCCTCAATCAAATTCAATTGGTCAAACCTGTTCTAGACCCATTCAACCTCTGTCAATTTGGTTTCCATTATGACACGTAACGAGGGAATCTCTACCTCGACAGGGAGTACAACTTCCATTCCATACACTAGGGAGAACGGGGTTGCTCCTGTTGAAGTGCGAACAGATGTTCGATATCCATGGAGAGCAAAAGGGAGCATTTCATGCCAATCCTTATAAGTGATAACCATTTTCTGGATAATTCTCTTGATATTCTTATTGGCAGCTTCAACAGCCCCATTCATCTTTGGCCTGTATGGAGATGAATTGTGATGGACAATCTTGAATTCTTCGCACAGTTTTGTCATCATCTTGTTGTTCAAATTAGAGCCATTGTTAGTGATGATTCTGCTCGGCACACCATACCGGCATATAAGATTGTTTTTGATGAAACGCACAACCACCTGTTTGGTAACATTGGCATATGAAGCAGCCTCTACCCATTTGGTAAAGTAGTCAATTGCTACCAAGATAAAACGGTGTCCATTCGAAGCTTTGGGTTCTATCATCTCGATTATGTCAATACCCCACATAGAGAAAGGCCACAGGGAGGAAATCACATTGAGAAGTGTCAAAGGCACATGGACCTCATCTGCATAAATCTGGCATTTATGGCACTTCTTTGCAAATTTGTAACAATCAGATTCCATTGTTAACCAATAATAACATGCCCTTAGCATCTTTTTAGCCATCGAATGTCCATTAGAATGAGTGCCAAATGAACCATCATGAATCTCATGCATCAACATGTCCGCTTCGTGTCTATCCACGCATCTGAGCAGAACCATGTCATAATTTCTCTTGTATAACACATTTTCACTGAGGAAGAAACTGCCTGCCAATCTTCTCAGTGTCTTTCTATCTTTCCTCGACGCACCAATCGGGTATTCCCGAGTTTGAAGAAAATGCTTGATATCATAATACCAAGGTTTTTCATCTGCTACCTCCTCTGTCGTAAACACATGAGCGGGCCTATCTAGTCGTCGAAGTGTAATTAGGGGTATATAATTCCAAGTATTCACTTGGTACATGGAAGCCAGAGTTGCCAGAGCATCCGCCATTTGATTTTCATCTCTAGGGATGTGATGGAATTCAACTTTATTGAAGAAGGGTAATAATCTTCTAGCATAATCTTTGTAAGGGATCAAGCCAGGGCGACGAGTGTCTCATTCTCCTTTAATTTGATTTATCACCAAAGCAGAATCACCATACACATATAGAATTTTGATTCTGAGATCAATAGCTTCCTCAAGACCCATGATGCAAGCCTCATATTCCGCCAAATTATTAGTGCAATCAAATGTTAACCTCACAGTAAAAGGAATGTGCGATCCATGAGGAGTGACAATCACAACACCAACTCATTTACCATAAGCATTCACCGCTCCATCAAATACTATACTCCAACGGGATTCAGGGCCAGGGACCTCCTCAGGCAATGGTTCATCACAATCTTTCACTTTTAGGAACATCACATCCTCATCGGGTAATTCATACTCGGCAGACTGATGATCTTCCACCGGATGGTGAGCAAAGTAATCTGCCAACACACTACTTTTAATAGCCTTTTGAGTGCGGTACTCGATATCATATTCAGATAACAACATCTACCAGCGGGCAATTCTCCCAGTAAGAGCAGGCTTTTCAAAAATATACTTGATTGGATCCATTTTAGAGATCAACCAAGTGGTATGATTCAACATATACTGCTGCAAACGCTTTGCCGCCCATGCGAAAGCACAACATGTCTTTTATAGTGTGGAATACCGCGACTCACAATCAGTGAACTTTTTGCTGAGATAATAAATGGTGAACTCTTTCTTTCCTGTTTCATCCTGTTGTCCCAGAATACAACCCATGGATTTATCTAATACTGTTAGATACATAATCAACGGTCTTCCTTCTACGGGAGGGAGCAAAATAGGAGGTTCAAGCAGATATTCTTTAATACTCTCAAATTCCCTTTGGCAGTCATCTGTCCACACACAACCTTGATCTTTCTTTAACAACTTAAAGATCGGTTCACATGTTGCAGTCATGTGGGAAATAAATCTGGAAATATAATTCAAACGCCCGAGGAAACCCCTGACTTGCTTTTCAGTTCTTGGTGCTGGCATTTCTTGAATTACTTTGACTTTATCAGGGTCAACTTCAATTCCTTTCTGGCTAACAATAAAACCCAACAATTTCCTCGATCCAACTCCGAAGGTGCATTTATTTGGATTCAAGCAAAGACGAAACTTCCTCAAACGCTGAAACAACTTCAATAAATCTTCTATATGCCCTTCTTCAGTTTGGGATTTGGCAATCATATCATCAACATACACTTCGATTTCTTTGTGCATCAAATCATTGAATAGGATTGTCATAGCCCTCTGGTACGTTGCACCAGCGTTCTTCAACCCGAAGGGCATCACTCTGTAACAGAATGTTCCCCAGGGTGTGATAAACGTTGTTTTTTCCATGTCCTCTGGAGCCATTCTTATTTGATTATACCCGGAAAATCCGTCCATGAACGAAAATACTTTGAATTTTGTTGTGCTGTCCACTAACATGTCGATGTGAGGCAATGGAAAATCATCTTTTAGACTAGCTTTATTTAGATCTATGTAATCTACGCACATGAGGACTTTTTCGTCTTTTTTTGATACTGGGAAAATATTGGCAATCCATTGAGGATACACTGACATCACAAGAAAACAAACATTAATCTGCCTTAGGACCTCCTCTTTGATCTTTACTGCCATATCCGGGTGAGTTCTTCTCAACTTTTGTTTAACTGGCGGACACTCTGGCTTCAACGGCAAATGATGCTCAACAATGTCTGTATCTAGACCAGGCATATCTTGATAAGACCAAGAAAAAATATCCACATACTCTTTAAACAACTCAATCAACCCGCTCTTTACATCAGGATGCAACGATGCTCCAATCTTGACTTTCTTCGGATCTTCTTCTGAACCCAAATTAATCACTTCCAAAGGCTCCATATATGGCTGAATGGTATTTTCCTCGTGCTCAAGCAACCATGAGACCTCTTCTAGAATCTCATCATAATCTTCTTTTTCATCCCTAAACACAGGATAATCAAAGTTGGGAGAGGGTGCAGGGTCATTGTATTCAACGAGTTTTTTAATTAATCTGCACATATGATTTATGATTGCTTTTAGAAACTGAAACATATAACAAATGATCATGCAGATTAATTTTCAGTTATTATTTATTTTGAAAGGTTTTTTTTTACCATTTCCCAAAAAAAGCAGAAAATAAAAGACATAATTTTGGAAGCAAAGACAACTTATATTAATGATCTTAAAAGTTATAGCAAACAGATAAGCCCTGCAACATTAATACTTCCACCTTGGGCCGAGTCAAAGTTTTTCAAAATAAAGAAACAGATTAACAAAACAAATTACTTTGAAACATGTATGCAAGAAGGAACATCAATGGTGACCCAATTCTGAACTCGGACTCTATGCGTTACATAATTCGGTACTTCCTGCTCTGCTTCATCCTCTTCAACAACATTAATTCCAGAACCAATTAGATGGAGGTAGCCTCCGCTGCAGAAAACATCATGATAACTGTTCACAGAAGACTTTGACTTCAAATTTTCTCCTTTGCCATTCCTCGAAGAGAAACCCAAACCAGCTCCGTTTTTTTTCACGGGTGGATCCAGAAGTCGTCCCCAAACTTCATTATGACCATTGTGCACAACCTACTGCACGTCCTTCAGGGAAACCAAAAAATTCTCATTCCTCCTTATGTTGTCAATGGATACGGCTTGGAACTGGGTTCCAACAGCAACTTCATCCACTTCTACAATACTGAAAGAGGATAGATGGGATATCAACAATGCCTGCTCCCCATTTATGATCACTACCTTCCCTTCACGCACAAATTTTAGCTTATGATGCAGAGTTAAAGTGACATCCCCTGCTTCGTGTATCCATGGCCATCCTAGCAAACAACTATATGCGGGAATAATGTCCATGACCTGGAAGGTTATCAAGAACAAATGTGGTCCTATATGGATGGGCAAGTCCCCTTCACCGATGACAGATTTCCTCGACCCATCAAAAGCCTTCACAATGATGCCACTCGGGCGCATAGGTGTTCCCTGATACTTTAACTTCATGAGGGTACTCCTAGGTATAACATTCAACGCGAATCCGAAATCAATTAGCACATTGGATATTGAGTCATTCTTGCAGTTCATAGATATGTGGAGGGCCAGGTTGTGATTCCTCCCTTCATCTGGTAACTCATCATCACAGAAACTCAAGTTGTTACATGACGTAGTGTTTCCAATTACACTACTGAATTGATCTAATGACATGTCACTCTCCACAAAAGCTTGGTCTAGTACACTCATCAGTGATTCTCTATGAGCAGAGGAATTCATCAATAAAGCTAGGATGGATATCTTTGAAGGAGTCTGCAATAGCTGATCTACAATTCTGTAATCGCTCATCTTAATTCTCTTCAAAATATCATCCACTTCTTTCTCTAATGTGGCTCCGCTAGTCTCTCCTACAGCCTTCTTAGGCTCATCTTCCTTAGCAATTTTCTTTCCAGTAACAACATCTTTTCGAACAACCGGCGCAAACACACGACCACTACGGGTCACCCTACCATTATCAGCTATATTTCCAACATCGGGAATTGGCTGGATGGGAACTTCCACCCCATCTTCTAAGATTGTAGGGTTGTATTTGTAAGGCACAACCTTATCTGATTTATAGGGAATAGGATCTGGCAGACTAATTACCAATGGGGTAACAACTGGTTTGCTATGGTACTCCACCTCTAGATGAGCGGGTGCACCAAAACAAGGTACAATGATGTTTACCCCTTCCTCAACACAATCAGCCATCAAAAGGTCATTTCCGGCAAACAAAACTTCGTCTGAAGAGAAATACTCATCCGCGGAGGCATACTCTTCCTCTGACTCTTCTTCCATCAAACAAACTTCAACCATATCAATCTCATGATACTCATCTCTCTGACCTGTGATCTTGATAGTTCCATTATCTAACAGCAATTGAACACCCTCTCTCACAATAGGACATCCTCGGGGGTCTCGACAACAAACTATGCAAGATCCATATTGGTGTTCCACCTGACCAGCAGTACGGCAGAAGGTAGCATGCAACTGCACGAGATCCTCATTCAAATACTCTACATCAAAAATTTTGAATTCACCAGGACATTCGGAAACCATATTCACTTCCTCTTCATATTCTTCCCTAGGCCTGATTATATGGATTAAACCTTCATCCATCATCTCCTGTAAATCAGCCTTTATCTTCTCACAACCCTGTATGTCTATACTACAAACAGCACAACCGGCATGGTCATGCGTATAATAACTGAATTCACAGAGGTCTGCGTGCATCTTCACCAAATCTCCTCTAACTAGATTAATGTCAAAAATACAGAAGTCGCCTGGACAACCGGCCACCATATTTACAACATTCACTCCCCCGTGCTTGGGTAGAGGATTGTCTTTCACATTAGGTCCCACGTCCTTGAATGATAGAATTCCAGACATCACCAATCTTTGCACTTCAGTCTTCAAAGGATAACAATTTTCAACACTATGCCCTGGTGCTCCCTGATGAAAGGTACACGTCTGGTCTGCTTTGTAATACCAAGGCAATGGTGATGGTACATCGAGAGGTGGTCGTGTCTGGACCAACTTCTTCTGAATCAATGCTGGTAGTAGTTCTGCATAGCTCATGGGAATAAGGTCATAGTTCTCCCTTCTCTGATTATTCCCTTGGTTCCCCTGCTGGGATTGTCTTTGATAAGCAATGGTAGTTAGAGCGGCATTCATAACAGGAGTAACTGAGGCAACTTGCTGGTGACGCTGATAATTCCTTCTAGGAACGTTCACTCTCCTCTCTTGTATGATAGCATTTGCATCTCCCTCTTTCTTCTTTGTAAACCCATAAGCTGGCTTTTTCACACCTTCAGATCCTTCACCCTTTGTCAAACGGCCTTCTCTTACTGCCTCTTCTAGGCGGACACCCATTCCTACCATCTCTGTAAAATCACTTGGGGCACTTGCTATCATTCTTTCGTAGTAGAAAGCGCCCAGCGTTCTCAAATTTTTTTAGTCATTTCCTTCTCCTCCATGGGAGGAATCACTTGTGCAGCCACTTCGCGCCATCTCTGCACATACTCTTTGAACTGTTCTCTATCTTTATGAACCATGGCCCTAAGCTGGTCACGGTCGGGCGCCATGTCCACATTGTACTTTTATTGTTTAATGAATGCTTCTCCCAAATCATTAAAATTATGGATGTTGGCGCTGTCTAAACTCATGTACCACTTCAACGCTGCGCTAGTCAGACTATCCTGAAAAAAGTGAATCAGCAGACGCTGATCATCGGTGTGGGTAGACATTCTCCTTACGTACATTACCAAGTGAGCACGAGGGCAAGTGTTACCCTTGTACTTCTCAAATTCCGGGACCTTGAACTTAGCAGGTACTTTAACATTCGGGACCAAACACAACTCATTCACATTCTTCCCAAATAGCTCTTTTCCCCTAAGAGCCTTCATCTCTCTTTGCATTCTATCAAACTGCTCTTGGAAATCATCCATTCTGTCATAAAGACCCAAGTCCTCACTCGATGAAGGGAAAGGACGACACACATCTTTATTAACAAACAGAACCAAATTCACCGAAGGAGGTGCAACAGGAACAGTATGCACTACAAGAGGTGCTAGAGTAACAACAGTTTGAACCACTGGAGCATCTTGGGGGCCCAAATTGAAACCTTCAGGTGCAAAATTCTCTGGAATTCCCCACGGATAACCCTGAGGCATACGGTTTTGAACAACCAGAGTGGTGGATACAGGAACAGTCAGAACTTCAGTACTTTCCCTTGTTGGTTGAGGTTGAACACTCAGTGGCTGATTCTGCGCAGCCACCAGAGCTTCCATCAGAGTAGTCAGATTGGCCATGCCGGCCTTCAAAGCAGAAACTTCTTCGTGCAGCTCGTGATTCTCTTATTCTAAGTTGTCCATCTTCTTTTCAAAGTTAGCCCGAGTGTTGTAATGATGAGTCAGCTTGCTGAACGAAGTAAAGAAGTTGGGTAAGGCACCTAGATATGCTTAACAAATGCAAGAAATATGTGCAATATGATGCATGATATGCAATGCATATGATTATTTTTACTTTATTATTTAATATTTCAAGGGATTTAAGATTTATAGACATATCACAAACATCATAGTAATAACGCATTTGAAATACTAAAGAATTTTTTTTATAACAACTTCGAAATGGACTACAAGTTTCAATGATCCCGAGTACAAGATGAAAATACAATCTAAAAATCCTGAGAAAAAGAACTGATAGAGATCAATCTGTACGCTGGTGCTTCCCTGTGAGCCTGGAAATCTGAGCCCTCAACCTCTGGTTTTATTCCACATGTCTGATGGTAACCTCCTTCCAATCACCTGGATCAGGAAATGAGTAATCAACACCTGTTTTAGGCTTAGGAGAAAATAAATCCCCTTGCCTCTTCATAGACTCCACCGCTCGACTCTCGAGGATCTCGATCAAATCGTCTTTCTCCTTCAGGTCTGCTCTGTAGGAACTCTCTAAAGTCTGGAACTTGTTATTCCAAGCATCCCTTTCCTGTTGCATCCTGACCAAAGCAAGTTGCATCTCTTCTAGGTCATCTAATAAGGGAGAAGTAGTCTTCATAAATAGACCAGGCATGGGTGTCTCCTGAGTATACGACATCTTCAACTGAATGGCTCTCGATCGGACCCACTGAAGGTATGGCTCCAAAGAAACAACACCCCTAGGTCCCAAATCCTTCCTACTCTTCTTATTAATGTAACACCAGGCCTTCACAATCTCCTCCCTAGCTTCCATATGGTCTTCTCCTTCCTTCAGAAAGAAACTACTCAAATGAATACTAATCGGTTTATCCCTCATCGGATAACCAAGTTGTTGCCGTGCAAGAACAAGGTTATAGTTAATTCCTCCCTTTCTACCAAGAATAGGCACATTGGGGAAACTACCACAACTGCCAATGAACTCCACATCTTGATAAGCTCGATGATACCAATCAATATCCGAGTGAGTAAGTGCAATGATCTTAGGAGCCCAACCAGGTTCCTTCTTGACATCCCAAAAAGCATCAGACTGAGGCATATGAGAGATGAACCACCGGTACAACAAGGGCGTGCAAAAAATAATTATTCCCCTATAATAAGAACTCCGAAGATGAACAGAGTAATAAGCATCACCCAACAGTGTAGGAACTGGGTTTCCAATCATGAAAATCCTTATAGCGTTAATGTCGACAAACTTGTCCACATTAGGAAATAAGAACAATCCATAAGCAAGTAAAGCAAAGATGGCCTCAAAAGCAACCGTACTCTTCAATCTGGAAAAGTAACGAGCTTTCTCCAATAAGAACTGAGCTGGTAATCCTCTAATCCCTCCTTTGGTAGTCATATGGGCTTCCACCTCAGACTTCCCCAGATGAATCAAAACAGCTATCTCATGTGGTTTTGGCTCACCCTCCAAACCAGTAAAAGGAACACGATCGATAATAGGTAAATCCAATAGATATGAATATTCCTCGAGTGTAGGCATCAACTAATAATCGGGAAAAGTAAAGCAGTGATACATCGGATCATAGAACTGGACCAAGGTCGAGAGAATACCCTCCTTCATCTTCAGCTTCATGAGAGGAATAATGGATCCATACTTCTTCCAAAAGTCTGCAGAACACTCGATCTCTAGAATTAGACTGATCAGCTCATCTATCTTGGGATCCTTGAAACTGTATTTCCCGGTCTTTCTCTTTCCAGAATCCATGGTTAAAAGCACCTAAGATATTCACAAATAGTCAACCTTTAAATCCCTTGAAATATTGTTTTCTTCAAAAGATGCTTATGAGTGCATGGATGCATGATGCAACAATCACACACAAGATCACACATATAAGGTTCATAGGTTCAACGTCACGAGCCTGAGGTCGAAGGTTCTACCCATAAGATGTAGGTCTAAGAGTTATCACCTATCGAACAAGGTTCTAGAGGTTCCCAGAGTCTACATCCTTTCTTCAGATATTACCAACTTCCCAATTAACTCAGTAATTAGTAATATTCTCAAGAAAGACTCGTCCGAGCGTAGTATCGCGTGACAACTATTTCCGGATTACTCCGTCATAGCTTCCACACTACACCTAAAAGGCCAAGATGAGTTTGGTATTCTACGGTCCTCAGTTTCAGCAGGCTCCCAGGTCGAAAGCAGTACGTCTTCCCGATTACTCGGTAAACGACACTACAGTCAAAGGGGCCTCCACTGAGTGGGGGATCTCATGCCTCCTTTTTTGGGATTACTCCCTCAAAGTTAAGATGAATATACCGCCCGTCCTATCTTAAAGTTTTCCCAAGTCCGGGTATAGGACTTATGAGTATCACCAAGCACCCTGAAAACCAGGAAAATCTAGACAAACATATATACAAATTATAACACATAAATAAAAATAGCAAATATACATATATAAACAAATATAGGCTCAACCCACTTAGGGATAGACCAGCAAGAGGTCAATCTTTCCCCAGTCAAGTCGCCATTTTTCTGTAGCGGTAGAAATGTTCAAGACTAAGCCATTGGATTGACTAGACTTTATACAAATCAAAATAAAAATCGCCACCGCGCTTTATTGTTTCCAAAGGAATGGGAAAAGAGCGAATAACCCAAAAAGAGGGGGAAAGATTCAAGGTAAGGGGGTTGGTTATGTAAAGGGAAGGTATTAGCACCCTAAACATCTACGGTACTCTGTAGGAACCTGTTGTACCCCAAAATTTTCCCTCTCATTTATCAAGATTTTCCTCACAAGACTTCTTGGACTCAAGACAAGATTAGGGTTTGCTCAGCTCAAGACATCACCTTGCACTAATAACCTGAAATTAGGGTTTGAGTTTGCACAAAGATTTTTGGACCATCAATGCTTCATATGACTTTCATACACCATCTTGGACCCCTAAGATTTCTCATGTTCAGTTTCAAGCCTTGAATCACATTTTTGCTCAGTCAATTGGACAATTGACCTAAAAATCAACTGTATTGGGGAAAAAGTCAACCATGGCCAATTTACAGTCAAAATTCATAATTTTTGATCCACAACAACATTCTAGACTCATATGTACCATTTGATCAAGTTTGGATCACAATTCCTCAAAAATTTGATCAAATCATCAAAAGGGCAAAATGGTCAAAATTAGGGTTTTGACTGAGAAAGGGCAATTTATGATTTTTAACCTAACCAATGACCAATTGGGTTCAAGAATGATTTCAAGGACTCAATAGAATCATCTTGACCTAATTAAATAGTTCAAAAGATCTCAAGTTCATTGGATTGACAGATGAATTTTCCAGTCAACTGATCAAAAGTCAACTGTATACTGAAAAGTCAAACTTTGACTTTTTGGTCAAAATCAAGTGCCGAGGGTCATAATTCATCAAGATATGTCAAAACATGAAACTGTTTCACCAAGAAAACTAAATTTTCAAATTAGAGTTTTAATTTGAAAATTTTTCATAACTTAGAATTTTTCTAAGTATGGAAATTTTCTTATTTTTTCGCAACTTTTCACCACTTTTTCACCATGATTCAATTTGATTCAAAGAAAACTTCCAACATGAAAGTTGTAGTCCTCCAAGAAATATACAACTTTTATTCACAAAGTTTTCCCAAAATATTCTTGGATCTCAAGTTATGAATTTTTGAATAGAGGTCCATGAACTAAATGACTTAGTGAAATTTTGCCTTAATTTAGGCAGGTTTTTGACCCAACTTCGTGGACATTTTTCACCTAGTTCCAAGAGGTATCTCAAATTTAGTTTCAAATATGGATTGTAGAGCACATTACAAGCTTTCCAAAATGTCCAAGAACCCTCCAAGATCATTTGTGGTTAGGGAGAATCGAAGAAGAGAAATTGGACTTTTATCACTTTTGTTCATGCCATTTTCACAAAGTGTCAAGTTGCAAATCTGATCTTGGATGCTTGTACCTTGCATTACAGGTACTAAACTCATTCTACACTCCATAATTAAATGCTAACTCAGAAGATAAAGGCTTTATTTTGGCTTATGGAACATTGTACAAGAGATAATTCCATTAATGGCATAAAGGGCACATTGTTATTTTCATAAAGGCAAGCTTTTGTAACTTTATCAACCTTGAGCCATGGACCTGTTCCTTTGGTACAAACAACTTACACAGATATCAAGCAATGTATACCAACTCTCTGCAGCTAGCAAACCAGCCAGTACAAGCATGTTTAGTGTGGTCACTTCAGTTTTCTTCAAAAGCAAGAAAAGTTGCAAAAGTCCAAAGAACTTGTACAACTGATAAGGAGTGGACTTTGTATCATTATATAGATATTCAAAAACTTATCACAAGCCAGGACACGAATTGATAGCATCAAAAACTCTCCCAAACACAAAAACATCATTTTTCTGCCAAAACATTATAGTTCTGCAAAATCATTGCCAACTTCATTTTGGCTCGTGTGTTTTGCCCTTTAACATTTGATACACTTCATACACATCCTACCAAAGCTATCCAAGCCCTTGGCCTGCATCTGTAAGCCCTGTTTCAGCCATTGCCATTTTCAAATTTGGAGGTTGCAGCTTGACTTCTACAGAGAGTTTTGGCCATCCACAAAGCAAGCTAGGTGTTGGAATAGTTTGAAGGAAGTTCAAGGAAGCTCACACGATCCTCAAGCCTCACTCAAAGTCCCCACATTGTCATATCCAAATCCAGCTGAAGGAGGTATTTTTCAAAACTCTATCTCTCTATTTAGGCATCCTCAAGCCACGATTTGTGAAGCAAAAATGTAGTCCTTAACATGGTGAAGCTGTACATATGCATACTTTCCATTTATATTAACTGAGCTAAGAGAATTTGAAGCTTAAAGTTACTGAAATATTTAGGTCACGATTTAGGGCCATTAAAATTCTCCCTGATCTTTGAGAGTTAGGTTACAAATTTTATATCATTGGAATCGTGAGATAAAATGCTACATGTTTTGTGTTATAAGTTTTTGTTTTTATGCAAGCAATAGCAAGTTACACATTTGAAGAAGAAACGCGCGAAAGAGAAGGAACCAAGGACAGGAACGAAGTTGTTGTTCTGGGCTTTTTGCATTTCTGGCGTTTTTGTTTTTACTTTTCACACCCCCTATATTACTTTTGCACCCCCCTTGCATATTTGTTTTATTTTTTATATTTCTTTTTATATTTTTATATTTATTTCTTTTATTTATTTTTCTGAATCATAAAAATCATGAAAAAATATTTTCTTTATTTTTTGTATTTTATTTTATTTTATTTATTATTTTTTGGCATAAAAAAATAGTCTTATTAGGATAATGGACTTTATTTTCTTAAATAAATTGTAAATACATTTAATAAATACTATACATTTTTATTTTATTATTTTTACACATAAAATATTCATTTTCTCATACATATTTAATTCTTAATGTTGACACATAATATTATTTATTATTTTCTTATACAAAAATGGACAAAATAAATAATAGGAAACATATATTTCTTTTAATAAAAAAATTAGGGTTTCCCCCTTTCAAAAATAATAATATTATTTTTTCTTTTTCTAGGGTTTACATAAATCATTTTCTCATACCTTAAACAAACGCAAAACATTTTTTCCATAAATACATTGCATTGCATATTTAAATATTCGTATATTTATTTATTTCGCACAATATTCAATTGGGTTGTAATAGTATTTTAGAGTTTATTTTGTGCAATATCCCCATTCAAAAACTTGTATCCCCCTTCCCATAATAATTGTTATAATAACTTAGTTTACATTTATGCAATTTATCGCATTTATACCATGTTTAGTAAACTAGGGTTTGCATGACAAGAACAAAAACAAAACAAATAGAAAAAACCCTAATGCAAGAGAAATGCATGAAAAATGACACACTTTGCACACAAACACCCCTAGGGTTTCTCCCACTTGGTTGCCTAAACAAAATGGCCATGTTACGCATGCGAAGTATCTTGGCAAAACAAAACAAAATAAGATCATAGTCCCTCGATGACGCTATCAAAAGGTTGCCTAAAACAAAATGATCTTGGTCCCTAAACATGCTAAAGATACTTGGCAACATTGCTATCATGGTCATACGATGACCCACACCCTTCCCGTTTAACATCCAAAGATAGGATTGTCTACCAAACCAATGGTAAATTAAAAATGTCAAAGGAATAAAAATGCATAAGAAAGACATTTGAGTAGGTAGATATCTTCTAAGTTACTTGCTCCATTTTCAAAACAATCCTTGCTATTTAAAAAAAAAAACACACACACACATTTTCAAAACATTTCCCAAAAAACTTTCAAAACATTGAAACATTTTTCAAAAGACAAACATCTTTGTATACAATCTTACGAACGATAATCATTACAAAGATTTCCAAAACGATGGCCTCTTTTCAAAATACTTTCAAAACCACACCAAACACAAAGCACCATTTCAAACAATTTCAAAAGCAAAGCAAGTGATCTAAGCAAATAACTAAGAGCCCATGGAAAACCATGGATGAAAAGGGTGCTAGCACCTTCCCTTTTCATAATATACCCCCCAAACTCAAGAAAACATCTCAAAGGTCTTTCCTGTTCTTTTTTACCTTTCCTTTTGGATAAAATAAAAAGTCGGTGGCGACTCTTGCTAAACCGCGACATTTGCAATGAAACGCAAAACCTCAAGTCAGTTCTCCCATCGTATCATAGAACTGGCGACTCTGCTGGGGACAATTATAAAAGTGGGGTTACCTTAGGGTTTAGATCACCTTTATTTGCTTACAATTGTTTGACTTGTTTGCTTTACACTTTGGTTCTATTGTTTGGGTTTGAATCCTCCACCCGGATTTGGGAAACATTATAGGTAAATAACAATACATTGTGGAAACTGTGCGGGGTATACCGACACGATCTAAGCAATAGCTATGTTAGTGTGACATATTTGTGGGTACTGGTAGCCTTTGAGTCAATCAAAGAGAATACGGGGCCGCTGAGTGATGTCATGAAGCACTAACGAACTTCTAGAACCTTTACTTGACCAACTTGGCCTTTTAGGATGTAGTGAGATGACCGACTTTGGTGCAGTCCGAAGTTGGTAGATACTCGATACTACACTCATTGAGGGTTGGTTCCTTGGAATATTTCGGTCGCCAGTCAAGAGGCTTGAATTGAAACAATGAACAAGGAAATAATCCAGTGATATTGAGCTCCTTAGAACCCGATTACTATTACTAGGACAGGTTGAGCCAACTAAACTTCAAGAGGGTACTTACCTATGAAGCCCCATGCAAGCCTAAACTAGGAACTTGTGTGATTTGATTGTACATATATACTTTTGCATAACATCATGGACATCATGAGCATCATATGCATCCACTAACCATTTCAAGGATTTTGGAAATTCATCTTTGTTCCTGTTTTGTAGGTTATGGATTCACTTCGCAGGAAACTATCCAAGTCAACCTTGTAAGAGTTCCTCCACAACTCAAGGAGCTAGCTTCAAGGATTCCTGAGAACTCTCCATTCATCGAGAGACATGGTCGCCTACTCAACTTAGTCACTTCCAACACAGAGGAAGACATGATGAAAGTTCTTTTCCAGTTCTTTGACCCTTTGCATCACTGCTTCACATTTCCTGACTACCAGCTTGTGCCTACTTTGGAAGAATTTTCTCAACTCTTGAGAATTCCTATTCTCAATCAACTACCCTTCTACGGTACGAAAAGAGATCCAAAGCCAGAAGAGATTGCTCAAGCCCTGCACTTGCACTCATCTGATGTCACAACCGATTGGGAAACTAGAAGTGGTGTCAAAGGCTTCCTGGCAAAGTTCTTGTTTGAGAAGGCCCAAAGCTGTTGGAACTCGTTGGACTTGCAAGCTTTTGAGGAGATTGTATCTCTTCTCATCTATGGGATGGTCTTGTTCCCGAACCCTGACCAACTCATAGATGTGAGCACTGTCAAAATCTTCATGTCACGCAATCCGGTGCCTACATTGCTTGGAGACATCTTACACTCTTTTCACACTCGTACAATGAGGAAAAAAGGTGTTCTCATGTGTTGCACTCCCCTCCTGGCAAGATGGTTTATTTATCATCTTCCCCAATCAATCTTGAAGAATGAGCAAGGGTTGAGGTGGTCACAAAGGTTGATGACACTTACACATTCAGATATTCATTGGTGTTCTCGATCCAAATAGAATGTTATCATCGTCAACCATTGTGGGGAATTCCTTAATGTCCCTCTACTTGGCATTAGGGGAGGCATCACCTACAACCCCTGCTTGGCTCTAAGACAGTTTGGTTATGCCCGAAGGGATGGCCCACATGATATGTTGATTCAAGGCTTGGTTTTCGACTTCGACAACGACGATCAAGGACTTCGACAAAGGTTCATCCGAGCTTGGAGGATGCCAAACAAGGTAGAGTGAGACTCTGGGACACAATAATTCCATCCCCCTTGATCCCTACCTCAAGTGGGTACGAACCCGCGCCCAAAGTCTTATGATGCCCTACCCCTCTGTTCTCCCAGTGATTATAGAGCCTGTTAAGGAAGGAGAGGTTCCATACACCATCCTACATCCTGACATGCCAACATCACTCGAAGATCTACAAAGGAGTTGGATACAGATCAAGGGAGAACGCGATACTTTCGAAGCCCAATTCTACGCAAGCAAGAAGAAGGTTTTAGAACTCACTCGGTTACTTCACGAAGAGAAGACTCTCAACACCTACATTGCACCAAAGAGGATGCGCAACGTCTTTTTATCTTAGGATTTTGTATTATTTTGCCCTAGGGGCATTGATGTACTCAAATTCTATTTTATTAATATAACGTGTGTTCCTTTTTGTTTGACACAAATTTGAATTTTCAAATCCTTGAAAACATTGCATGAATACATATCATTCATTATAAGCATAACAAGTCTTTGCAACAAGTTTCCTCATCCTTCTACTATTTATTTCAGCAAGATGGATCTTGAACAAACGGTTAAAGACTTACAAGCTCATAATTCACAATTTCAACAACTACTCTTGACCTTAGGCAAGGGGCAGGAGGAGCTCAAGACTCTGCTAGAAAAAGAGAAAAAGAAGAAGAAGCCAGCTGGTGTGGTTATCATGGGCAGAAGGTTTCAGGGACAAGCCAGAAGGACCTTAGAATTTCCAACAACCTCTGAGGAAGGGGAAAGAAAAGGAAAAGAAACGGCAGTGCCATCTAATTCTAAAGCATAAGAAGAGGAAGAAGAGGACTACTCTGAATAACAATACCCTCCGGCCGATGACAAATACAAACAATTGGAAGAGCGTCTAGCTGCTATGGAAGTACAGAGAGTATCGGGTCTGGATTTTGAGGAGTTAGGGCTGGTGTCAGGAATTGTAATCCCGCCCAAGTTTAAAGTGCCTTTATTTTCTAAGTACGATGGGTTGTCTTGTTCCAAAATGCACTTACGATCTTATGTTAGGAAAATTCAGCCACATTCGGCTGACAAAGACTTGTGGGTCCACTTTTTCCAGGACAGTTTATCAGGAACGCATCTTGATTGGTTCTACCAGTTGGAGAGAGCTGATGTGCATAATTGGGAAGACTTGGCAGCAGCCTTCTATAAACAGTATCAATATAACACCGACTTAGCACCAACCCGTACTCAACTCCAGGGTATGGCTATGGTATCCAATGAGGGCTTCAAAGACTACGCCTAAAAGTGGAGGGATTTAGCCGGAAGGGTGCAACCACCTTTATCTGAAAGGGAGCTGGTGGATATGTTCTTGGGAACTCTGTCAGGTCCTTTCTTTAATCATCTGATTGGGAGTTCCTCTGCAGGGTTTACCAAATTGATTTTAACTGGAGAGAGAGTGGAAGCTGGTATAAGAAGTGGGAAAATTCAGAAAGACGCATCTACCTCTGCTGCTGTAAAGAAGCCCTTCACTGGAAAGAAGGAAGTGTCTGCTGTATACTCACAGAGAAATCAGGGAAGAACCGAGCGCCGATCAACAGTGGGGGCCGTTATGATTCAAAAGCCTGCATCAGACCAGCCAAGGAATGATCTGCCGAGGAATAACCAGCCAAGAAGCAATCAGCAAAGGGTAGAAATGCCAATCAGGCAATTCACCAAGATTAACATGACTCCAGCTCAAGTCCTACCACATCTTCTGAAGTTGAATATGCCCATGCTGAAAGAGGCCCCTAAAAATCCCAATACTGCATCTCTACACTACCATCCGAATGCCAGGTGCACATACCATTCTAAAAGTCCAGGGCACGACACCAACAACTGTTGGGCTTTGAAGAACAAGATTCAAGATCTGATAAACGCAAAGAAAGTTGAGTTTGAAGCGCCGGAAAAACCGAATGTTATCTCCACTCCAATGCCTAGGCATGGACACAATGCTAGTGCTGTTGAGGAAGAATTATTTGTTGACACCGTGGATGAATTGTTAACTCCTCTCTTGACCATCAAGTTGAATTTGTTAAAGGCTTGGGTGTTCCCAGGTTGTGACAAAGATTTCCGTACTTGCCTGTCCTCGTCATTTGACTGCCCTCTGTTGAAAAAAGGTATCCAACAATTGATTGATAACCAAGAAATCTTATTTAAGAAAGCTCCTGTTTCACCCATTCCAGTTCCAGAAGTTTCAATAATAACCATATACGCCAATCCTTCCAGGGTTCCTAAAAAACCCGTTAGGATTACATCCGCTCCTATGACTACTCCGCTTAAGATAACAATGCCCGGGCCGACCCCATACAAATCAGATAAAACGGTACCATGGAACTATGGTGGAGAAATCTACCACCACGGTGTCAAACAGATTGAACAGACTACCGAAGAGGAGAACTCCGAAGAGAACAATTCCGACATCAGTAAGATTTCCAGAACAAGCAAAATTACCCGTAGTGGAAGAATTTTCTCTCCAGAGATTGCCCCTCCAAAGGCAGTCTTTAGACCCGTGGCCGTTCCAAAGATTACCTCCGCACCAGTGATTACACCTGCAAGTGTACCTACCGACAAAGACAATACAATTCCTATCCCTACTTCCGCTGCTGAGAATAAAGGAAAGAATGTTCAAGAGGAGCCTGTACTGACGAAGGCTCAATCACTAGTTATTCCTGAAACATCCAAGAAGGAGATGGAAGAAATCCTGAGGATAATTAAGAAAAGTGATTATGATGTGGTTGAACAACTGGGGCATACCCCCTCCAAAATCTCTATGTTAGCATTGCTGCTGTGCTCTGAGTCACATGCTAAAGCTTTGGTCAAGTTTCTGAAGACAGCTCACGTGCCGCAAGAGACTTCGGCTGACCAATTCTAAGAGTGTGTGGCCAGTCTGACAGCTGACAATGGCCTGGGTTTCTCCGATGCTGACTTGACCCCCAAAGGGAGAAAACATAATGAGGCACTGCATGTCTCAGTGGAGTGTAGGGGAACGACCTTAGCCCATGTATTGGTAGACACTGGTTCATCTCTGAACGTCTTACCAAAGAAAGCCTTGGATAGATTGGATTGTGAAGACCTAACCCTGAAACCCAGTAATATAATTGTGAGAGCATTTGACGGCTCTAAGAGGATGGTCCATGGGGAGGTGGACATCCCGATCAAGGTGGGAACTCAGACATTCAATTCAACATTCTATGTGATGGACATCCATCCTTCTTACTCTTGCCTGTTGGGGCATCCCTGGATTCACAATGCCGGTGCTGTCACTTCCACTTTGCATCAGATGCTGAAGTACCCAGTCCAAGGGAAGATCATAACTGTCCATGGGGAATAGGAATACATGATTAGTCATCTGAATTCTTTCCGATATATATAATTGGATGGAGAATTCATTGAAACCCCTTTCCAACACTTTGAAGAAGTCTCTTAGGAAATAGCAGCGAACAATGAGGTATCCTCAACTCCTATGATCACCAGACCTCCACCTCGGATGTCTTCTCTAAAGGATGCAAATGCAGTAGTGGAAGAAGGCGGATCCACCATCTGGGGTCAGCTTCCAGACTTTCCCTACAAATCAGACAAATTTGGCTTGGGATTTACTTCAACCGCTTAGAAGGCTGTGCGTCGCGCCCGTGCCAGAGGGCCACCTGTGAAGATCAGCCACCAAGGGGTTAATGCGCTAGAGGATAGTGAAGAAGATGGCAACCTGGAAGACTGGATATTCCCTACCGTCGACGGAGGAATGTGCAACTGGGAAGCCAAAGACTTCATCCTGATTACTTTCATACCGCAGTAATTTATCTTTTACATTTCTGTCGGACTTGTAATAATTCACAAACAATTCGTACTTTTTCAACCTTGTGTCTTACCCGAGGCACAACGGTCCATTTGTAAGGGTTTTTATTTCATTTTCATATGTCATTTAATGAATCATGGACGCTTTTCATATATAAACCTTTTGTGCTCATTGTCTTTCTTTTACATTTTGTTGTTTTAAGATGGCTATACCCTTACACACACCCACACTCACAAATGCAGGTACCCTTCCATTCCGGATCCCATGGGTAACGATACTGCTATAGCCTTCAGTGACTCTGAAGATCTGGTCTACCAAGCCGAATACGAAGGTGAGGAAGATTGTGAGGTGCCAGGGGAATTGGCCAGATTACTACAACAAGAGGAAATAACTATTCAACCTCATGAGGAGCTGTTGGATACAATCAACTTGGGGACTGAGGAAGACAAAAAGAAAATCAGAGTGGGTGCCAATCTAGAGCCGAGTGTCAAGGAACGCCTAATTTAGTTGTTGCATGATTATGTTGAGATCTTTGCCTGGTCATATGAAGACATGCCAGGACTCGATACAGACATTGTGGTTCACCGTCTACCCACAAGAGAAGACTGTCCACCAGTCAAACAAAAAGTCCGCCGCATGAGACCCGACATGTCAGAGAAGATCAAAGCAGAAGTTATGAAGCAGTTCAATGCTGGATTTCTGGTTGTTACTTCCTATCCACAATGGGTTCTAACATTGTGCCCGTGCCTAAAAAGGACGACAAAGTAAGAATGTGCATGGACTATAGGGATTTAAACAGGGCTAACCCTAAAGATGATTTTCCACTTCCGCACATTGACATCTTGGTTGACAATACAGCTCAGCACAAAGTATTTTCTTTCATGGATGGATTCTTAGGCTATAACCAGATCAAAATGGCACCTGAGGACATGGAGAAAACTACATTTGTTACACAGTGGGGTACGTTCTGCTACAAAGTGATGCCATTCAGACTGAAGAATGTCGGGGCAACCTACCAACGCGCCATGGTAGCTTTGTTTCATGATATGATACACCATGAGATAGAGGTTTACGTAGATGACATGATAGCCCGATCAAAAACTGAAGAAGAACACCTTGATCACTTGAAAAAGCTGTTTGTCAGGTTGAAGGAATACAAGCTAAGACTAAACCCGAACAAGTGCACCTTAGGAGTCCGATCCGGTAAGCTCTTAGGTTTCATTGTCAGCAACAAAGGCACCGAGGTTGATCCTGCCAAAGTCAAAGCGATACAAGAAATGCTTGTTCTTCGCACTGAGAAGGAAGTCAGAGGATTCTTGGGACGCCTAAACTACATTGCTAGGTTCATTTCTCACCTAACATCTACTTGTGAACTAATCTTCAAGCTGTTGAAGAAAGATCAGGTAGTTAAGTGGAATGATGACTGTCAGATTGATTTCGATAAAATCAAGGAGTATTTACAAGTGCCTCCTGTCTTGATGTCGCCTGTCGAAGGAAGACCGCTAATCATGTATCTGGCCGTCTTAGAGAACTCAATGGGATGCATATTGGGGCAGCATGACGAGTCTGGCTGAAAAGAGTATGCCATTTATTACCTTAGCAAAAAGTTTACCGACTGTGAAACGAGATATTCACTGCTCGCGAAAATTTGATGCGCTCTGGTATGGGCTGCTCGCCGGCTAAGACAGTATATGTTGACTCATACCACTTTGCTGATATCTAAGATGGATCCTATAAAGTACATCTTCGAGAAGCCTGCTTTGTCTAGAAGGATAGCTAGATGGCAGATGATCCTAACAGAATATGACATACAATACACGACCCAAAAAGCTATAAAGGGCAGTGTGCTAGTTGATCATCTTGCTCACCAAGCTGTAGAAGATTATCAATCCATGAAGTTTGACTTCCCTGACAAAGACATCATGACATTGGAGAATCTTGAAGATTTCAGACCATATGACGAACCTGAACAAGGATCCCGATGGACCCTGTAATTTGATGGGGCATCCAATGCACTTGGTAACAGTATCAGTGCTGTACTCATATCCCCAGAAGGTTGCCATACTCCTTTCACTGCCAGACTTTGCTTCAACTGTACGAATAACATGGCAGAATATGAAGCATGCATCTTTGGTCTCAAGGCTGCCATAGACCTGGGAATCAAATCTTTAGTTGTGTTTGGGGATTCGACTTTGGTCATCAGTCATATCAAAGGAGAGTGGGACACTAAACATCCTAACCTTATCCCTTACAAAGAACATGTCTTGACATTGCTACCACACTTCGAGCAGATTACCTTCGAGCACTTCCCGCGAGAAGAAAATCAGCTAGCAGATGCTCTAGCTACAATGTCATCCATGTTTAAACTTAATTGGGATAACGAGGCTCCCAAGATCACCATTGAACGAATGGATGAACCAGCACATTGTCATGAGATTAATACCGAAGAAGCAGTGGACCAGCCTTGGTTTCATGAAGTCAAAAGGTATCTCGAGACTCAAGAATATCCAGAAGGAGCTTCGGCCAATGACAAAAGGTTCCTGAGGAGATTCTCTGCTAAGTTTTTCCTGAGTAATGACATCCTGTACAAACGCAATCATGATTCTATTCTGCTCCGTTGTACGGACAAGATTGAAGCTGAAAAGATCATGGCTGAATTGCATGAAGGTACCTTTAACACTCACTCTAGCGGGCATATGATGGCGAAGAAAATCCTACGGGCAGGCTATTACTGGTCTACCATGGAAGCTAACTGCTATCAACACTCCTGGACCTGCCACAAGTGTCAAATCTATGCAGACAAGGTGCACGTGCCCCTGGTTCCTCTAAATGTCTTAATAGCTCCTTGGCCCTTCGCTATGTGGGGAATCGATATGATTGGGGAGATCAAGCCTACATCCTCCAATGGACACTGTTTCATTCTAGTGGCCATTGATTATTTCACAAAGTGGGTCGAAGCGGCTTCCTTCGCATCCGTTACAAAGAATGTTGTTGCCCGCTTCATCAAGCAGAATCTCATTTGCCGGTACGGTATCCCCGAAAGGATCATCACTGATAACGGTACAAACCTTAACAATACTATGATCACCGCCTTGTGCGAGTAGTTCAAGATTCAACATCACAATTCATCCCCCTATCGGCCAAAGATGAATGGTGCTGTCGAAGCTGCGAACAAAAACATTAAAAAGATCATACAGAAAATGACAGTCACCTACAAGGACTGGCATGAGATGCTACCGTTTGCTCTCCACGGGTATCGTACCACGACTCGTACATCACCTGGGGAAACACCTTATTCTTTGGTTTATGGCATGGAGGCTGTTCTACCTATTGAGGTTCAGATCCCCTCTTTGAGAATCATGAAGGATGCAGGTTTGAGTGAAGACGATTGGATCCATACTCGACTTGATCAGTTGAACTTAATTGACGAAAAGAGACTTACTGATGTTTTCCACAGTCAGATGTATCCAAAACAGATGATCAACTCTTTCAACAAGAAAGTCAGACGCCAAGCGTATCAAGTTGGAGATCTGGTAATCAAGGGCATCATCTTGCCACATGATCCCAGGGGCAAATAGACTCCTACCTACGAAGGACCATTTGTAATCAAGAACGTCTTTTCTGGTGGGGCAATGATCTTAACCACCATGGACGGTGATGACCTGCCGCACCCTGCGAACGCGGACATAGTCAAAAGATACTACGCATAAAAGACCCGCTAGGTTGACACACCTAGGCAAAACAAGGGCATCCCGGCGAACCAAAAGGTTCGGCAAAAATTAGGGATAAAATAAAAAATCTGTACACCCGGAAAGTCGACTTGGGCAAAAAAGGGTTTCCCGGTGGATCAAAAACCCGAAAGGGTGGTCCAGGCAAAAATTAGGGAATTAAAGCGTATGACTATGTCTCGTTGGATCACTTTAAGGACAATCTCTTCACTAACAAACCTGAGGCTTCTGATCAATCCAATCATCTTCGGACGAAGCAACGAATGGACCAGATATTCGGAGATACGAAGGCTATAGCAGAATGGGAACCCCATGGGATTTTTTACACATAGATATCTTTCTTTGTATAAATTTTTCTTACTTTTATGACACCATCCTCTTACTACGATGTCTGTATCCTTTGTACAAAATACTTATTCAAAGTAAATACAAAGATATCTCTTTAAAGTGCAGAAAACCATTTGTCTTTTTCTTTTTACACTTGTGTTTTATTTGCAAAAACGTCCAATGATTCATTAATGAACATATGCATTTGAACATAATTACTATTTACAAATAAACAAAAATGAAAAGAACAGTTACTGACAGGTTGAAAGATTAGGAAAACGCCTTTTGGCTATTCCATGAGCATTCCTTACAGTACATCATTGAGATCCCCAACGGAGCTAAAACTTTAAACTACAGATCCCCAGCGGAGCTGAAACTTCAAACTATCAACCCCCAGTGGAAACCATCCAGTTTCTTCAGATTCCCCAGCAAGTCATCTCGAAGCCTGAAAAGCAACCAAACAACAACTTCTGATAACTCCCCTGTAGATTGGCAGTCAACCCAAACTCCTGAACCTACTCCCCAACAAGAATAAGCTTTCTTCCCCACAGAGTTTTCATTACTCCCCAACATAATGAAGATTCTCATTTTCCCTCAGTAAGAGTTATCAAAATTCTCTGGACTCCTCAACAGAATGAAGATTCTCATTCTTAATTCCCAGCAGAAGTCATCAAAGTCATATGGATTCTCCAAGCAGATTCCTCAGGAAGTACATGGCATTACTCTCACAATGGAATTTTTGCCAATACTCCAACTTCAAGAAATGAAGAATTCCTATATCCCCAGAGAAGTCGTCAAGGATTTCTTATCCTCAGCAGTCAAGATTTTATTATCCCCAGCAGTCGCTAAGGATTTCTTATTCTCAGCAGTCAAGGATTTATTTTCCTCAGCAATACAGCAAATCAGCTTACATGCGCATACATTACATTCATATATCATAAACATTGATAAAGCACATTTATTGCATCATACATTTCATGCAACATAACTTTGTGTTTCAGATAACATTTTACCCTTTTCAGGATAAGATTAACAGCTATCATTAACAATGTTCAAAGATTTCAGATACAGTACGGATACGCTCCAGATACGGAAGCCATTCAGTCATTCATTCAGATCCCAATTTCAAGATACAGTACAAATACACTCTAGACAAGGAAGTCATTATGTTACTCATTCAGACCTAAGTACAGATACACTCTAGACACGAAAGTCATTCTGTTACTCATTCAGACCTCAGTCCAGATACGCTCCAGACACAGTTGCCATTCTGTCACTTATTCAGATTACAGTCCAGATACACTCCTGACACGAAAGTCATTCTGTCACTTGTTCAGATTACAGTCCAGATACGCTCCAGACATGAATGCCATTCTGTTACTCATTCAGACTTCAACATTCGGATACATCTCGGATACGCTCCGGACACGGATGCTATTCCTTTGCTCATACAGATTCAGTCTCCAGATATAGTTCAGATATGTTCCAGACACGGACACCATTCTGATACTCATTCTTTTGACTTACAAATTACAATTCAACAAACATTCTTGGATAGCATCTACAAGCCCATCTCTAGCAAGATTCTATCACTTCTCCAAATGGCATCTTTAAGCCCATTCCCTCAACTACACTTTGTCGAGTGCAAATTTACGGGCACTCTAGTGTCCAATCATCTTTTACCTTCGAGTCACGAATGGAAAAATTCGCCAATCTAACTCTTCAAGTTATAGAAGATTGAACAGGGGCAGCTGTTGTACCCCAAAATTTTCCCTCTCATTTATCAAGATTTTCCTCACAAGACTTCTTAGACTTAAGACAAGATTAAGGTTTGCTCAGCTCAAGACATCACCTTGCACTGATAACCTGAAATTAGGGTTTGAGTTTGCACAAAGATTTTTGGACCATCAATGCTTCATATGACTTTCATACACCATCTTGGACCCCTAAGATTGCTCATGTTAAGTTTCAAGCCTTGAATCACATTTTTGCTCAGTCAATTGGACAGTTGACCTAAAAATCAACTATATTGGGGAAAAAGTCAACCATGGCCAATTTACAGTCAAACTTCATAATTTTTGATCCACAAAAAAATTCTAGACTCATATATACCATTTGATCAAGTTTGGATCACAATTCCTCAAGAAATTTGATCAAATCATCAAAAGGGCAAAATGGTCAAAATTAGGGTTTTGACTGAGAAAGGGCAATTTCTGATTTTTAACCTAGCCAATGACCAATTGGGTTCAATCATGATTTCAAGGAATCAATAGCATCATCTTGACCTAATTACATAGTTCAAAAGATCTCAAGTTCATTGGATTGACAGATGAATTTTCCAGTCAACTGATCAAAAGTCAACTGTATACTGAAAAGTCAAACTTTGACTTTTTGGTCAAAATCAAGTGCCAAGGGTCCTAATTCATCAAGATATGTCAAAACATGAAACTTTTTCACCAAGAAAACTAAATTTGCAAATTAGGGTTTTAATTTGAAAATTTTTCATAACTTAGAATTTTTCTAAGTATGGAAATTTTCTTATTTTTTCCCAACTTTTCACCACTTTTTCACCATGATGCAATTTGAATCAAAGAAAACTTCCAACATGAAAGTTGTAGTACTCCATGAAATCTACAACTTTTATTCACAAAGTTTTCCCAAAAGATGCTTGGATCTCAAGTTATGAATTTGTGAATAGAGGTCCATGAACTAAATGACTTTGTGAAATTTTGCCCTAATTTAGGGAGGTTTTTGACCCAACTTCATGGACATTTTTCACCTAGTTACAAGAGGTATTTCAAATTGCATTTCAAATATGGATTGTAGAGAACATTTCAAGCTTTACAAAATGTCTAAGAACCCTCCAAGATCATTTGTGGTTAGGGAGAATCGAAGAAGAGAAATTGACATTTTATCACTTTTGTTCATGCCATTTTCACAAAGTGTCAAGTTACAAATCTGATCTTGGATGCTTGTAACTTGCATTACAGGTCCTAAACTCATTCTACACTCCATAATTAAATGCTAACTCAGAAGATAAAGGCTTTATTTTGGCTTTTGGAACATTGTACAAGAGATAATTCCATTAATGGCATAAAAGGCACATTGCTATTTTCATAAAGGCAAGCTTTTGTAACTTTATCAACCTTGAGCCATGGACCTGTTCCTTTGGTACAAACAACTTCCACAGATATCAAGCAATGTATACCAACTCTCTGCAGCTAGCAAACCAGCCAGTACAGGCATGTTTAGTGTGGTCACTTCACTTTTCTTCAAAAGCAAGAAAAGTTGCAAAAGTCCAAAGAACTTGTACAACTGATAAGGAGTGGACTTTGTATCATTATATAGATATTCAAAAACTTATCACAAGCCAGGACACAAATTGATAGCATCCAAAACTCTCCCAAACACAAAAACATCATTTTCTGCTCAAACATTGCAGTTATGCAAAATCATTGCCAACTTCATTTTGGCTCGTGCGTTTTGCCCTTTAACATTTGATACACTTCATACACATCCTACCAAAACTATCCAAGCCCTTGCCCTGCATCTGTAAGCCCTGTTTCAGCCATTGCCATTTTCAAATTTGGAGGTTGCAGCTTGACTACTACAGAGAGTTTTGGCCATCCACAAAGCAAGCTAGGTGTTGGAATAGTTTGAAGGAAGTTCAAGGAAGCTCACACGATCCTCAGGCCTCACTCAAAGTCCCCACATTGTCATATCCAAATCCAGCTGAAGGAGGTATTTTTCAAAACTCTATCTCTCTATTTAGGCATCCTCAAGCCACGATTTGTGAAGCAAAAATGTAGTCCTTAACATGGTGAAGCTGTACATATGCATACTTTCCATTTATATTAACTGAGCTAAGAGAATTTGAAGCTTGAAGTTACTGAAATATTTAGGTCACGATTTAGGGCCATTAAAATTCTCCCTGATCTTTGAGAGTTAGGTTACAAATTTTATATCATTGGAATCGTGAGATAAAATGCTACATGTTTTGTGTTATAAGTTTTTGTTTTTATGCAAGCAATAGCAAGTTACACATTTGAAGAAGAAACGCGCGAAAGAGAAGGAACCAAGGACATGAACGAAGTTGTTGTTCTGGGCTTTTTGCATTTCTGGCCTTTTTGTTTTTACTTTTCACACCCCCTGTATTACTTTTGCACCCCCCTTGCATATTTGTTTTATTTTTTAAATTTCTTTTTATATTTTTATATTTATTGCTTTTATTTATTTTTCTGAATCATAAAAATCATGAAAAAATATTTTCTTTATTTTTTGCATTTTATTTTATTTTATTTATTATTTTTTGGCATAAAAAAATAGTCTTATTAGGATAATGGACTTTATTTTCTTAAATAAATTGTAAATACATTTAATAAATACTATACATTTTTATTTTATTATTTTTACACATAAAATATTCATTTTCTCATACATATTTAATTCTTAATGTTGACACATAATATTATTTATTATTTTCTTATATAAAAATGGACAAAATAAATAATAGGAAACATATATTTCTTTTAATCAAAAAATTAGGGTTTCCCCCTTTCAAAAATAATATATTATTTTTTCTTTTTCTAGGGTTTACA
Source organism: Vicia faba (assembly GCA_948472305.1). Classification (NCBI taxonomy): domain Eukaryota; kingdom Viridiplantae; phylum Streptophyta; class Magnoliopsida; order Fabales; family Fabaceae; genus Vicia; species Vicia faba. Next base: position 992,493,720 of record OX451740.1, on the reverse strand, counting down.
TAAATCATTTTCTCATATCTTAAACAAACACAAAACATTTTTTCCATAAATACATTGCAGTGCATATTTAAATATTCATATATTTATTTATTTCGCACAATATTCAATTGGGTTGTAATAGTATTTTAGAGTTTATTTTGTGCAATATCCCCATTCAAAAACTTGTATCCCCCTTCCCATAATAATTGTTGTAATAGCTTAGTTTACATTTACGCAATTTATCACATTTATACCATGTTTAGTAAACTAGGGTTTGCATGACAAGACCAAAAACAAAACAAATAGAAAAAACCTAATGCAAGAGAAATGCATGAAAAATGACACACTTTGCACACAAACACCCCTAGGGTTTCTCCCACTTGGTGGCCTAAACAAAAATGGCCATGATACGCATGCGAAGTATCTTGGAAAAACAAAATAAGATCATAGTCCCTCGATGACGCTATCAAAAGGTTGCCTAAAATAAAATGATCTTGGTCCCTAAACATGCTAAAGATACTTGGCAAAATTGCTATCATGGTCATATGATGACCCACACCCTTCCCATTTAACATCCAAAGATAGGGTTGTCTACCAAACCAATGGTAAATCAATAATGTGAAAGGAATAAAAATGCATAGGAAAGACATTTGAGTAGGTAGATAGCTTCTAAGTTACTTGCTCCATTTTAAAAACCATCCTTGCTATTTTAAAAAAAAAAACAAACACACACACATTTTCAAAACATTTCCCAAACAACTTTCAAAACATTGAAACATTTTTCAAAAGACAAACACCTTTGTATACATTATTACGAACGAGAATCATTACAAAGATTGCCAAAACGATGGCCTCTTTTCAAAATACTTTCAAAACCACACTAAACACAAAGCACCATTTCAAACAATTTCAAAAGCAAAGCAAGTGATCTAAGCAAGTAACTAAGAGCCCATGGAAAACCATGAATGAAAAGGGTGCTAGCACCTTCCCTTTTCATAATCTACCCCCTCCGAACTCAAGAAAACATCTCAAAGGTCTTTCCTGTGCTTTTTTACCTTTCCTTTTGGATAAAATAAAAGTCGATGGTGACTCTTGCTAAACCACGACATTTGCAACGAAACGTACAACCTCAAGTCAGTTCTCCCACCGTATCACAGAACCACTTTGTAAAATCTGTATATTTTGGCTATAAAAAATGTGTTGTATATAAAATGGATGGTGGAGGTGAGAAGAGAAATATATATTTTATAATTTTTGCACCCGCCGCGGTTGCGAACCTTTAGTGCCTACGTACCACCTTTCGTGCAATAGGGGATCAGGGTACACGTAGTTCCTCTTTTAAAAAAAATTGAAACACAAGTGTGTTGGTTGATTTTATGTGATAAGACATCATCGTCATTGTCCGTGTGGAAAACATACTTACTACCCACAATCATGAGAAAGGAGAATTTGCATCATCTCAAAGTGGAGGATAATGGCTTGGATTTTAAAATCAACAATGCCTCACTTAACACCCAAGTGGAAAATATCCCACTTCACTACATATTGTAGAAGTATAGTTGTTTGCATCACTACAAGGATTGACAAGAGTGTAACCTTTTGAGAAAAGTTTAAAGATAAAAGCTAAAGTGGTAAAAATGGTTTGAAATGAGATTGATTGACTTTTAGTCTTCTCACAAAAAATGTCAAAGTATTATTAAATTGATTGAATTTTATTGATGAAAATGTTTTGAAAATGCATGAACCTAAGTCCAAGTTTATTATGAAAGTGTTTCAAGTTTAAAAACAAGAAGAGTTTTAAAAAGGAGGGAGAAGATTTTTGAAATTAAAGAAGATGGGAGGAGAAGAAGAGACTATCCTAAAGCATTAAGGTAAAAGCTAAGGATAAGGATCGTCTAACCAACAAGAAGCCAAAACTTGACATCATGAGCCAAGATAGAATTCCCATTCTTTGGATTGAAACCAAGCAAGAAAAGATACTAGACCTCTTCAAGTGTATTAAGTGTTCATAAAAATTGGGCAGAGTAACGACTGTATACGGGTGAATTCCATATTACAAACAAAGAATGTAATCACAAAAACCTGCACACAAAAACAAACAGGCAACCCAATGTCTTGAGGTAAACCTCAAGAACTCCAGACAAAATAATCAGATAAGATCACAAGGTCTCCAAGATAGGCCAATGTTTCTAATCCTAAATCCAAGAAATAGTCCCATGCTCCATAATGCCAAGGATAGTAACCAAATAGTCCAAGTACCATTAAGAGTTTTTTAGGGTTTATGTTGATTATTAAGTATCTTAAGAAAATAAAAGAAAAGCTCAAGTGAGAAAAGTAAAAATGACAAGAAAATAAATGCTCAAATGAGCAAAGATGAAAATGGCATGAAATAAAAATGCTAAAAAAAATAAATAGTACATAAAGCATAAAAGAATAAAAGCATAAAATAAACAAGTCAATAATTAGTGGTTAGTTGGATGACCATCTTGAAACTTGCATTTGGAACTCATTAGAGGATTGGTAGAACCAAAGCCTCCACACAAGAAGTTGCATTTTCTTTTTGTCAAGTATATCATCCATTTGGAATTCTCATAAGTACTATTTAATGATCAACGATGTTTAAGTGATTCGCGTTGACCAAAGATGTTGTAGATCCATTAGAGGATTGGTAGAACCAAAGCCTCCACACAATGAATCTCAAGGTTATTGTATCAAAGAGATCAAATTAACATACTTGGGCTTGCAATTATAAGTTTGGGCCACGAATGATCATTTATTCGAATCGGGACAAAACTTAGCGCTATGTTAAGCAATCGTAAGTGGACTTATATAAAAGTCGCACCTATTTTAAGGCCGGTCAATAGTAATCTATGCACCATTTGTTTTGAGACATGATATAGAGATCATGCTCCAACAACATTTAGTGCAATGGGAAGGGGATGAGATGAAGAGGATTAGGGCAAAAGATGAATAAACCACTTTTGAATTAAAAATTTTAATCAAACTATTATTAAAATCATTCATCCATTTTCGTGGAGTTAAACTCAACACCATGGATCCAATGATGTTAATAAAGTCATGATCAAAAAATTAACCCAAGACAGCCAGAAAATAATCACAAAATAATAATGTATTTAATATATACATTAAAAGATTTAAAAATGTTTTTAAAAAAAGAAAATAATGAGGAAAATATTAATTATATTCTAATTAATCAAGAAATGAAAAATAAGACCATAGAAAAATCAGAAAAGAGGCCTAGTAATTTTACAAATTTTTTGATAATTTTTAAAAGTCAGAAACTATTTTTAAAAATTAAAATAAATGGGTAAAATAAAAAAATAGTAAAAAATAGAAAAGTCAAACAAAAATGAAATAAGGTCACCAATATTTGTCACAATATCATTGGATCATTCCATAAATTTTTTAGAATTTAAAAATGTATAAAAGTATTTTTAAACATTTTAAACAAATTAAATAAGTGTAAAATTCATAAAAAATACCAAAACACAAAATTAAATTGTAAAAAAATAAAAATCAGAAAGAAAATAATCAAAAATATTTTTCATAATTTTTTCAAATTTTTTGGACTAAAAATGAATTTTCTATGATTTTTTGAAATTTAAAACAATTAAAATATAAAAATCAGAAAAAGAAAATAAAAGTAAAAGATGTGGACCATTGGATGAGAGTCAAAACACGTTAGTAATCAAATCCAAGGGATCTGGTGCGCTGTGTATATCATGGTCATTAATGAATAATGTACAGAATCAATAATAAATCAGATTTTTGAAAAACACAAATGGCACGCCATCATTGGTTGGAAGATGACACGTAGGTCATCTTCAACCTCCAGCCAACGTGATTTACAGGTCTCTCAAACTGTAAAATCAGAAGCTCATACCTATGCCAATCGCTTCATCTCTTCAAGACGAAAACAACTACACCCTCGTTCCATATTTATATAAACTGTAGCTCAAGCAATTTGAAAAGAAAGTTTTGAAAAGGGATTTGAAAATTCATGGTCAAAACGTGCTCCTAGTGAAATGTAAGTGTTGCGACTAGAACCAGGGCAATGAGAGCAACACAAAGATATCAGAGTTTTGAAGAATTTATGAAGGAATCTACCTATTGAATTTGAGTTGCAGAGCTCTGAAACTGGACTTCTATGGAGCAGTATAGGGCACGATTCTTGAATGTAATTATATGGTTAGCTTCAGGGAAGATCAAGGAAGGTGAATTGAGGGAAAAATGGATTGAAAAAGGCTTGAGAATAGATTTCGAAGTTGCTGAATTCTAGGTTATGAAGCAAGTTTGGCAGGGTGATTCTGGCTATCTAAGCTTGGGAAATTGAATGGTGGATGACCATCTATTTATAGGGAAGCAAAAGGGATCAAAAGGAATAACAAATGATGTGTTTTGGAGGGAATTCGTGTGGGTCTGCATCATGAAGAAAGTGTGGCTCAAACTTGATCAAAACTTAGCCAAATCGTGCGTTTCATGATGCCAATCACTTCTGGAAAGTTGATAAACATGATTAGAAACAAAAATGCATGGAAATCTTGTGATTAGAAGCCAAAACAAAGATTTCAAAATCCCGACTTTGTGCAAAATTCAGTTTCAAACTACCCAATTCAAATCCATGGCATTTCCACCTCAAGGGGTCTTAGGGCATAATTCTTGATGCTTTGGAAAGATGAGGTTACAAGCTTTGCAATGGAAAAAGAATGGAATCAAATGGATGCTTGATATGAAAGCTACATGGAGTCAAAGTTGAAGAAAAAGATTTGACTTTCCATACTTAGAAATATTTCAAATTCTTCTTCAAAAATGACCTATAATATTTTGTATCCAAACATGGCCTTCCACTTAGAATTTTCTGTTGACCAAAAAAGATGGAATGAAGTATATCTCTTGAATGACATTTTGAAATTTGAACCACTCAAAATCTCCAAAAATTGAGAAAGTTATGACTTGTTGAAGTTGGCCAAAAATCATGAAATAACCTATAATCTTTTGCATTCTTAAGGCAACTTCCATCCATTTTATCACTTTGCACATAAAAGAAGGAATGAAGTACACATTTTTAAGATCATCATGAAAAAATAATGGGCTCAAGGTGATAAAAATTGACCAAGTTATGACCATTTGAAGTCACATATGGAAAATTGGGGATTCATCTGGGTGATTTGTAATCTTTCTTCTTCACCAAGTTCCTTCCACATGAAAAATCCTTGGAACTTTTGAAGTGATTTGTTGATAACCCTTTGAAGAGAAGGATGTATTTGGAATCACTCAAAAATACCAAAAGGTGAGCAAGATATGCTCCTTTGAAGTCCAAAACCCTAGCCTCTAGATCAAGAGAATGCTTTGTGGAAATTTGCCAAGTTTGAACAAGTTTTTTGTGCCAATATTCTTCCTTTGTGAATAGAAGTTGTTGAGGATGATGACGAGTACTCATAGCCAACAAAACCACTTACATGTCTTGAAATTAGAGAGAAATATGCTCTTGTGACCAATAGGAACAAGACCTTGTCCAATCATGACAACTTCTTCCCTTAACCCTTTGTACTTTTGAATCAATTTTGATAACTTTGAAATATGTTGAACCAAAATGAGCCTTGTCATGTCATTTCTTCCAAAATCACTCCAATAGTGAAGTTTGAAATTCTCAAGCTATTGACTAGGGCATGGAAATAAACTCATGAACCCATGAAGCAACTTGCTAAACCTCATTGCTTTTACCTGCATTATTAACAAGTAAGACAAACTAATATTGTATTTTATTAATTAGAGAGAAATTCAAAGCAACATATCCATGATCACAAAAGAAAACAAGTCAAGGTGCTTGGTAACTCCTCAAAAGAGCAAGGCTAAAGATAGGGAGAAGAACCAAAAACCCTAATGTGATCTTGTTGTGATTGAAATAACATGTTATGATGCAGGAATCTTAGGGGCAAAAATTGGGGTACAACACTGCCCATTAAAAAACACAAACAAACCAACATTTTCTAGAGGAACTATGGTGTTCTGATTCCTTCACTGGATACATAGGAAATGCGTCGCAAAACCCTCACGAACGCAATAATAAAAAACCTTTTCTTTCCCCTTAAGCAAGTATAGTTGTAGATAAACACACCCTTAGAGACAAACAAACAAAATGGATCCTATTGAGTATAATGGATGTGAGGGGTGATAATACCTTCCCCTCGTATAACTGACTCCCTTACCCTTTCTCTTGGTCGCAAGACCATCTTATTCATCCTCTTGTGGTTTTATCGATATTTCCCCTTCCTTCGGGATAAATAAAGTTCGATGGCAACTTTGTATTTTCTGCCAGCAGCTTCAGTAGGTAGCCCTATCTATTGGATGTGAAGGGACATGTGTAGGGTCATCGTATGGTCATCAATGGCAACATGTAAGGATACTTTAGCAATTGTATCAGAGGGACTGTCATCATTTACTCGTAGAGACTACATCACTTTGTAGGAAACTTTGAAGGGTCATTGAGGGACTATGATCTTTATTCGAAAGGGACATGATGATTTGATCGAGGGTCTTTTTCTAAAGTATCCCCACTTTCGAGGGACGTAACCATTATCGTAAGGCAACAAAGAGAGGTTACCCTAGAGGTGAAGTGTGCATAGTGTGTTCAGTTCAGTTAGTTTTATCTTGAGAATTAGGGTTTTCTATCAATTGATTTTGTTCTTTCCATACAAACCCTATTAGCATACATCTAACAACTATATATACATATATATAAAATTTAAGTGCGAAAAGTAAAATCCTAGGACTATTACATGGCTTCGGGGCAGTTACAATATTTAATAAAACCTTGCGAGAAATTAATCACTAAGCTATTATAAAACAAACCGTGCGACCTATACAATTGTTTCTAGTAATTTAAATGCAAAAAATAAATAAAAATATTAGAAAAGATATTTTAAAGTCCTAAAAATTCTAGGTATTAAAAGATACTTAAAAAAAACCTAATGTTGATTTTATATGCTAATAATAATTAAAAAAAACCTAATGTCAAATTTTTAATTACAAATTAATTAATTTAATTGCAAAAACCTAATTCTAAATTAATTAAATTAATTGATAATAAAAATAAAAATAAAAGAGTTAATTAAAATAATTAAAATGAAAATTAGTCAAAATAAAAGAGGATTGAAATAATGTAAAAGTAAAATGCATGGGTGGGACTTGAACCCACGCCCTTTGAATCAACAACGTGCCTCCTTTGCCATCTGATATACTTATGTTGCGTGTTAATGATTCAGGAATCAATCAAAATATAAATAATTCAAGTGAATATTCGTGAATGAAAAAAAAGAATTGCAAAAGGTTGGGATCGAACCCACGCCTTCTGCATCACAACCTTCAACCCTTACCACTACACCCTTGTTTGTTTCGCGTTTATAAACCAACCATTAAATCATATAAGATAAACTCAGACTTAAAAATCAAAATTCAAAATGAAACAATCCGCGCCTGCGTGTGTGGGCCTAGAATTTTTAAACGGGCTAATCACAACCTCTCCCTCTATCATGCTAACCCTTGACCAAGTTAGCGGCGCCGCACGCGGGGGCTCCCTCCTTCTTCTCCGGCATCTTGTTTTTCAACCTGAAAAAAAATACGCACAAACAAACAATAAGAGAGATCTTACCCTACTAAAAAGACCCTCAGGAATTCAATGGTGCATTCTGAATTGACTGAAAGTGGATATTTGATGAGTTTCTAAGCTTGGCCATTTATAACCCTAACAATGGTGGAATGTTATCCTGACGTGGAAACTTCCATGTAAACGACCAAACCTGTTCTAAATGAGTACCTGAGATGATTCGGGCACACACAAACAGTTAAATATGCATAGTTTATGAAATTCAAATTCAAAAAAAAAACTCACCAAACGGTTTGCTTGGTATGCACAACCTAGGCATGATTTCACTTATTTTTGGACTTGGTGATGCTTCTGAGGATATCAGGAAGGAGATTAGATCCTTTTTTGGGCTCGAAACAAGCAGGAATTTGGAATACAAGTTTTGCACTTTTCTTTGAATTTTGTGAATTAACCTTAGTTCTTGTGGCTACCAATTTGTGTCCTGAGCATCTGATGTTCTTGAGTATTTATATAGGGGATGACATTAGGTCAAAAAAATGAGAAAAAGATCATGTGATCAATGCATTACCAAAACCAAATGAACATGTTTTCAAACTTTCCAATTTGAAAACATTATGTTCCAATATTGCCTCCCACAGTTTTGCATGGTTGGGAAGGAGTTATTGGGCCTCAAATCTGATCCAAAAACAAGCCCATATGCCTTAACCCATCACTTTGTTATTTTATTTAATTAATTTTGTATTTAATTGAATAAAAATCAAAATAAATATAAATGAAAAATCATGGTAAGTTATGAATGAGATTAGGAGTCTTCTATAAGGTCATGAACATGTTTAGACCTTAGAAGATAGGTCCACTAGTCCAAAATTTCAAAATTGCTCAACTTGCACCAATCATATCTCGCTCAATTTTCATCATATGAAGGTGATCTTGTAATTTTTGCAAAGCTCAAGATGTTCCCTAAAAATTTCATTATGACCATTTTTTAATTTGAAGTCTTTATCTTGATGTAATTTGCTTTGACAAAAGATGACTTTTTTTTACTTTCAAAATGACCTGTAATGTTTTGGCTCATATCTCTCAAATGAAGCATTTTTAGACTTGACCTTAGAGAGACAAAGTTGTAGATAATTGAATTTACTTCAAGATAGACTTTGGTTGAGAATTTTCTGATGAAGTGTGTGAAAGTTATGCTTGGTTAAAGTTCAGTTAACTTCTTCTAAAGAAAACCCTAATTTAGTAACTTTTGACTTTTGATGAATCTTGAGTTTTCTTGATGAATCATGATCAACCCTTGATCAAATGATGAATGTGAGTTCAAAATATTAATGTTGACCAAAAATCTTGAAGTTTGATTGTATGTTAACCACAATTGACTTTTTGTCCAATACAGTTGTGTGATACGGTGGAAGAACCAGATTGTTTTAGGAAAATGCTGGTTTGCGTTTTGCGTTTGTGTTCGGAAAATGTCGCGGTAAGCAAGAGTCGCCACCGACTTTTATTTTATCTAACTGGAAAGGAAAAAAGCATAGAAAAATTCCTTTTTCGAGATATTCTGAGTACGGGGGGTAGATTATAGAAAGGGAAGGTATTAGCACCCTTTCTATCCGTGGTTTTCCACGGGCTCTTAGGTACGTGCTTGAAACAACCGGCTGAAAATCATCAAAACAATGAAGTCACCATCGAATTTCTTTTATCCCACATGTAGGGAAAGGTAAACATCGAGAAAACCTGAGAAGGGAGAAGTCACGGTCTTGCGACCGAGAGATAAGGGTAAGGGAGTCTGTTACGCAAATGGAAGGTATTAGCACCCCACATGCCCGTAGTACTCTATGGTATCCACTCTTGTTATCTGTCTTATGGGTGTGTCTAATCTATTCTTACTATTTACTATACTACTGGGGGGAGAATGCATGCAAAAGAAATGAAAAAAGAATGTAGGGAAAATAAAAGTGTGCTCGTTCGGGCCCTGCCCCGATGCCTACGTATCCCTTTTAAGGAATCAGAGCAACCGTAGTTCGGCTTATATGTTCGGTTGGTTTTGTATTTTTTAATGAACAATATTAATTTCGCCTTCTGCCGCCACTCGACCTTTGGAGACTTAGGCGTCAGCACAGAAGTGAACTAACATATTCTTTCTGCAAAGGTTTGGAGAAAATGTGCCTGGGCGCACAATTTTTTTGAATTTGTTTGTGTTTGTAGAGAACGATATTAATTTCGCCTTCTGCCGCAACTTGATCTTTGGAGACTTACACGTCATCACAAAAGTGAATTAATACGCTCTTTTGAAAAGAGTTTGAAAGACAGGCCCGAAGGCAAAAAGAGTTTGTATTGGTTGGTATTTTTGCTTGTAGATAATAGCTAGTTAATCTCAAGAGAGAGATTTTAGTCATTTCTCTACTTATTCATGAAATGATTCTTTGAGACTTGAACCACACCTAAACTTGAGATGAAGAACGATAAGATCGAGAAGGGACCCGCTTATCATTTCCTGTACTAAGCAAAGTCATGATTCTTATCCGTAGTTTTAAAGTTTTTGAAGTTTGAAGGAAAAGAAGTTTTAGTTTTAAATGCATATGCAAAAAGGGAAGAAAAGTCGAAGGGAGGCTAGCCTATTTCTAAACCTAATGTTATCATGCAATGGTGGTCCTAAGATTTGGGTGAATGAAAGGGAAATGTCTACCTAATGTTAGCATGCATATGGTTTGCAGTAAAGCCTTGTTTCTCATGATTTCTAAAAAGCGATAAAGAAACGTGATAAAGTGCGGAAATGAGGGATAAATTGAGGTTGTGATAATATCGAACGGAGAAGGTCCGATGCCTCTTTGAAAACGTGCAAGCGATAAGGAAACTCTACCAAAAGTTTCTCAGACGAATAAAAGTTCGTAGCACCGAGAGTAAAGCAGAGAAACCCGGAAAACTTCGAGTAAGCTTCACCAAGCAACATAGAAGGGCCGAAAATCAAATGCTCGGAATAAATGTCGAAGCATCATCGATGTGAAAATGAATCACAATCGAAATCTTAAGCGTATCCACATATCACGCAATAAACATGCATAAGACTCAAATCTCAACAAGCAAAGGTGAATTACAAAATCTCAAGTAATCAGATAATCGTGATTTAATTCCTAAAATCAAATATAAAAAATTTAACAAATTTTTATTGATCTTATCATTTTTAATCATGTGAAGAAGAAGTTCAAACTAATCAAACAATTATCAAAATTATTCAAAAGAAAATTGCAAAATAACATAAAAAAAACAAGCTCAAGGGGTGCAAGCTAGAATCCATGTGGTGTGATATGGCAAACATGCACTAGGCCCAAACTACTTGAATCCAATAGCATAGTAATGGTTTGCTTAAAAAAAAACGTAGGCCCAAGAGAGTGGGTGTAATCCGACCCACACCAATCAACAACACCAACAGAAATCTTTAGCATACTTCTTTTGTTATATATTTTTGGACTCTTATTCAATAAAAATTAAAAAAAAATAATTAAACAAATCAACGTAGACTGAAGAGGATTAGGGTTCAAAAAAGAGGGGGCGTCCCTTCAACTTCACAGGAAGAAAGTTCTCCCTCTTCTCTTATCGACACAGTGCTGCGGAGATTATTCCTCTCTAGGGTGAACGACGATCACTTCCTTTCTTTTTTGATTCGCATTCGGTTTGCTCTGTCTCCGATCATTTGTCCCCACTCCGGCTTCAATATCTTCGTGAGCGATCTTCGTTCGCTTCGAATTCCATTTGCCACCGTATTAATCAGTGACTTGTAGACATCAAAGACACTAGCAGAATCCTCAAGGTTTGATTTCGCTTCTACTTCATCTCTCTACTTCTCAAACGCCTTCCGCCGCCATGAACAACATTATCGCCGCCTCTCACCGCCGTCTTCTTATTAATCACCTCTGTTTCATTCTCGATTCCATCAATCTTCGGTTAGAATTCGCCTGAAGCATCTTCAACAGCGACGATAGTAATAACAATATGATTCAACCCTCTCTGATTTGAACTTTTTTTTGTTTCCTTTTTCGTTCCTGAGTTGTGATGATTCGTGCGATGTTGTTGATTTGTGTAGAGAAATCGATGCGTTGATGATGAGTGTGACCTTTTGATTGATGACAATAGAGGAGTATTAATGATGTGATGTTGATGAAGAACCCTGCAGAAGCTGTTATGAGAATGATGATGCTTGAAGGCTCCAAGAAGATGTCAAGATGGTGAAGAGTTTGTGGAGGAATTGCAAAGAGAGATATTCAAAATGTGAGTATTCTGAAATTTTTCTACCACTTTTCTAGTATGTTGAATGAATTCTGAAACTGAATAACGATATCCCTCCTCTTTCTTTTTTTTCTGTTAGCCCTCTATTATATGGTAATGAAGGAATCGGTTATAGAGCAGAGATGATGATTGCGCAGGGAGAATTTGAAGTTGCAAAGAAGAGTAAGAACTGTAAAGAAATTTCAGAAGATGATGAAGCATTATTGATGATTATGCGATTCCAGAGAAATTGAAAGGTGAGTTTTTGAATAATAAATCATGAATCTGAAACTGAATGATGATCTCTCCCAATATGAAAACTGAAATTCTGTTATATAGATTGCTGAGAGTTGGTTAAGAGTTAGTAAATTTGTTAGTAAGCAGTTAGAAAAGTTTACTTAGAGTTATGGATTTTCTGTTAGAAATCGGTTATGATAGTTAGGAGTTTGTTATAGACAGTTAGGAAATTCTGTTGAAGTTTGTTAGAAGCAGTTAGAACAGAGCTAGGAGTTTGTTAGCAATTAGTTATAACAGTTGGGATTTGGTTAGTTAGGAATTCTACTTTTTTCTGTTGAGGAATTAGTAAGCTGTTGGTTATCGGACATTGGTTTTTTCCTATTGGATTCATTTGAACTGGATTCAAGAACTTGTGGTGTAAACAATTAGCTTGCTAACTGCATAACTGTTTTCCTGTTTAAGCTTTTTTTTCGGTATGAATCTTGTATGAATCTTGGCATAACATGTAACTTTGGGTAATCTTGAATCAAATGACAAATTATCAAGTATTCAAACTATTTTCTTTCCATTTGATTTTGAGTTTCCCATGAATGAAATGATTTCCTTTCTTTTTGGGTTTGGTATCCCAAGTCCTTCTTTGGCCTTATGTTTGTGAAATCCCAATGTCTCGCATTCTATCGATTTGAATGAACTCTCTTGCTTAAATATCTCTAAATGAACGAATCTAAGATTCTTTAAATCAACTTGAGTGAATACATGCTTAGATGTCTTCATTTACTTAACCCATAACCCGAATCTTCCATATGAAGCTTTAGATTTTGATCTTAAGGCATTGAAATGAAATCTAAAGAATGTAGATTGTTTCACAAGTAAGCTAATCGACCAGATGAAGAGTTTTGCATCATAAGGCATACAAACTCTAATTCGTGAAGAAGGTCCAACTGAATCTTCTTTTCTAGAATAGAATTGTTTCCCGCATAACTAGAGATTCAAGCAATGATTTCCTTCTTATTTTCCAAAGATATATCAATTGAAACCCTGTTTATTCATGGATGATATCCCCTGATGATAGCCTTGCATGATAATCACAACTTTACACAGAAACCTCTCTTGAATGGTACATGATTTAGGGAAATAAACTCTAATCAATGGATGATGTTGAACACAAGGAGATAAAAAATGCCTGATTTAGCAGCCCTTAGATAACCTCGTATAACAACTTGGAAATGAACATGGGAATACAACAATAAATATGACCAAGATGGCCACGACTCGATTACAATGAAGAGAACGCCTCAAATGAAAACCAAATCAGAACTGAACACCAAGGATTAGAAACCCTAATTCACACTTGCATCGCCTACCCCCTAAAATCTTGCATATTAAGGCAAAGTTGATAGGAAAAACACCCTTGAATCCTGATATGCAGATCCCTAATTAGTGAAATAGGGAATAGATTATTCCACCGTATCAATGCATAATCAACCTCTAGGAGTTTTAACAAAGAATGTACCTTTGGATTCTGAAAGATAATCCCAATAAGATCTCAATGGCATCAATACTCTCGACGAAACCTTTATCCCATAAAATAGGAGCAGATGATTCGCACAAATGTTTATGCCAAAGTTCACACTTTTTAGGATAGAACCAAATACTCGTCACTTAAGAGAAAGCTCCATATGAAAGTCCAGTCTTGGTAAGGAAACCCAAGAAGTGGTGACAGATAGAGGTCCTTAATTCTGAAGGAAGGAAACCCCAGATAGCCATAAGTGGCAACCTTAAACCATAATCCTTGGAGAAGAACTTGATTAGAGCACTATTGTCAAAAACCTGGCTTCGATCGCACATAGGAAAATAGACTCTGATAACTTCGTAGCTTGATGAAGACATAAATTCTCAATGACACAGATTACAACCCTAATTCTACCACTTACTGCCTGATAAAGAAATCAACCTTTTTTGGACGCAAACGCCTTAATTGTTGCGAAACCCTAATATCGCACAACCACTTAACTTTGAACCTCAAGCTCTTTATTAAATGCAGTGCATGCTATGTTAGTGACCTAATGGAATATATACAGATGAATGGAAGAGTCTAAGCCAGCATAAGAAATTAGGAGGGTAAATTTTGGGGTGCAACAGCTGCCCCTATTTAATTTCCTTCGACCTGAAGGTGAGATTGGCGTCAACCTTTCGAACTTTTAGGGTGGAAGAAGATTAAATACTAAAAAGAACCCGAAAATTTGCGCTCCGAAGCCAGTCAGGTATACATTATATTTTTGGTTTTCTGTATTTTCTATTTTTTCTTTTTATATTTTTTTGGATTACAATAGTTAGCTGAGTAAATATCTTGGATGTCAGGTCAAGGTTAGACATACAAAAGAAAGAGACCGACCGAAAGAGGTTCTGGCGAAGGAACGCCAATCGAAGGCAGACTTACCGAGGAAAGAGACCAAACGAATGGGACTCCCAACAAATGATACCAGCCGGAGGTGGATTTTAAGGATGCCAGCCGAAGGTGGACTTTAAAGGCGAAGAAACCAGCCGAAGGGGAATCTTCATCAAGGAATACTATGCCGAAGGTAGATTCCTAAGAAAAGAACGTCGGTCGAAGGCGAACTTACAACTGCAAAGAGACCAGTCGAAGGGGACTCTCAACAAATGATACCAGCCGAAGCGGATTTTAAGGATGCCAGCCGAAGGTGGACTTTAAGGGCGAAGAAACCAGCCGAAGGGGAATCTTCATTAAGGAATACTATGCCGAAGGTAGATTCCTAAGAAAAGAACGTCGGTCGAAGGCGAACTTACAACTGCAAAGAGACCAGCCGAAGGGGACTCTCAACAAATGGTACCAGCCGAAGGTGGATTTTAAGGATGCCAGCCGAAGGTGGACTTTAAGGGCGAAGAAACCAGCCGAAGGGGAATCTTCATCAAGGAATACTATACCGAAGGTAGATTCCTAAGAAAAGAACGCCAGTCAAAGGCAAACTTACAACTGAAAAGAGACCAGCCGAAGGGGACTCTCAACAAATGGTACTAGCCGAAGGTGGATTTTAAGGATGCCGGCTAAAGGTGGACTTTAAGGGCGAAGAAACCAGGCGAAGAGGAATCTTCATCAAGGAATACTATGCCGAAGGTAGATTCCTAAGAAAAGAACACCGGTCAAAGGCGAACTTACAACTGAAAAGAGACCAGCCGAAGGGGACTCTCAACAAATGGTACCAGCCGAAGGTGGATTTTAAGGATGCCAGCCGGAGGTGTACTTTAAGGGCGAAGAAACCAGCCGAAGCGGGGTTTTAACAAAGGATAAAGATGTGCATATCTGGTCAGAGTTAGATACACAAGAGTGAAAGTAAGAAACAAATGTTTAGGGTTGATGGTGAGAACAAGAACGAGACTAACTAAAGAAAGCCCCAACAAAAGGTATGCATTCGCCTAAATAAGGACGCCATACAACTGGACTTCGAAGAGACACTAAAGGAATCTTAACATAAAAGGTTAGCTAAGCTACGAAAGGAGTACCCGACTAACGTGGATAAACCAAAACAGGGAGCCGACTAAGCAGGACCTTTAAAGAGCACCGATCAAAGGTGAACTCCACAAGAGAAAGAGACTGGTCAAAGCAGACTCTAACAAAAATTGCCAATATACGTTGGGCTTTGGATAGGTTGCAAATACGCAAGGACTACAAAAATCCCTCAGGCCAAAGGCGGGGTGTAATTCTTCAAGAGTGGCAATTATCTGAATTACCACACACTAAGTATGGATACTCAAACACTTGAGAAGCAAGAAAGGTTATACACCAAATCTTACTCGCAATCTAAGGGCAAAGCAAACGCGGGTAAAATAACCAAAGGCTTGCAAAGGTAAGCGCCAACCACAAACTTACTGGGGGAATGGAGAATTACCAAAGACCCGACTGGTGGTGAATCAAAACAAACTCCGCTGGGGAAACATAATAGAATTGCCTTAGGCTTATTGTAGAGACAAATCAAATCTGAGCGTATAACAATCTGGTTACCGCAGGTAAACACAATTGGCTTATACTCATGCATGTTTGAAATTTTTATAGTGTAATCCTCCATACAATGGAAATGCTACGCGTTTTAGTAGATGCAATGTAATGATGCATGTTTAATAATATACTGGAAAACATATCAATAATCGGATGCTGAGAAAATAATGAACTTTCGAATGATTATTCTCTCACATCTGATCTTCTGGTAGAGAAAATGCAATATGAACTTCAATGGGGCACCGAGACTCGGGACCACCAAACTCTAAAGATAGATATCACTGGGGAAGTGACTTCCTGGGAAGAATACTGCAAACGTAAATTGTAGTTCATAGAAAATCTTGAATTCTGATCAACCTTCCCACTTCACGAGGAACAAATTCTTTATCCTCTATTGGAAAGAGGAAAATTTTGCTGGGAATGGAAACTTATGGCATAGAAATTCTTGACGAAGATAACTTCTGTTGGGGACTATAGAAATTCTTAAATAAAAAGAATTATACTCATACCACACTGGGGATAACATTGCTGGGAGGTAAAAGATCCTCACTTGGGGGAAGAAAGAAACATCCCTGGGTAAAACTCCACTGGGGACATTTCAATAAAATCTTCTATCAATGGTAACGAAAGAGTTGTGACTGGAATTCTTCTGCACACCTCACCTGAGAGATAGGACACTTTCTCCATTAGGGAAAGAAGAATAGTTCCACTGGGGAAATTGGATCTTATTATACGAAAATCCTCATGTTGGTTACATACAGACCCTTCTTGATTCCTTTGTTGGTATGCATCTTGTCATACAAGACCAACAGTTCTTGCAAAACAGAAATTGGGGGAACATGCCCCTGTTTGGAATGGAAAACCTTACTGAAGAATAGACAACTTGAACTATCAATCACCGGGTAAAAACTGCGATGCAAGATTGCAACTTCAACATGTCGACTCCGAGGAGAAACGCCAATAAAAGTGGACTTTAGAGAAGATGCTGCAAAAATAAATTGCAGTCCGATGAAAAGGAATCATCTTGACTTTAAACAACTTCTATATTTCTAGAGAGAAAGAACATTCTCCTCCTGCAGAGAAATGAGGATGCTTCACTGAGGAGAAAATGTCTCAAAAGAGAAACCCCTTGGTAGATAGGTCTTTGTCAAGTAGCAACAGGTCTTTTACTGGGAGGAGGCATCCCCTTAGGAAGAAATATCGCGTCTTGTACGAGTAAACAAACCCAAATGATCTTTGCGTTACTTCTCGTATCCTACTGAGGATAACAATCTAAACTTCAACTGGGGGTAATAACCTTGACTTCGGACAAAGGATATCAGCAAATGGACTTGAGCCTTTAATAAATCAAAGATAACAATCCTGACTTCTTGGCATGATTTTAAAAATTCATAGGTCATTTAGCCTGCGTATGAACGTGATCTGATCAACTACCGAAGAAGAGAGAAAGCTCTTACATAAATTCTTGCCCCAGTTTATAAGGCTTTTGCAGAAAAATTGCCTCGAGAGGACTTTTTGAGATTTATACTGTTGAAGACAATCTGCCCCAGTGTTACGAACTTTGGAACATGATGTTTAGGTAACCAAAATTGGAGATGACTCCAACTATGCTTGAGTGAATGCCCATACACCTTCAAATTCTGGAAAGATTCTCCTCTGATCAACGCATTCTCAGAGAGATTTGTTAAATATTAGTATAACTGCCCAAGTTTGACTGTACTTTGAGGGATAAAATCCCGACTTGAATGCCTTAGATTGACTACATACTTACTCGACAGAGTATTCGACACTGTGATACGGTGGGAAGAACTGACTGTTTTTTGGAATGCTGGTTTACGTTTTGCGTTTGTTTTCGCAAAATGTCGCGGTAAGTAAGAGTCGCCACCGACTTTTATTTTATCCAACAAGGAAAGGAAAAAAAGCACAGAAAAATTCCTTTTTTCGAGATATTTCTCGGGTTCGGGGGGTAGATTATAGAAAGGGAAGGTGTTAGCACCATTTCTATCAGTGGTTAACCACGGGCTCTTAGATACTTGCTCATATTGTTTTCAAAATTGCTTTCTTTGTGCTTGTGGGTTTGAAAGAGTTTTTGTTTTGAAAACTTCGGTTTAACTCTTGCTTCTGTCCTCAAGAGTGTAATGAAGTGTTTTTTTTTTGAAAACTTTGTTCGAAAAAGTGTAAGTGTGAAAAGTTTTTTTTTGTTTGAAAGAGCAAGTACTTAAGAACCATCTACCTACTCGAAAAAGGGAATCGTTCTATCCTATCTTCCTTTAGACAATGCTATCCCACTATTGATGAGTAGGTAGCACCGTCGTTGGAGTTTAAGGGTCAATTCGAATTTAGGGACTTACGGTCACCAAAGCAATGTTAGGATGCCTTAGTGGTAACCCTAATGTCTTAGATCATTTGTTTTTAGGCAACAATATCCGAGGCAACTGTTTCGAGGCAACTTATGATCTTTGGACAAGAGGGCGACCTCTAAAGTGACCTATACTCAATGACCGCGTACGAAGGCAACCAAGTGGGGTGTACCCTAAGAGTGCGCATGTGCGAGTGTGTTGTTTCCAGTTATTTTTGTCTTTGTACATGTTAAGGGGTGATCTAATTTGATTTTAGGTTAAGACATTCAATCTTGTCATGCATCCCTATTATCAAACATCTAGCAGTTATATTTTGCGGAAAATAAATTGCGGAAATTAAATTACAAGGCGTCGGGTATTTACATCGCCAAAAGCAACCCTTTGAAATTTAAATGCGGAAAAATAAATAAAGAGATAAAAATAATTAAATGGTCCTATTAACTATTACAAACCGGGAACAAATACATTACGATATAAAAGAAAATAAATCGCGTGCGAGAAATTAAATCGAGTGCAAATAGGGTTTTGACCCTTTTTGAGAGAAAGTATCTTTTTATTTTTTATTTTTTATTTTAAGAAATAAATAAATCTAAATTAATTACTAAATTAAATAAATAAATTAATTAATAAAAATAAATATTTTTGGGTTTTTTGTATTTTAGGAAAGAAATAAAAATTAATTAATGTTAGTAAAAAAACCTAATTAAATCTAATTGAATTTTAATTATTTACAAAAATGTGAAAGTTATTCTAATTAAAATTATAAATCAATTAATGTTTATTAACAAAAATAAAAGTTAGAATTTAATTTGATAAAGAAAATGTTTTGTGGTTTTTTTATATTTTAAGAAAGAAATAAATCTAAATTAATCACTACATTAAATTAAATTAATTAATTAAATGAAAAAAAATTTATTTTTGGATTCTTGGTTATTTAAAGAAAGAAAATAAAAATTAATTGAATTAGTAAAACCTAATTAAGTCTAGTTAATTTTAATTATTTGCCAAAAGGGTTAAAATTATTCTAACATTAAAACCTAAATTAATTTAATTAATGTTTATTAATAAAAATAAAAGTTAGAATTTGATTAAATAAAAATATTTTGGTGTGATTTTATTTTAAAGAAAAAGAATTTTAATGATTGGTTAGAATTAAAAACAAAAATAATAAAAACAATTAATAAACAAAAATAAATAAAATAAAGAGAGAGAGAGAGAGGTTTGGGCCTGAATTTCGTGGTGCATATAGCAATGCTGAGGCCCATTAAGCGCTGGCCTGGTTTGACTTTTAGGATTCCGTGTGCGCACTTGGACTTGACTCCATGGTGGACTCTCAGCCTGGATCACCAGATCTGGCCTTTGGCCATCTGGCTGTTGGATGTGTGAAGGCGTATGGTGCGCTGCATTCTTGGACGTACATGTGATTACCTGAAGAAGGAAAATAACAAAGAAAGTGGGGACCTGAAATTCGAACCCAAGTCCTGAAAGTGATATGCTTGCACGCTTGCCACTGCACTGCTTTGATTCTATTGTTAGTAAAATACAAAGAAATTATAATATAAACAAAACAATTTATATACCAGAAAATAAAAATGCGCGAAAATTAATTTGAATTGGCCAATGGGAGAACGACAGTTCGTCGTCTTCTACCTCCAAATCCTGCAAATATTACCTGCGGATTTGGATCCGCAGCTAAATACGCAAGCTTTCTCTAAAATCTTCCCTAGGCCACATAAATCAATTCCAAAAACATGGCTGAGTTCGTCTTGACTTCCTGATTAACATTATGTCCTTCTTGAGTCCTGATTTTTCCTGAAAAAGAAAGCCCTAAAAACAAACACGCAACCCTAGCTATGGTGTTTTGGGGTTACAGCGCCTATAAACCAAATTGAATAATGCAAAAAGTTTACAAATGTCATGAGGATTATGAATATGCAAGCAATTTGTTCAACTGATGCAAGAATAATGAATCACGAATTCAAGAACCAATGTGATTTTTGTGATACTTACAGTGCTTTGTGGTATGTGAGAACGCTTGCTCTTGATCCAGGAAGGTTGTGTGAACACCCAGGAAGCGATTGGGATAGCTTTTGGCTTCTGAAAACGCCTCTTGTTATGATCTCGAATTCAAGATTTTTACCACTTTTTCAAACTTTTGTTCTGCCTCTTCTTGCAGCCTCCAACCCTATTTTTCGTGCCTTTGCCTTCCTTTTGTATGATACAAGGTGTTAGGGTAACAAATATGGATGGAATCCCTCTAAATCAATGCCTTATGATTTGATTTGATTCATCCTTTAAAGCTTGCCAATTTTGTCAAATCTCCATCTTTTTGTAAATGATATGCTTGATACGAATTTTGATGATGATCATGATGACAATAAAGACCTGAAACAACCAAAAAGATCTTAGGTAATTAATGTTTGGATTTTTATTGATTTAATTTGATTTAAAATGAAATAGTTCAATAAAAAATCAAATAAAATAATAAAAATAAGATATGGGCTCATGGATGAAGCTAGGACACGTGTGAAATGTGGCAAGTTCAAATCAAGTGGAAAATAATGGGCCCATTTGACAAAATTTGAAGTTTTGGGGATAGTTGACTTTTGGCAATTTTGCAAAAATACCCAACTTCAACAATGCATAACTTCTCCAATTTTGAACTTTTGGAAGTGTTCTTTGACTTTTTAGAAAGCTTGAGATGTCCTCTAACCAACCCGTTTGGTCTCATATGATTTTGATATTCCATGCTCAAGTTATAAGCTTTGGAATAAAAAAGGTGTCTTTGTTGACTTTCAAAAATGATCTATAATGTCCAAATTTATAACTTCTTGTGAGTACATTTTCTGATCTTGGGGTATGAAGATGTATTGTAAGAAATTGCATCCTCTTCAAAATGAGCTTTGTATGGGTCATTTCTCATAAAGTATAAGAAAGTTATGCTTGGTCAAAGTTGAGTTGACTTTTCCTACAAAACCCTAATTTAGCAACTTTTGAGTCTTGATGAATTTTGAGCAATCCTTGATGAATCATGATCAAACCTTGATAAAATTATGAAATATCCTTCAAAATGAGAATGTTTACAAAAAATCTTGAAGTTTGACTGTATTTGGGTCACAGTTGACTTTTGCCCTAGCACAATCGATTTTTGGACCCTTTGAGTAATTGACTGAACAAACTTCCTCTGCAAGGCTTGAAATTTGACATGGATGATCTTGAGAACATATTAGGATATTGGGTAGCACTTGAGGTCATTTTGACTCAAAGATCTTGATGCAACACAAAACCCTAATTTGGGGTTGACTGCCTTAGGAGGTAGCTTGACTGTCCAATTCTTGAGCAATCTTGAGTCACTTGGAGATTTTTCTTGAAGTGTCTTGAGAAATATGAGAGGGAAAATTTTGGGGTACAACAGTTGCCCCTGTTCAATCTTCTTAAACCTGAGGATGTAGATTGGCTTTCGTGCCTTTCGTGATCCAAAGGTGGAAGATGATTGAACACTAGAGTGCCCAGAAATTTGCACTCGCATGAAGTGGTATCAGCCTTGTGATGTCGGGAATGGGCTTACAGATTCCATTTGGAGATTGTTGGTAGGAGGATGGGCTTACAGAGCCATCTGCAGGAGCGTTGATCACGTAAGAAATTCCTTAACGAGAACTTGCATACCTGTTGTTGTAGAAGATTCCGCTGGGGAAGTCTAACTTTTGTTGAGATTTAGGAACTTACCTGTACTTCAACTGAGAGAATGCCTAGGCTGAGTCTTAAGAACCTGTCCATAATTAAACTGGGGGGAAACATCTTCATCAAGATCTAGGAACTGTCTAGTCTTCAACGTAGTATACTGTTGAGATTGTAGAACTCGTCCATACTATGACGGAGGGAAACATCTTCATCAAGATCTAGGAACTGTCTGGTCTTCAACGTAGTATACTGTTGAGATTGTATAACTCGTCCACACTATGAAGGAGGAAAACATCAAGATCTAGGAACTGTCTGGTCTTCAACGTAGTATACCATTGAGATTGTAGAACTCGTCCACACTATGACGGAGGGAAATATCTTCATCAAGATCTAGGAACTGTCTGGTCTTCAACGTAGTATACCATTGAGATTGTAGAACTTGTCCACACTATGACAGAGGAAAACATCAAGATCTAGGAACTGTCTGGTCTTCAACGTAGTATACCGTTGAGATTGTAGAACTCATCCACACTATGACGGAGGGAAACATCTTCATCAAGATCTAGGAACTGTCTGGTCTTCAACGTAGTATACTGTTGAGATTGTAGAACTCGTCCACACTATGATGGAGGAAAACATCTTCATCGAGATCTAGGAACTGTCTGGTCTTCAACGTAGTATACTGTTGAGATTGCAGAACTCGTCCATACTATGACGGAGGGAAACATCTTCATCAAGATCTAGAAACTGTCTGGTCTTCAACGTAGTATACCGTTGAGATTGTAGAACTCGTCCACACTATGACGGAGGAAAACATCAAGATCTAGGAACTGTCCGGTCTTTAATGTAGTATACCGTTGAGATTGCAGAACTCGTCCACACTATGACGGAGGGAAACATCTCCATCAAGATCTAGGAACTATCTGGTCTTCAACGTAGTATACCGTTGAGATTGTAGAACTCGTCCACACTATGACCGAGGAAAACATCAAGATCTAGGAACTGTCTGGTCTTCAACGTAGTATACCATTGAGATTGCAGAACTTGTCCACACTATGACAGAGGGAAACATCTTCATCAAGATCTAGGAACTGTCTGGTCTTCAACGTAGTATACTGTTGAGATTGTAGAACTCGTCCACACTATGACGGAGGAAAATTTTCAAGATCTAGGAACTGTCTGGTCTTCAACATAGTATACAGTTGAGATTGTAGAACTCATCCACACTATGACGGAGGAAAACATCAATATCTAGGAACTGTCTGGTCTTCAATGTAGTATACCGTTGAGATTGCAGAACTCGTCCACACTATGACGGAGGGAAACATCTTCATCAAGATCTAGGAACTGTCTGGTCTTCAAAATAGTATACCGTTGAGATTGTAGAACTCGTCCACACTTTGACGGAGGAAAACATCAAGATCTAGGAACTGTCTGGTCTTCAACGTAGTATACCGTTGAGATTGTAGAACTTGTCCACACTATGATGGGGGAAACATCTTCATCAAGATCTAGGAACTGTCTGGTCTTCAACGTAGTATACCGTTGAGATTGTAGAACTCGTCCGCACTATGACAGAGGAAAACATCAAGATCTAGGAACTGTCTGGTCTTCAACGTAGTATACCGTTGAGATTGCAGAAATCGTCCACACTATGACGGAGGGAAACATCTTCATCAAGATCTAGGAACTGTCTGGTCTTCAACGTAGTATAAAGTTGAGATTGTAGAACTCGTCCACACTATGACGGAGGAAAATTGTCAAGATCGAGAACCTTATCTGAAATTCAACCGAGGATAATTCAGTTAAGATTTAAGAACCAGTCAGGTCTTCGACATAGCTGAGAACTTTAACTGTATCTTTCCTGAAAAGTAAAGATCAGTCATATGCAATGCATGATATATATCAAGCAATGATGTTCTCAAAATAAATGAGATTGTGTTGTATGATGCGTATATGCATGTATCATGATGTATGGAAATGTAATGTTTTAGCCAGGGAAAATAAATCCCGGATAGCTGCTGGAGAATAGAGTTGAATTCTTTGCTTCCGCTGGGGATGGAGACCGAAGGTGATTGCAAGAACAAACCAGCAGGAGAGGATAACTCTGTTGGGGAATATACTGATGAGGAGATTACTCTGTGGGGAAGAGATGCTCTGCTGAGGATTCCACCGATAAATTCCGTTGGGGACGAATTACCGTTGCTGGTGATACTGAATCCTGTTGGGGATTGAATTCCTGTTTGTGAAAGGAAAGAACTCCGCTGGGGATGATCTTCAGTTGCAGCTTCACTGGGGATAACCTTTTAGGCTCTAATGGGGATAATCCTTTGAGCTTTGCTGGGGACAATCTTTCTTTGAACTCGACTGGGGATATTTATTTTTATACTCCGCCAGGGACGAACTTCCAGAGTTTACTGGGGATGATTCTTCAACTCCATTGGAAAAGCTTTTTCAGACTACGCTGGGAAAATTTTAACTCCACTGGGGATATCTTGTATTCTGCCGGGGAATATTCTTATACTCCGCTGGGGAATATTAAGACTGCCGGGGATATTAAGCCTTTTCAGTGTTGATGGTAGGTAAACTCTGCTTGGGGAGAATATTACCGACTCATTCACAGTTTCAAGCCTCAGTTGGGGAGAGCTATCTTTATTGTCTTACTCTGCGGGGAGTGAATGTTACTGGGACGCGTGCTAAGGATATGACGATGGCTTGCATCGAGACTTTTTGCCCCTGTTTCTGCGGGAGAAGGTGCCTACGGAAGCCCTGTGAATCGAGTATTATCCCCACCTATGAGGTGCTTGGTAACTTTCGATTGAAGTGACAAGTCTTCTTCTGGTAGGCTAGTGACAAGATGACGGGACATAGTCGTACGCTTTGATCCCTAATTTTTTCCTGGACCGCCCTTTCGGGTTTTCAGTCCACCGGGATGCCCTTTTTTCCCAAGCCGCCTTTTCAGGTTTTCGACTTTCCGGGTGTACATATTTTTCATTCTTTATCCCTAATTTTTGCCCGAACCCTTTTGGTTCGCCGGGAAGCCCTTATTTTTGCCTAGGCCAGTCAACCTAGCGGGTCTTTATTCATGTGCGGTATTTTCTGACTATGTCCACGCCCTTAGAGTGTAGGGAGCTGTCATTGTCATACTACCAGAAGATGTTTGTTTGATCATGCAAGATTTGTTGCTGGAATTTATGTCCAATGCCCTAAGTGATTCATATGGAGATTTTCCCCTGGCTATTTGGCATCTTTGAGAGATTCCTCGAATCTTGACTTGACTGCCCCAGATGATGGACGATGATCATGTCGTGCCCCTTGGTTGGAAGTGTTTTTTCCACTTGAGGTGATCCTTTTATTGAGAAGGTTTTTTGTTCACTAGATATTCGTCGTGCGAATTTCTCTGCTGTTTGAACAAATAGTCATATGCAAATAATGTTATTTTAAGAATGCAAAGCTTATGTCTGTTTTGAAGTTCTTTGAAAATGCAGTTTTCAATAAAACAAGCGAATTTTTGTAAAATGTGATGTCAACTAAGGATTTTACAGCAAGCCTTACAGGAGTCAGGATACCTTTTGTAATAATATGCTTTCGAACTAACCCATGCTTCAGCTAGGACTTTTAAGGGTTATAACGTGGCCTGGTTCACGGTTTAAGAAACAAAGGATAAAGGCTCAAAATTTATTTGTACCCACCCGCTCTTCGTGATGTTCTTTGATCCTAAATTCAGCTAATCATGCATTAGATCCCGTTTGAGTCTTTGCTCTGATATTCCAGTGATGGTTCGGATACTGACAATTTATTTTAAACAGACAATCATTTTCTTGAGAGTTTGCAGGATCTCTTTCCTTTTGGTTTTTATTATCCCTGTTTTTTGCATGAACTGTTTCTTTTTGTGATTACAGTCAGCGGGATGCCCCTGTTTTTCTTAAGTCTCCTTCATAGGTTTTGACTTATTGGGCTTTTATTTTGAGAGATACTGTCTGCCTGTCCTTACGATTATACGGAACCAACACCGTCTTTTGTTTCGGAAGGACTTATTTGATGCCATTCATTGTGCACCTGGATCAACTGAGAAAACTACCCTGCCTCGGGTTATAATTAAGGGTTTTAATTTGTGAAAAGAAAAACTCCAACTTCTTTGGCTCAAAGGGGTTGACTAGGGATTATCTTCCTTATAACTCCACTGTTTAGGATTTGAAACAATGTCTGTACCTCGTCAGCGGGGTCTGTTCAAAAGCATACTGTAGAGATTTTGATATCATTTTCGTCATCCTCCCTCTAAAGGCTTAGAATTTTTTAATCGAGAGTTAATCATCACAAAGAATGAAAGCAATTTGAATATAGTGAAATACGAATGGATTGATTCAAAACAGACATATGCAATGCATTGATAAAGTAATAAAGTTTGACATGAATAAATGTTCGAACAATCAAAAGAAAATTACAACTTGAAAATTTTAATGAACAAAAAGTCTTCTCGTCTCAGTACTTGTCACTTCAAATGGTGAAACTTGGGGGGATGGCAAAAGAATTCAATCTGACCATCTTGTGTGAGTTCCAATGCTCCTTCACCAATCAGGTCTTGAATTTTATTGCTTAATACCCAACATATGTTAGTATCATGCCCCGGGCTGTTGGAGTGATATGCACACCTTGCATCAGGATTGTACCTTGGGGAGGCTATGTTGGGATTCTTAGGAGGGTCCCTTAACGTCACCAGATTCAATCTCAACAGGTGTTGTAAAGCTTGAGACAACGGCATGTTGAGCTTGGTAAATTCCCTCTTGGGCATATTTGGCTTACTCTGATCAACCTGTTGTTTTTTGCGAGGTTATTGTTGGACCCGTGAAATAGCAGCAACTTGGAGAGGTCCATTCTTCACCAAACCTAAACCTAGTTTTCTTGAAAGCTGATCAGTGACTCGGCCTCCGGTCCCGACTATTTGCTTCATACTGTTGTATCTGTCTTGATGAAGCTGGTTGATAATAGTTCTCAACTCTTCTTGTTCCCGGGTTAGGCCTTGGATAAGAGCCATTTGCCCCAGCATCTGGGTTCTCATTGCATCTACCTCAGCTTGCAGATGTTTCAGCCATTCGTCCTTATTGTCTTCAGGACTTTTCTTGACCAAGTTCCCAACGAGGAGTGTTTTCAACTCTTCCTTCCCCTTGGATAGGTTTAGGAAGATTTCTCTGAACTGAGTTTCTCGAATTTGAAGATCTCTGTTGTCTTGTTGGAAATCCATTGCTGAAATAAACAGCGAGAACATGAGAGACCTGTACTGGGAGACCTGTTATGCAATGATATGTATGTTATATGTATGCAATGTTTTCAAGGATCTCGCGGGGTAAACAAGAAACTGTTAGAATTTGATTGCAACTTGATTGAAGAACTTCGTGTCATTGAGAGTCCTTCTTCAAGAGTCAAGCTCACCATATCGAGTGGGTCATAGCCCCTGACTCAAGTTATCATGTTTTGATTTCTAGACAACCTTGTCTAGAGGAAAATAAATCCCCTTTGCCCCTTGCTAGACATTTGATTTACCATAACCTGCATCACAAACCCTTGAGATCCTTGAAATGGTTAAGGAAATGTTAAGGCATGATGTTATGATGTGTATGCTATGCGTTTAAGCAAAAGTGTGAAGTGATGTAAGTAAACCCTGCAATAAATCCAAATTATTGGATAAGGATTGTAAACAAAACCTGCAAGGAACTCATGTTGTTAGATAACAAGAATGTGCAAGTAGTTCAAGTTTGAAAGGCACACAAGTCACACAAACAGCCTTAAGTTTAGGCTTGCATGGAGTTTATGTATTAACCTCTTTCAGTTTAGTGGGTTTAAACCTGTCCTAAAAAATAGTAACTGGGTTCTAGAGGATCTCAATATCACTGACTACCCTCGATCGGTCATAATTCCAGTTTAGTAACCTTTTCTTGCGGCCGGAATCATCGCGAGAGTTTAGTCTCAATGAGTGTAGCATACTGCTACTGTTCTATGGCCAAGTTGGTCAATTTAAAGGTTCTAAGGTCAGTTGGTGCTTAATGACCCCTTAGCAGACCCATATTCTCCTCGTTGCGCCACAAGGGATATCGGTACATACTAAAGTGCCACACCAACGTAGCTACTGCTTCAACCGTATCGGTCTACGCCGTACAATTCCCTCACAGTTTATTGCTACTTACCTAAAGGGTATCCCCCAGATCCGGGTTAGGATCTATAGTAACTCCGATTTAAACCCACAAAGATAAAGCATACAAATCAAGCAATTGAAAATGATATGAACTAATCCTAAGGTACACCCCACTTATTAACTCCCCAGCTGAGTTTCCAGTTCTGTGATACGGTGGGAAGAACTGACTGTTTTTTGGAATGCTGGTTTGCATTTTGCGTTTGTTTTTGCAAAATGTCGCGGTAAGCAAGAGTCGCCACCGACTTTTATTTTATCCAACAAGGAAAGGAAAAAAAGCACAGAAAAATTCCTTTTTTTGAGATATTTCTCGGGTTTGGGGGGTAGATTATAGAAAGGGAAGGTGTTAGCACCCTTTCTATCTGTGGTTATCCATGGGCTCTTAGATACTTGCTCATATTATTTTCAAATTTCTTTCTTTGTGCTTGTGGGTTTGAAAGAGTTTTTGTTTTGAAAACTTCGGTTTAACTCTTGCTTCTGTCCTCATAGTGTAATGAAGTGTTTTTTTTTAAAACTTTGTTCGAAAAAGTGTAAGTGTGAAAAGTTTTTTTTTTGAAAGAGCAAGTACTTAAGAACCATCTACCTACTCGAAAAAGGGAATCGTTCTATGCTATCTTCCTTTAGACAATGCTATCCCACTATTGATGAGTAGGTAGCACCGTCGTTGGAGTTTAAGGGTCAATTCGAATTTAGGGACTTACGGTCACCAAAGCAATGTTAGGATGCCTTAGTGGTAACCCTAATGTCTTAGATCATTTGTTTTTAGGCAACAATATCCGAGGCAACTGTTTCGAGGCAACTTATGATCTTTGGACAAGAGGGCGACCTCTAAAGTGACCTATACTCAATGACCGCGTACGAAGGCAACCAAGTGGGGTGTACCCTAAGAGTGCGCATGTGCGAGTGTGTTGTTTCCAGTTATTTTTGTCTTTGTACATGTTAAAGGGTGATCTAATTTGATTTTAGGTTAAGACATTCAATCTTGTCATGCATCCCTATTATCAAACATCTAGCAGTTATATTTTGCGGAAAATAAATTGTGGAAATTAAATTATAAGGCGTCGGGTATTTACATCGCCAAAAGCAACCCTTTGATAAATGCGGAAAAATAAATAAAGCGATAAAAATAATTAAATGGTCCTATTAACTATTACAAACCGGGAACAAATACATTATGATATAAAAGAAAATAAATCGCGTGCGAGAAATTAAATCGAGTGCAAATAGGGTTTTAACCCTTTTTGAGAGAAAGTATTTTTTTTGTTTTTATTTTATTTTAAGAAAGAAATAAATCTAAATTAATTACTAAATTAAATAAATTAATTAATTAATAAAAATAAATATTTTTGGGTTTTTTGTATTTTAGGAAAGAAAAAATAATAATTAATGTTAGTAAAAAAACCTAATTAAATCTAATTGAATTTTAATTATTTACAAAAATGTGAAAGTTATTCTAATTAAAATTCTAAATCAATTAATGTTAATTAACAAAAATAAAAGTTAGAATTTAATTTGATAAAGAAAATGTTTTGTGGTTTTTTTATATTTTAAGAAAGAAATAAATCTAAATTAATCACTACATTATATTAAATTAATTAATTAAATGAAAAAAAAGTTATTTGTGGATTTTTGATTATTTAAAGAAAGAAAATAAAAATTAATTGAATTAGTAAAACCTAATTAAGTCTAGTTAATTTTAATTATTTGCAAAAAGGGTTAAAATTATTCTAACATTAAAACCTAAATTAATTTAATTAATGTTTATTAATAAAAATAAAAGTTAGAATTTGATTAAATAAAAATATTTTGGTGTGATTTTATTTTAAAGAAAAAGAATTTTAATGATTGGTTAGAATTAAAAACAAAAATAATAAAAACAATTAATAAATAAAAATAAATAAAATAAAGAGAGAGAGAGAGAGAGAGGTTTGGGCCTGAATTTCGTGGTGCATATAGCAATGCTGAGGCCCATTAAGCGCTGGCCTGGTTTGACTTTTAGGATTCCGTGTGCGCACTTGGACTTGACTCCATGGTGGACTCTCAGACTGGATCACCAGATCTGGCCTTTGGCCATCTGGCTGTTGGATGTGTGAAGACGTATGGTGCGCTGCATGCTTGGACGTACATGTGATTACCTTAAGAAGGAAAATAACAAAGAAAGTGGGGGACCTGGGATTCAAACCCAGGTCCTGAAAGTGATATGCTTGCACGCTTGCCACTGCACTGCTTTGATTCTATTGTTAGTAATATACAAAGAAATTATAATATAAACAAAACAAATTATATGCCAGAAAATAAAAATGCGCGAAAATTAATTTGAATTGGCCAATGGGAGAACGACAAGTCGTCGTCTTCTACCTCCAAATCCTGTAAATATTACCCGCGGATTTGGATCCACAGCTAAATACGCAAGCTTGCTCTAAAATCTTCCCTAGGCCACATAAATCAATTCCAAAAACATGGCTGAGTTCGTCTTGACTTCCTGATTAACATTATGTCCTTCTTGAGTCCTATTTTTTCCTGAAAAATAAAGCCCTAAAAACAAACACGCAACCCTAGCTATGGTGTTTTGGGGTTACAACGCCTATAAACCAAATTGAATAATGCAAAAAGTTTACAAATGTCATGAGGGTTATGAATATGCAAGCAATTTATTCAACTGATGCAAGAATAATGAATCACGAATTCAAGAACCAATGTGATTTTCGTGATTCTTACAGTGCTTTGTGGTATGTGAGAATGCTTGCTCTTGATCCATGAAGGTTGAGTGAACACCCAGGAAGCGATTGGGATAGCTTTTGGCTTCTGAAAACGTCTCTTGTTATGATCTCGAATTCAAGCTTTTTACCACTTTTTCAAACTTTTGTTCTGCCTCTTCTTGTAGCCTCCAACCCTATTTTTTGTGCCTTTGCCTTCCTTTTGTATGATACAAGGTGTTAGGGTAACAAATATGGATGGAATCCCTCTAAATCAATGCCTTATGATTTGATTTGATTCATCCTTTAAAGCTTGCCAATTTTGTCAAATCTACATCTTTTTGTACATGATATGCTTGATACGAATTTTGATGATGACCATGATGACAATATAGACCTGAAACAACCAAAAAGATCTTAGGTAATTAAGGTTTGGATTTTTATTGATTTAAAATGAAATAATTCAATAAAAAATCAAATAAAATAATAAAAATAAGATATGGGCTCATGGATGAAGCTAGGACACGTGTGCAATGTGGCAAGTTCAAATCAAGTGGAAAAGAATGGGCCCATTTGACAAAATTTGAAGTTTTGGGGATAGTTGACTTTTGGCAACTTTGCAAAAATGCCCAACTTCAACAATGCATAACTTCTTCAATTTTGAACTTTTGGAAGTGTTCTTGGACTTTTTAGAAAGCTTGATATGTCCTATAACCAAAATTTTTAGTATAATCTCATTTTGATATTCCATGCTCAAGTTATAAGCTTTTGCAAAAAAGGTGTTTTTGTTGACTTTCAAAAATGACCTATAATGTCCAAATTTATAACTTCTTGTGAGTGCATTTTATGATCTTGGGGTATGAATATGGATTATAGGAAATTGCATCCTCTTAAAAATGATATTTGGATGGGTCATTTCTCATAAATTATAAGAAAGTTATGCTTGGTCAAAGTTGAGTTGACTTTTCATGCAAAACCCTAATTTAGCAATTTTTGAGTCTTGATGAATTTTGAGCAATCCTTGATGAATCATGATCAAACCTTGATAAAATTATGAAATATCCTTCAAAATGAGAATGTTGACAAAAAATCTTGAAGTTTGACTGTATTTGGGTCACAGTTGAGTTTTGCCCTAACATAGTCGATTTTTGGACCCTTTGAGTAATTGACTTAGCAAACTTCCTCTACAAGGCTTAAAATTTGACATGGATGATCTTTAGAACATATTAGGACATTGGGGAGCACTTTAGGTCATTTGGAATCAAATATCTTGATGCAACACAAAACCCTAATTTGGGGTTGACTGCCTTAGGAGGTAGCTTGACTGTCCAATTCTTGAGCAATCTTGAGCCACTTGGAGATTTTTCTTGCAATGTCTTGAGAAATATGAGAGGGAAAATTTTGGGGTACAACAGACATGCTTGCCCCTGCTCAACAGATTCTCGACAAATCTTTTTCTTTGTCTCCTACTCACGGAGAGATGAAAGCTTGAGGGTTTTTTGAAGACAACATAACCTTAGAGTCGTGAGCTCATATCCTGAAAGTAGGTTACTTCACAACCCTACTTCTCGACTTGAACTGCTTTGTTCTTGAGCAAATACTTGAAGAAGTTGACCCCTCAGGACTAACTGAAAGTAATACACCACTGCTTGACAGAGACTCTGGGCAACCAACTTTTGCAATCTACTTCAGATCATTTCTCAAACTGGTATTCTTTTACTTAACAGAGTCAATTGAAGATTTTCCCCAGGTTAAGACCATTCTCACAAATGATTCACCTTTAAATGGTATTCTGAAGCAAACTGTCCCTGGAGATGGTCAAACTTTCATCTGATGCTCATTATGCAAGCTTACTCGTTGTTTAAGCACTTGTTCATATGCAAAGAATGTTTATTATAAGAATGATAATTGTAATGCAAAGGCCATGTTTGTCTTGAAGTTTAAAAACCTTTATTGAAAAGACTAAACAAACCAACAAAATTTTGTATGGAAGAAATTAAAAAGATAGTGTGATACCAACTCAAAATTTTTTTGTAAGCCTCATAGGAGTCAGATTACCGTATTTCTGTTACAGTGTGCTTTCGAATTAACCCTTGCTTCAGTTAGGACTTTTAAGGGTTGTAACGTGGTTTGGTTCACGGTTTTTAGAAAAAGATTTAAGGCTCAAAATATTTGGTGCCCGCCCATTCTCCGCGATGATCTCCAGACCTAAATTCAGTTAAACCAACACGAGAACTCGTCCCTCAAAAGGAGTTTACCATGGTTGAGGAGGATATGTAGGTCACTCACCTCTTTCATTCCTTGTGTTCAATCACACAACTTTATTCTTTGCAGAGGATCTTTACTTAGTAATCCCCTTTGTTCTTTTCGCGCTTTTTGCTTTCTTTTTGTATTCCTTAACTTTTGCCTGGACAAATTCCTTTTGAATTTGATTTTGAAGTCCAGCGGGATGCCCTGACTTTTACCTAAGTGACTTGTCTTTTCAAGTTTCAGCTTAGCGAGGCTTTTTGTCTCTTTCTTTTATTTTGGACCAGTCGTGTGATTTCGAGTCGTTTTTGACTTCCTGAGAAAGTGTGACTACCTCACTACTTGGTTGACGAGGAATAGCCATTATGGTATCGTCATTTTTTGACCTCTTGATGTGCGAGAGATATCTATTGGGATATCATCTTCGTTGATGCACGTTGATGATATATGAGAGTTTAACCATTGTGGTTTTGTTCTTTCTCAACCTTCTGAAGGATAACCATTGTTGTATCCTTTAATGTGCACTTTTAATGAGTTTTGAACGCCCAATCAGATTAACTGAAATCTACCCTGCCCCGGGTTAAATTTGAGGGGTTTTTTTGAACAGAAAAGAAACTCCTACTTTAAGGCTCAAAGGGGTTGACGAGGGTCTATCTCCCTTATATCTCCGGTGTTTGGGAATTTGAAACAACGCCTGTACATCGTCAGCAGGGTCCTATTCAAAAGCACATTGTTTAAATTTTCAGTATATTACTCATCATCCTCCCTCCAGAGGTTTTGCTTTATTTAACAAGAGCTAAGTATCAAAAAGTCAAAGAAAGACATTAATGAGTGAATACGAATGGACTAATCCAAGACAAACATATTCAATGCATTGTGATTAATATTCAAAAATAGGCAAGTTTTGCATACAAGAAAGTAATGAACCAAAAACAAGAAAGATTACAAATGAGAATGCAAATGTAATTTGAAAAATGCCATGTTGAGGAGACTAGTCTCCGTATGGACTTGATGCTTCAGGCGATGATCCGGCAGTCTTGATATCTACTGAGTCAACAGAGACTTCAGATCTGACTGGTTGGCCCGAAATTGATAGCCTTTGCATCCAGCAGGTCTTGCACATTTCTTTGAATGGCCTGCAGTCTTAAATGGAATGGCCCAGTGCCCCAGTATGGTTATCACATCGAATTCCTTCACCATACGTGATGAGGGCTTTATCAAGCGAACTTGCATAAATTGCATCACCAAGTATCGTCTACCATAGAGAAGAAATGCCAACCATTTTCTATCACACAGAAGAGAAATCCAGCCGCTGAATTCCGGAGCATCTCCCACTACATAAAAGAAGCGACGTCTTCTATTACATAGAAGCGACGTCCAACAACCATACCAAAGAATCTTCTACTACACAGAAGAAAGTAAACTTCATCTCCTACTTCAAAAGAGAGAAGTTTTAGCAACCGAATCACGGAGAATCTCCTACTTCACAAAAGAGTCTCCGTCTTCTACTGCACTGAAGCAAAATTCAGAAACCGTAACAAAGAATCTTCTACTACAAAGAAGAAAGTAAACTTAATATCCTACTTCACAAGAGATAAGTTTTAACAATCGAATTACGGAGAATCTCCTACTTCACAAAAGAGTCTCCGTCTTCTACTGCACATAAGCAAAATTCAGAAACTGTAACAAAGAATCTTCTACTACACAGAAGAAAGTAAACTCTGAATAAAGCATTCGACCTTTGAGGTATTTTTCTTCTACACAACAGAAGATATCCAAGGACTCGATATTTTATACTTCTTCATCACAGAAGCATCACCCCATCTTATACTTACACATAAAAAGCACCCAGCTGAGGAAAAAAAGAGTCTAAAATGGTTTTCCAAACATGGACTGAACCTTGGAAAGGAATCCAAACAAGTACCAAACTTCATATTTCAACCCCTTGCAGTATTCAATATCCTAACTAAGTGCCCCAGAATGGGAGACACGTCTAGCATTTGCATTGAAATCAGGGAAGAACTTTGTTGGAGGATGACCCAAAGCACGAAGTTTAATCAATTGAGCTCCCAACACACAAGGAAGTAACTGGATACAAGGTATAAAGATTTTATCAACCTGCTTCTCAAGCTTTTTCTGTCTCTGCTGGTAAGTTTAACCCCATGAGTTTACTTGGAGACCAGAAACTAGCTGCTAGCAAGAAAATCCGAGAACACGAAGCTCTGGGTGAGACCCACAAAGTATCTCATGATTTAAAAAAAGTCCCATAGGCTGGGGGTGAATGACAGCTCCTGTTGTAACAACTTATATTACTTTTCTTTGCTGACACTGTCTTTAAAACTTCCATACCCGACTCAACTAAGTCTTCAACTGGATATTTTTCCCCTTAAGGATTTCTGACCACTGGCCATTACTTGCATGTCCATGATAAACAACCCCATATTTTTTTATCTCATCGAACTCCCCACGAAGTTATTCCACGGCTTTTTCGGATAAAGGAGCGGTGAGAAGTCAAGATTCACAATTCTGAAAAGAAAACATCGGGTCTGAATAAGGATTACCCATTCTGAGTACTTTCTAGGTACCTGCTATGGATGCATGAGGCGAGTGAGAGAGAACCCCTCTTCTGATATGATTTGGACACCCCAGTCTCCGGATTGATCTCATCTTGGGCCTTGTGTCTGGATGACGTACCATCTTCAATCGAATGATCAATTACCCCATAATAATATGTGTGGAGGATTCTTTCAGGAGAACAAATGAATGCTTTACCAAGCAAATCGATATAAACTGCATCGTCAGTATACTACGCCACAAAAACTAATACAGTCTGTCTTCTATCAAAACAAAAGAGACATCCACCTGGTGATAAAGAATGTGGCAATTGGGCAAAAAATAATTGGACCTTTGGAAGAGACGCCAAACAGGTGCTTGGCTTTATATTTCAACTCTTTTGTAGTCTTTAATATCAAAACCGGGTACCCCAGAATAGGGGATGTATCTAGCATACTTATCATAATCAGAAGAGATGTTTGTGGGAGAAAGACCTCGAAGATCAAAGCTAGGAAGAACTGGGAATAATAGTGTGATACGGTGGGAGAACTGACTTGAGGTTTTGCGTTTGTGTTCGCAAATGTTTCAGTTTAGCAAGAGTCGCCATCGAATTTTTATTTTTATCCAAAGGAAAGGTCAAAAAGCACAGGAAAGACCTTTGAGATGTTTTCTTGGGTTCGAGGGGTAGATTGTGAAAAGGGAAGGTGCTAGCACCCTTTTCATCCATGGTTATCCATGGGCTCTTAGTTACTTGTTTAGATCACTTGCTTTTGCTTTTCAATTGTTTGAAATGGTGCTTTTGTGTGTGGTTTTGAAAATATTTTGAAAAGAGGCCTTTGTCTAGGAAACCTTTGTAATAATTCTTGTTTGAATGTATACAAAGGTGTTTGTCTTTTGAAAAGATGTTTCAATGTTTGAAAGTTTGTTGGGAAAATGTTTTGAAATTGTGTGTGTGTGTTTTTGGAAATAGCAAGGATGTTTACAAATTTGATCAAGTAACTAGGAGTTGTCTACCCTACTCAAAGATCTTTCCTACACATTTTTAACCCTTTTACATTGTTGTTTTACCATTGTATTTGGTAAACAACCTTGTATTTAGATGTTAAACGGGCCGGGCGTGGGTCATCGTATGACCATGATGACAATGTTGCCAAGTATCTTAGCAATTTTTGAGGGACTAGATCATTTTTATATAGGCAACCAAGATAGCGTCATCGAGGGACTACGATCTTTTTGTTTTGTTTTTGTTTTGCCAAGATACCTAGCATGCACATCATGGCCATGTTTTTAAGGCAACAAGTGGATGAAACCCTAGGGGTGCTTGTGTGCATTGTGTTATAATTTTCTTGCATTTTTGTCTTGTATTAGTCATGCTATTTGTTTGATTTTTGATCTTGCATACAAACCCTAATATTACTATCATGCATATTTGAAAGCAATAAAATGCGTAAAAGTAAACCTACAACTATTACAATATTGATATGGGGAGGGGGATACAAGTTTGAATAGGGGGATATTTGCAAGAAAATAAAACCCTAATTCAACTATTACAACTAAATTGAATTCATTTGCATAAATAAATAAATGGACAAATATTTAAAGGTTCAAGAATGTAAATATGCACAAAATGTTTTTGATATTAATTTTTTAGGTATGTAAACAAAAGTATTTAATGTATCAAAAATAAGAAAAATATTAATGATTATTTTTGAAAGGGTAGAAACCCTAGTTTTTATTTTAAGAAAATATATATATTATATTATTTATTTATGTACAAGAAAATAAATAAAAATTTATACAAAAGTGTTAAAAAATTAAAATGTGTGAGAAAACATTATTTAAGTGTATAAATAATAAAAATAAAAAAATGTAATATTTTTTATATTATTTACAAATTTATTTAAGAAAATAAAAGTATTTAACTTAATAAACTATTTTTTTATCATAAAAAATAATAAAAATAAAAAAATAAAAATGTAAAAATTAAGAAAATATTTTTGATGTTTTTTAATGTTCAATAAAAATAAATAAAGTCAGAAAATGAAAATAGAAATGGAAAATATGAAAAAATAAAAATAATGGGCCAAGGGGTGCAGAAAGCAAGCATGGGGGTGCAAAAAGTCAGCGAAAGCCAGGGCCAGCCCAATGTCACACTTCATCCCTGTCCTTGGAACAAAAACACGCGCGCCATAGTTCAAATCATGTTCTCCTACATACGTGCTCAAAAACAAAAAACTTGCAACATGAAAGTTATAGCTCTTGATCACACGATTCTAACCATGTAAAAAACTTGATCTAACTCTCAAAGACCAGAGAGAATTTCATTGGCCCTAAATCTTGACCTAGTTTTTTCAATAACTTCAACTATCAAATACTCCTAGCTCAGTTAACATAAATGAATTCTATGCATATGTACAACTCAAGGGCAATGAGGACTACATTTTTTCTTCACAAACCTAAGCCTAATGATTCCTAAATAAGGAGATAGAAGTTTGAGAAATACTTGTTTCAGTCAAGTTCGAGTATGGCAATGCAGCAACTTTCAGTGAGGCCTGAGGTTCTTTTGAGCTTGCTTGATGTTCCCTTGACCTTTCCCAATGCTTGGCTTGTTTTGAAATGGTCTGAAACTTCTTGTAGGACTCAACCTGCAAACTCAGAATTTGAAAATGGTGAAGTGTGTAAATGGAGTTACAGTGGCTTGAGAATGGTTGGGATAGTTTAGGTATGTTGTATGGAGTGTGTTGGAACTGGTTTCAAGCAAAACA
This sequence comes from Vicia faba, assembly GCA_948472305.1. NCBI lineage: Eukaryota > Viridiplantae > Streptophyta > Magnoliopsida > Fabales > Fabaceae > Vicia > Vicia faba. The sequence goes on along the minus strand of OX451740.1, from coordinate 992,455,113 downwards.
CACGAGTGGATTTGGTTTTTGACTTGTGATTTGCAGAACTTGCCCTGTTTTGGGCAGAAATGAAGTTTTGGTGTATTTGGGTGTTTGAGAACTTGCTAGCTCGTGTTTCTGACCTTAGGCAATGTGTAATACTTGTTTGAAATATGCACAAAGTTTGTTCTTATCAGAATACAAAGTTTTGTGGTTTTTGCACACTAGCTTGCTTTTGAAGTAAAAGGTGAGTTGACAAAGGCAAGACTTGTACATGCCTATATTCTAGCTGCACATAGTTGGTATACCTTTCCTGATATTCATGGACTTTGTTTGCATAAAGAAATCAGGTCCATGGCTCTAGACAAACAAAAATGCAAAAGTTGTGCTTTATGGAAATGGTATTGTTGCCTTTTTTGCCAAAAATGGATTAATTCAATGTGTAATCTTCTAAAGCTCAGAACAAAGCCTTAATCCAATGTGTTTGCATTCAATTTTTGAGTTTGGAAGGGTTTAAGACTTGTAAAACAAGTACAAGCAAGTTTGGACAGATTTTGCAACTTGTAGCATGGTGTAAAATGCCTTGGACAAAAGTGATGATTTTCGAATTTCAAACTTTCGATTCTCCCTAACCATGAATGATCTTGGAGAGTTCTTGGAAATTTTGGAAAGCTTGTAACATGCTATACAAACCATTTTTAAATGAATTTTTATATTCCACTTGGAACTATGTGAAAATTTTCCATGAATATAGGTCAAAATCCTGCCTAAACTAGGGCAAAATTTCACTAAGTTAAAAGTTTCATGGACCCTTGTTCACAAAATCATAACTTGAGATCCAAGAATATTTTGGGAAAACTTTGTGAATCAAAGTTGTAGATTTTATGGAGGAATACAACTTTCATGTTGGAAGTTTTGTTTGAATCCAATTGCATCATGGTGAAAAAGTTGGGAAAAGTTGGGAAAAAATAAGAAATTTTCATAACTAAGAAAATTTCTAAGTTATGAAAATTTTCCATTTTAAACCCTAATTTTCAAAATTAGGTTTCTTTGTGAACAAGTTTCATGTTTTTACGCATCTTGATGAAAAATGACCCTTGGCACTTGATTTTGACCAAAAAGTCAAAGTTTGACTTTTCAGTGTATAGTTGATTTATAATCAGTTGACTGGAAAATTCATCTGTTAATCCAATGCATTTGAGATATTTTGAACCTTGTGATTAGGTAAAGATGATTCCATTGAGTCCTTGAATCCATGCTTGAACCCAAGTTGCCATTGGCTAGGTGAAAAATCAGAATATGCCCTTCTGTAGTCAAAACCCTAAAAATAACCATTTTGCCCTTTTGATGATCTGATCAAATTTCTTGAGGAGTTGTGGTCCAAACTTGATCAAATGGTTCATATGAGTCTATAATGTTGATGTGGATAAAAAATTATGAGGTTTGACTGTAAATTGGCCACAATTGACTTTTTCCCCAATACAACTGATTTTTAGGTCAACTGTCCAATTGACTAGGCAAAAATTTGATTCAAAGCTTGAAACTTGGTATGAGCAATCTTATAAGTCCAACATGAAGTATGGAAGTCACATTAGGCATTGGAATTCCAAAAATCCTTGTGCAAATTCAAACCCTAATTTCAGGTCAACAATGCAAGGAGAGGTCTTGAGCAGAGCAAACCCTAATTATGTCTTGAGTCCAAAGAGTCTTGTGAGGAAAATCTTGATAACATGAGAGGTAAAATTTTGGGGTATAATAGCTGCTCCTGTTCAATCTTCTTGAACCTGAAGAGTTAGATTAGCGAGTTTGTCGTTCGTGACTCGAAGGTAAAAGATGATTGGACACTAGGGTGCCCGTAAATTTGCACTCGTCAAAATGTAATTGAGGAAATGGGCTTAAGATGCCATTTGGAGAGGTTGATAGAATCTTGTTGGAGATGGGCTTAAAGATGCCATCAAAGGAAGTTGATCGCATAAGAGATTCCTTTGCGAGAGCCCGTATACATGTTGTTGAGGTGGACTACACCGGGGAATGTTGGTCTATGTCGTGGTAGAAATAAAACTTTAGGAGCTTCAGTCGTCCGTTATTCTACTGGGGAATCATCTCTTGGTTGAAGAGGAGAAAATGAACTGCTATCTGGTCGTGCTCCAGGCTTTACAGTGACTTACTGGGGGGATGAGATTAAGCTTGCTATCTGGTCGTTCTCCAGGCTTCACAATTTCTTACTTCCTATCTGGTCAAAATCCAGGCTTCAGAAGAAAATCAAATGGTTATCTGGTTGAAATCCAGGCTTCACGATACCTTACTTCCTATCTGGTCAAAATCCAGGCTTCAGAAGAAAATCAAATGGTTATCTAGTCGAAATTCGGGCTTCCCTTTGATTTTGGGGCCTACTAAAATCCAGTTGAATATGGGCTTCAAAGTAATTGGCCGAGTAAACTGCTTTTTTGTCGAAATCCAAGTTTCACAGTGTACATCACTGTTATCTGGTCAAAATCCAGGCTTCACAGTATTTTGTAGAGATCAAGATACTATCTTGTTGAACCCGAGCTTCATAGCTTGAATTTAAGGTGTACCATAATCTGGTCGATTCCAGGCTTCATGGTGCTTTATACTGCTATCTGGTCGATTCCAGGCTTCACAATATCTTGCCGGGGATTCAACTATTTTTTCGGTCGATCTCCGGGATTCATAGTATGATGGAGAAAAAATCAAGATATTATCCGGTCGAATCCGGGCCTCATAACTTTGAACTGGAACAGGAATCTGAGCATTAATTTGAATAAGCAATAGAATAGCATTCGTGTCTGGAGCATCTCTAAGCTGTATTTGAGCTTTAAATATTTGTTACAGATATCTGTTAATTTTATCCTGAAAAGGGTAAAATGTTAGCTGAAACACATAGTTATGTTGCATGAAATGTATGATGCAATAAATTTATTTGATCAATGTTTATGATATATGAATGTAATGTATGCGCATGTAAGCTGATTAGCTGTCTTGCTGAGGAAAATAAATCCTTGATAGCTGGAGATAATAAAATGTTTGACTTCTACCGGGGAAAAATAATCCTTGACCGCTGTTGGAGATTCAAAACCTTTGACAACTTATGTGGGGATGTGAGAATCCTTCACGACTTTCCTTGAGATATAGGGATCCTTCATGTCTTAAAGTTGGAGTACTGATAAAATCTGTTGTGAGAAAAATGCCAAGTACTGTTTGAGAAACCTGCTTGGGGAGTCCCGAGAACCTTGATGACTGTGGCTGGGGATTGAGAATCTTCATTCTGTTTGGAAATAAGAATAACTCTGCAGGGAGAAAGTTTATTCTGTTGGAGAGTAGTAAAAACTCTGTGGGGAATAGCTATACTGCTGGAGAGTTTTAGGAGACTCTGTGGGGAACAACTTATTCCTGTTATGGAGAGAGTTCAAGAATTTGGGTTTTATGCCAATCTACTGGGGAATTTATCCGAAGCTGTCGTCTGGTTAGCTGTCAGGCTTCAAAGCAACTTGCTGGGAAATTATCATGTTCCAAGATAACTTGCAGGGGAATTATCTGGTTTTAAGACAACTCTCTGGGGAATTGGAGGAAACTGGATGGTTTTCCACCAGGGTTTAAAGGTTGAAGTTTTGGACTCCGTTGAGGAAGAAAGTTTCATCTTTGTTGAGGATCTGTAGCTCAATGTTTTTGGCTCCGCTGGGGATTGGGAGTTTGAAAACTTAGCTCTGATGGAGATATGTATTTCAAGGTTTTAGCTCCGCTGGGGAATCTAGATGATATACTGCAGGGGATTTCTCTTGGAACAGCCTAAATACGTCTTCCTATACTTTCAACCTATCAATAATTATTATTTCCCATTTCGTTTATTTGTAAACAGTGATTATATTCAAATGCATATGCTCATTTAATAAATCATTGGACGTTTTCAAATAAAACATAAGTGTAAAAAGAAAGAAAAGGCAAACAGTTGTATGCACTTTGAAGTATCTTTGTATTAACTTTGTGTAAGTATTCTGTACAAAGGAGACAGACATCCTAGTAAGAGAATATTGTCATAAAAATAAGAAAAATTTATACAAAGAAAGATGGCTATGTGTAAAAATTCCATGGGGTTCCCATTCTGCTATAGCCTTCATAACTCTGAATATCTTATCCATTCGTTGCTTTGTTCGAAGATGATTGGATTGATCAGAAGCCGAAAGCTTGTTCGTGAAGAGATTGTCCTTAAAGTGATCCGACGAGACGTAGTCATACGCTTTAATTCCCTAACTTTTGCCTGGACCGCCCTTTCGGGTTTTCGATCCACCGGGAAACCCTTTTTTGCCCAAGTCACCCTTTCGGGTTTTCAACTTGCCGGGTGTACAGATTTTTTTTATTTATCCCTAACTTTTGCCTGAACCGCCCTTTCGGGTTTTCGATTCACCGGGATGCCCCTTTTTGCCCAAGTCGCCCTTTTCGGGTTTTCAACTTGCTGGGTCGTTTATGCGTAGTATCTTTTGACTATGTCTGCGTTCGCAGGGTGTGGCAGGTCGTCACCGTCCATGGTGGTTAATATCATTGCCCCACCAGAAAAGATGTTCTTGATCACATATGGTCCTTCGTAAGTAGGAGTCCATTTGCCCCTGGGATCACTTTGCGGTAAGATGATCCGCTTGATTACAAGATCTCCAACTTGATACACTTGTCATATGACTTTCTTGTTAAAAGCCTTGATCATCCGTTTTTGATATGTCTAACCATGACAACCAGCAGTAAGTCTCTTCTCGTCAATTAAGTTCAATTGATCAAGCCGGGTCTGAGTCCAATCGTCTTCACTCAAACCAGCATCCTTCATAATTCTCAAGGAGGGAATCTGAACCTCAATAGGTAAAACAACTTCCATGCCGTATACCAAAGAATAAGGTGTTTCCCCTGTTGATGTACGCGTCGTGGTACGATACCCGTGAAGAGCAAACGGTAACATCTCATGCCAGTCCTTGTAGGTGACTGTCATCTTTTGTATGATCTTCTTGATATTTTTGTTCGCAACTTCGACATCACCGTTCATCTTTGGCCGATAGGGAGATGAATTGTGATGTTGAATCTGGAACTATTCGCACAAAGCGGTAATCATAGTGTTGTTCAGGTTTGTACCGTTGTCAGTGATGATCCTGTCGGTGATACCATACCGGCAAATGAGGTTCTGCCTGATGAAGCGGGCAACCACATTATTTGTGACGGATGCGAAGGAAGTTTCTTCGACCCATTTGGTAAAGTAGTCAATGGCCACCAGAATGAAATGGTGTCCATTGGATGTTGTAGGCTTGATCTCTCCAATCATGTCGATTCCCCACATTGCGAATGGCCAAGGAGCTGTTAGGACATTGAGAGGAACTGGAGGAATATGTACCTTGTCAGCATAGATTTGGCATTTGTGACAAGTACGGGAATGTTGATGGCAGTCAGCTTCCATGGTAGACCAGTAGTAGCCTGCCCTTAGAATCTTCTTAGCCATCGTATGTCCGCTTGAGTGAGTGCCAAAGGTACCATTATGCAGTTCAACCATAATCTGCTCAGCTTCAACTTTCTCCACACAACGGAGCAGAATTCAATGATGATTGCGCTTGTATAGGATACCATTGCTTAGGAAGAACTTAGATGAGAATCTCCTTAAGAACTTTTTATCGTTGACTGAAGCTTCTTCAGGATATTCTTGCGCATCGAGATACCTTTTGACTTCGTGAAACCAAGGTCGGTCCATTACTTCTTCGGTATTAATCTCGTGACAATGTGCAGGTTCGTCCATCTGCTCGATGGTGATTTGGGGAGCCTCATTATCCCAGTTAAGTTTAAACATGGAAGACATTATAGCTAGAGCATCTGCTAGCTGATTTTCTTCTCGCGGGAAGTGCTCGAAGGTAATCTGCTCGAAATGTGGTAACAATGTCAAGACATGTTCTTTGTAAGGGATGCGGTTAGGATGTTTAGTATCCCACTCTCCTTTGATCTGACTGATGACCAAAGTTGAGTCTCCAAACACAACCAAATATTTGATTCCCAAGTCAATTGCAGCTTTGAGTCCAAAGATGCAAGCTTCATACTCGACCATGTTGTTGGTGCAGTTGAAGCAGAGTCTAGCAGTGAAAGGTGTATGGAAACCTTGTGGGGAAATGAGCACAACACCAATACCGTTACCAAGTGCAATGGAAGCACCATCAAAGTACAGAGTCCATCGGGATCCTTGTTCAGGTCCGTCATATGGTCTGAAATCTTCAATGTTGTCCAAAGTCATAATGTCCTCGTCAGGGAAGTCAAACTTCATGGATTGGTAATCTTCGACAGCTTGATGAGCTAGATGGTTAGCTAGTACACTCCCCTTTATAGCCTTTTGGGTCGTGTATTGGATATCGTACTCAGTGAGGATCATTTGCCATCTAGCTATCCTTCCAGATAAAACAGGCTTCTCGAAGATGTACTTGATCGGATCCATCTTAGAAATCAGTAGAGTGGTGTGAGTCAACATATACTGCCTTAGCCGGCGAGCGGCCCATACCAAAGCGCAACAAGTTTTCTCGAGCAGTGAGTATCAGGTCTCACAGTCGGTAAACTTTTTGCTAAGGTAATAAATGGCATGCTCTTTTCGGCCAGACTCGTCATGTTGGCCCAGTACGCACCCCATTGAATTATCCAAAACAGTCAGATACATGATTAGCGGTCTTCCTTCGACGGGAGGCATCAAGATAGGAGTTTCTAGCAAATACTCCTTGATTTTATCGAAAGAAACTTGACAGTCATCATTCCATTTAACCACCCGATCTTTCTTCAACAGCTTGAAGATTGGCTCACAGGTAGATGTTAGGTGAGAAATGAACCTTGCAATGTAGTTTAGGCGTCCCAAGAAACCTCTGACCTCCTTCTCAGTGCGAGGGGCAGGCATTTCTTGTATAGCTTTGACTTTGGCAGGATCAACCTCGATGCCTTTGTTGCTGACAATGAAACCCAAGAGTTTACCGGATCGAACTCCAAAGGTACACTTGTTAGGGTTCAGTCTGAGCTTGTACTTCTTCAACCTGACAAACAGCTTTTGCAGATGGTCGAAGTGTTCTTCTTCTGTCTGTGAACGGGCTATCATGTTGTCTACATAGACTTCAATCTCATGATGTACCATGTCATGAAACAAAGCTACCATGGCGCGCTAATAAGTTGCCCCGACATTCTTCAGTCCGAATGGCATCACTTTATAGAAGAAGGTACCCCACTGTGTAACGAAAGTAGTTTTCTCCATGTCTTCAGGGGCCATTTTAATATGTTTGTATCTTGAAAATCCATCCATGAAAGAAAATACCTTGCGCTGAGCTGTATTTTCAACCAAGATGTCAATGCGCGGTAGTGGAAAGTCATCTTTAGGGCTAGCCCTGTTTAAGTCTCTGTAATCCATGCACATTCTCACTTTTCCGTCCTTCTTAGGCACGGGCACAATGTTAGCAACCCATTGTGGGTAGGAAGTAACAGCAAGAAACCCAATATTGAACTGCTTCATCACTTCAGCTTTGATCTTTTCAGACATATCGGGCCTCATTCGGCGGACTTTCTGTTTAATTGGTGGACAATCTTCTCTTGTAGGGAGACGGTGAACCACAATATCTGTATCGAGTCCCGACATGTCTTCATAAGACCAGGAAAAGATCTCAACATATTCATTCAACAGCTGAACTAAGTGCTCTTTGACACTTGGCTCAAGGTTAGCACCCACTCTGACTTCTTTTCTGTCTTCAACAGTACCCAAGTTGATTGTCTCTAACAGCTCCTCATGGGGAAGAATAGCCCTTTCTTCCTGTTGTAGTAGTCTAGCCAACTCTCCCGGCACTTCACAGTCTTCATCACCTTCGTATTCGGCATGGTTGACCAGATCTTCAGAGCCACTGAAGGCCATAGCAGAATTGTTACCCATGAAATCCAGAATGGAAGGGTACCCGCATTTGTGAGTGTGGGTGTGTGTAAGGGATAGCCACCTTTAAACAAATAAAATGTAAAAGGAAAAATGAACACAAAAGTTTATATGTGAAAACGTCCATGATTCATTAAAATGGCATATGAAGATGAAAAATCAAACACTTACAAATGGACCTATGTGCCTCGGGTAAGGCACAAGGCAAAAAGTGTACGAATTGTTCAAGAATTATTACAGACCAACATAAATGTTTGAAAGATAAATTACTGATTTATGAAAGTAATGGGAACAAAGTCCTTTGCCTCCCAGTTGTTCAGTCCTCCGTCAACAGTTGGAAAGATCCAATCTTCAAAGTTGCTCTCCTCTTCACCATCCTCCAAAGCATTGAATCCATGATGGGTGATCTTCACTGGTGTCCCTCCAGCCCGGGAGCGGCGTACAACCTTTTAAGCAGAAGCAGTGAAACCCAAGCCGAATTTATCTGTCTTGAAAGGAAAGTCTGGTAGCTGACCCCATATTGTGCTTCCTCCTTCTTCAATCACAGCCTTTGCGTCTTTGAGGGATGACATCTGAGGCACAGGTTTGGTAACCAAGGGTACAGAAGACACTGTCTTAGCTGCCACAACCTCCTGAGCTACTTCCTCAAAGTGTTGGAAAGGGGTCTCGATGAATTCACTATCCAATTCAACATAGAGGAAAGAATTTAGATGGCTTATCATGTACTCCTCCTCGCCATGAACAGTTATAATTTTCCCCAAGACTGGGTACTTGAGCATTTGGTGCAGAGAAGAAGTGACGGCCCCAACATTGTGGATCTAGGGTCTTCCCAACAAGCAAGAATAGGAAGGACGGATGTCCATCACATAAAATATGGAGTCGAAGGTTTCAGTTCCCAATTTAATCGGGATGTCCACCTCCCCGTGGACCATCCTTTTAGAACCATCAAAGGCTCTGACAATGATATTGCTGAGCTTCAGGGTTAAACCTTCACAGTCCAATCTGTCCAATGCTTTCTTCAGCAAGACATTTAAAGACAACCCAGTATCAACCAGAACGTGAGCTAGAGTAGTCCCTCTGCATTCCACCGAGACATGCAGAGTGTCATTATGCTTTCTCCCTTTAGATGTTAAATCGGCATCGTAGAAGCCTAAACCATTATCTACTGTTAGGCTAGCTACACATTCCTGGAATTGGTCCGCGGAGGTTTCCTGAGGCACGTGGGCCGTCTTCAAGAATCTAATCAAAGCTTTGACATGAGCTTCGGAACAGAGCAACAGGGCCAGAATAGATATTTTTTAGGGGGTTTGCCCCAGTTGTTCCACAACATCATAGTCGCTTTTCTTAATTATTTTCAAAATCTCCTCCATTTCTTTTTGAGTAGTCTCGGGGATGACCAAAGGCTGAGCCCTCGTCCTGACTGGCGCTTCTTGGATCCCCTTCCCTTTATCAGCAACAACAGCAGAGGGTACAACCACGGGAGTTACAACTTCTTCAATAATTGGATTTCTCGCAGATATGTTGACCGACACAGGAGTAACCTTAGGAGCATATGAGGGTCCGAAGATTTCCCTTGGAGGAGCAATCTCCGGAGAGAAAATTCTTCCGCTGCGGGTGATTTTACTCGTTCCAGCAATATTTCCAATGTCGGAAGTCTCTTTATTAGAACTTTCTTCAACTGATTCAATCTGCTTAATACTGTGGTAGAAGATCTCTCCCCCATAGTTCCACGGTATTGATTTGTTGGACTTGTACGGGATAGGCCCCGACATGGTTAACTTCAGAGGTACAATATTTGGATCGGATGTAATCTTAACAGGTCTTTTGGAGACCTCAGAAAGATTGGAGGATATGGTAATTATGACAACATCATTGACAGGAGTCGGTGTAACAGGAGTTTTCTCAAAAAGGATTTCTTGATTATCCATTAGGCATTGGATGCCTAAATTCAACAACAGACAGTCGGTTGGTAAGGATGAACAAAGGCAACAATCTTTTTCACATCCTTGGAAAATCCCAGCCTTTAACAAATTTAGCTTGATTATCGGTAACGGAGTCATCAAATCATTAACCGTAGCAACAAAAAGATCTTCTTCAATAGCATGGGCATTGTGGCCATGCTTTGGCATTGGAGCAGAGATCACATTCGGCTTTTCAGGGGCGTCGAATTCCACTTCCTTAGCGTCTATTAAATCCTGAATATTATTCTTGAGGGCCCAACAACTGTTGGTGTCGTGCCCCAAGCTGTCTGAATGATAAGCACATTTGGCATTGGCATGATAGTAAGGAGAAGTTGTATTCGGGTTTTATGGGGCCTCTCTCAAACTGGTAAGGTTTAACTTCATGAGATGGGGGAGAACCTGAGCAGGCGTCATGTTTATTTTGGTGAATTGCCTAGCAGGCGTTTCCACTCTCTGTTGGTTGGTTCTGGGTTGATTGTTTCTGGGCTGATCAACTGCAGACTTCTGAATCATTACAGCCCCCACCGCTGGCCGGCGCTCAAATCTTCCCTGACCTCTTTGGGAGTAGACGGATGAGACTTCTTTCTTTGCTGGAAAAGTCTTTTTGATGGCAGCGGAAGCAAATGTATCTTTTTGAATTTTACCGCTCTTGATTCCGGCTTTAACTCTTTCACCAGTTAGAATCAACTCGGTGAACCCCGCAGATGAACTTCCAATCAGGTGATTGAAAAAAGGACCAGACAGTGTACCCAAGAACACGTCTACAAGCTCTCTCTTAGATAGAGGTGGTTGAACTCGTCCTGCCAAGTCTCTCCATTTCTGGGCATACTCCTTAAAGCCTTCATTGGAGACCATGCCCATACTCTGTAATTGAGTACGGGTAGGTGCTAAGTCCGCATTATATTGATACTGTTTGTAGAAGGCAGCAGCCAAATCCTCCCAATTGTGCATATCAGACCTCTCTAGCTGGTAAAACCAATCCAACTGCATCCCTGCCAGACTGTCTTGAAAAAAGTGGACCCACATGTCCTTGTCAGAAGAATGAGGTTGAATTTTCCTGACGTAAGCCCGTAGGTGCATCTTTGGGAAAGACACCCCATCGTATTTAGCAAAAAGAGGCACTTTAAACTTGGGGGGAATGACAATCCCAGAAACCAAACCTAACTCTTTGAAATCCAGCCCAGGCACTCTTTGCACTTCCATAGCTGCCAGACATTCTTCCAGATTCTTGTACTTGTCATCTGCAGGAGGGTACTGCTGTTCAGAATAGTCTTCATCCTACTCCTCTTCTTCTTCCTCAGACTCAGATGGTACTGCAGCTCCCTTTCCTTTACCTACCCCTTCATCAGATGTTGAGGGGAAATCCAGGACCCTTCTAGCTTGACCTTAAAATATTCTACCCAAAGTAGCCACACCAACTCTCTTCTTTTTCTTTTCTCTTTCCTTCTCTAACAAAGCTTTAAGATCCTCCTAACCCTTTGCCAAGGTCATGAGTAGTTGTTGGAACTGTGAATTCTGCGCTTGTAAGTCTTTGACTGTCTGCTCTATATCCATCTTGCTGAAATAAACAGCAGAGAGATAAGGAAACCTGGTGTGAAGACCTGTTTATGCATATGATGAATGAAATGTATTCATGTAATGCATTTAAGGATTCAGAAATTCAAATTTGTTTTAAACAAAAAGGAACAAACGTCATATTAATGAGATAGAATTTGTTAGTACATAAATGCCCCATGGGCAAAATAATACAAAACTCTAATGTAAAAAGATGTTACGCATCCTTTTTGGTGCAATGTAGGTGTTGAGAGTCTGCTCTTCATGAAGTTGACGAGTAAGTTCTAAAACCTTCTTCTCACTGGCGTAGAATTGGGATTCAAACGTATCGCGTTCTCCCTTGAGCTGTATCCAACTCCTTTGCAAATCTTCTAGTGATTTTGGCATGTCAGGGTGTAGGAGGGTGTATGGAACCTCTCCTTCCATAACAGGCTCTTTGATCACAGGGAGAATGTAGGGGTAAGGCATCATAAGACTTTGGGCGCGGGTTCGTACCCACTTGAGGTAAGGCTCAAGGGGGATGGAATTCTTGTGTCCCAAGGTCTTACTGTCCACCTTGTTGGGCATCCTCCAAGCTCGGATAAACCTTTGTCGAAGTACTTAAGCGTCATTGTCAAAGTCAAAAACCAAGTCTGGAATCAGAATGTCATGTGGGTCATCCCTTCGGGCATACCCAAACTGTCTCAAAGCCAAGCAGGGGTTGTAGGTAATACCTCCCCTAATGCCAAGTAGTGGGACATTAGGGAATTCCCCATAACGATCAATGATGATGACATTTTCTCTGGACCGAGAATACCAATGAACACCTGAATGTGTAAGAGTCATCAATCGTTGTGACCACCTCAAGCCTTGCTCATTCTTCAAGACTGATTGGGGAAGGTGAGAAATAAACCACCTTGCTAGAAGAGGAGTGCAGCACATGAGAACACCTCTTTTCCTCATTGTTCGTGTGTGAAATGAGTGTAGGATGTCCCCAAGAAATGTAGGCACAAGATTCCGAGATATGAAAATCTTGATAGCATTCACATCTATAAGTTGATCAGGGTTTGGGAACAAAACCAACCCATAGATGAGAAGAGCCACAATCTCCTCAAAAGCTTGCAGATCTAGAGAATTCCAGCAGTCTTGTGCCTTCTTAAACAGAAACTTTGCCAAGAAACTTTTGATACCACTTCTGGTTTCCCAATGACCTATGATATCCGATGGTTGCAAGTGTAAGGCTTGAGCAACATCTTCAGGCTTTGTGTGATGCGGTGGGAGAACTGACTTGAGGTTTTGCGTTTGTGTTTGCAAATGTTTCGGTTTAGCAAGAGTCGCCACCGACTTTTTATTTTTTCCAAAGGAAAGGTCAAAAAGCATAGGAAAGACCTTTGAGATGTTTTCTTGGGTTCGGGGGGTAGATTATGAAAAGGGAAGGTGCTAGCACCCTTTTTATCCGTGGTTATCCACGGGCTCTTAGTTACTTGTTTAGATCACTTGCTTTGCTTTTCCAATTATTTGAAATGGTGTTTTATGTGTGGTTTTGAAAATGTTTTGAAAAGAGGCCATCGTTGTGGCAACCTTTGTAATGATTCTTGTTTGAATATATACAAAGCTGTATTGTCTTTTGAAAAGATTTCAATGTTTGAAAGTTTTGATTTGGGAAATGTTTTGAAATTGTCTTGTGAGGTGTGTTTGAAAATAGCAAGGATGTTTTGCAATTTTTGATCAAGTAACTAAGAGTTGTCTACCCTATTTTACTCAAAGATCTTTCCTATATGTTTTTAACCCTTTTGACAGTGTTGTTTTACCATTTCATTTAGTAAACAACCTTGTATTAGAATGTTAAACGGGACAGGCGCGGGTCATCGTATAGACCATGATAGCAATTGTGTTAAGCATCTTTAGCAATTTTTTGAGGGACTTGATCATTTTGTTTAGGAAACCAAGATAGCATCATCGAGGGACTATGATCTTTTGTTTTTGTTTTTATTTTTGTTTTTCCAAAATACTCAACATGCATAACACGGCCCATTTTTAAGGCAACAAGTGGATAAAACCCTAGGGGTGCAAGTGTGCACCGTGTTGTCAATTTACATGCTTTTTGTCTTTGTATTAGGTCAAGCTATTTGTTTTATTTTTGGACTGTTGGCATACAAACCATAATCTCTAATCATGGCATAATTGAAAGCGTAAACGCGTAAAATAAATCTACCACTATTACAACATGATTATGGGGAGGGGGATACAATTTTTGAATGGGGATTATTTGACAAGAAATTAAAACCCTAATTTTACTATTATATCCAAATTGAATCAATGGCATAAATAATAAATGAACAATATTTAAATAAACAAATTAAGTAAATATACAAAATATTATGCAAAAATGTTTATGTTTATTTTTTATGTATGTAAAAAATATTTATTGCAAATAGAAAGAAATAAATAAAAAAGATTATTTTTTTATTAAGGGTAAAACCCTAATTTTCTTTTAAGAATGTAAATATATTAAATATACTATTTATAAGCAATAAAATAAAATAATGTATATACAAAAATAAAATATATTTAGAAAAAGTATTATTTAAGTATAAATAATAATAAAAAATAAAAGTATACTATTTTCATGTTTTTATTCTCAAGTATTTATTAAATAAAATAAAAGTGTATATATATATATATATATATATATATATATATATATATATATATATATATATATATATATATATATATATATATATATATATATATATATATATATATATATATATATATATATATATATATATATATATATATATATATATATATATATATATATATATATATATATATATGTGTCAAAACAGTTATTGTCTTTATGTATTTTAGGAAGGTTTATATTTGCAGTAATTCTGTAACAGCTGTATATCTTGCTAATTATTAGGTTTATTTATTTAGGATCAATCCCATAATCACAAGGATTTGTTTTCTTAGAACTAGCTGTCCAATTCCCTAAAATAGACTACAAGCTCATGTATATATACAGGTCCAGTGACCTCATAATAATACAACAACAATATTATTTATTCTAAATTTGATATGGTATCAGAGCTCCCGATCCTTGGGAGTCTCTGACCGTGCTTGTAAACCCTAAGTTGCAGCCTTCATTGCTGCACTACCTTTATACCTTGTCGCCGATTTCATTGCAGCGCAACCTTCTCTACCTTGATCGCACCTGGTCATGGCTGAGATTGTGGATCCTATTCTGGAAACTGGGGACAGATCCCAGACTGCCGGAGAATTGCAGAATGTTCATTCTGCTTATCGGTTAAATGGGAAGAATTTTCTCAAATGGTCTCAACTTATTAGGACCATCTTGAAAGGAAAAGGAAAGGTCAGTCACCTAACTGATAGTGCACCTGATGAAACAAATCCCAACTTCAAATCATGGGAAGAAAAAGACTCCATGATCATGGCGTGGCTGTGGAATTCAATGGTCCCAGAAATTAGTGATACCTGCATGTTTCTTAAATCAGCAAAGGAAATTTGGGAGGCAGTAGAACAAACGTATTCTAAGGCCAAGGATGCTGCCCAAATTTATGATGTAAAGGTGAAAACTGTGGCTGCCAAACAGGGAAGCAGATCTGTTACAAAATATGCTAATCAACTCAAGTCTCTATGGATGGAATTGGACCACTATCGAGTTATAAAAGCAAAATGTTCAGAAGACTCAGCAATCCTTAAGGAGTATATTGAACAAGATAGAGTCTATGATTTTTTGGTAGGCCTAAATCCTGAATATGACCAGGTCCAAATCCAAATCCTGGGAAAAGAGAAAGTCCCAGGGCTTAATGAAGTGGTAGCCATTATCCGGAGTGAAGAAAGCAGAAGAGGATTGATGCTCGAGACCTCAATAACTGAAAGTTCGGCAATGATAGCTGAAGGAGGAACAATCATGGTTGCTAACCAAAGGAGAAGCGGGGTTCCCAACATGGAGAAAAAACATGAGGATATCTGGTGTACCCACTGTAACAAGCCGCGTCACGCAAGGGAGAAGTGCTGGAAATTACATGGGAAACCCCCAAGCCGAGAATGGGGGCCGAAAGGAGGTCCTCCCAAAAAAGGAGGGCAAGGGCAAGCACACATCAGTCATGGACAAAGTGAAGGATCTGGCCAGCTGAATCATGAAGAGATAGAGCGGGTAAGATCCTTCCTTAGTAAATTGGAGAAGCCTACAGGTACATGCTCCTTAACATATTCTGGTAAGTTTCCACTTTATTTTGGGCTTAATGTTTCAGATACACCATTTACACATTATTGGATATTAGACTCTGGAGCCACTGACCATATGACCCCTCTACCCAAATATTTCTCCATATATTCCCCATGTCCTAGCAGCAAGAAAATTTCCACAGCAGATGGAACTCTTATGACTGCAGCAGGACAAGGAGAGGTCCAAATAAACCCATCCATAACATTAAAAAATGTCCTTCATGTCCCTAAATTATCCACCAATATGATTTCTATACAAAAACTCACAAAAGATCTCTCCTGTAATGCTGTTTTTCATAACAACTCTTGTATACTGCAGGACAAGAACTCGGGGAAGACGATTGGACATGCTAGAGAATGGAATGGCCTATACTACATGGAGGATCCTAATCTGCCTACCAATAGCTGCTCTCTCATATCTGAATCCACCATGACCAACATAGAGAAAGTTCAACTATACCATTGCCGGCTAGGACACCCTTCATTTCGAGTTGTAAAAGTGCTTTTCCCTTTCTTGTTTAAAAATTTAAATGTGGAGAGTCTCCACTGTGATGTGTGTGAGTTTGCTAAACACAAGCGTGTACCTTTTCCCATTAGCAATAAGATGAGTCCTTGCCCATTTTTTCTTGTTCACACTGATGTATGGGGTCCTGCTTACGTTCCTAATATCTCAGGTGCTAAATGGTTTTTAACCTTCATAGATGATTGTACCCGGGTGACTTGGGTTTTTCTTTTAAAACAAAAATCTGAAGTTAGCTCTGTGTTTTTTCAGTTTGTCTCAATGATTAAAAATCAATTTGGGGTCGGTATCAAAAGAATTAGGTCTGATAATGCCAAGGATTATTTTAACCTTGTACTAAACTCTTTTTGCCAAAAGGAAGGGATAATCCATGAGTCCTCATGTGTAAACACACCCCAACAGAATGGGATTGCAGAAAGGAAAAATGGGCACCTATTAGATCAAACTAGAGCTCTACTTTTTCAAAACCATGTTCCTAAGAGATTTTGGGGGGAAGCCCTTCTTACTGCCACCTATCTCATAAATAGGTTGCCCACTAAAATCTTAGACTCAAAAAGCCCCATGGAAGTCCTATCCTCATTCTACCCACACTTGGATCCTACAAATAAACTCCAACCTAGAATATTTGGGTGTGTATCCTTTGTGCATGTTCATAGTAACGAAAGGAGGAAATTGGACCCTAGGGCTGTCAAATGTGTATTCTTAGGGTACTCTACCACACAAAAAGGATACAAATGTTTTCACCCCCTATCAAAACAATTCTATGTGTCAAGAGATGTCACCTTCAACGAACGAGAGAGCTACTTTGGGCAGCCTCATCTTCAGGGGGAGAATGTAAGAGAGGAAGATGAGACTCTCATGCTTCCAAATATGACATTTGGACCTGAAATTGGGACAAATGGCATTGATGTCCCTGAAACTGAGAGAACAGCAGGACCTGCACTTGAACCAACAGCAGGACCTGCACTTGAACCAACAGCAGAACCTGCACCTACACCTGTACCTGAACCAACAGCAAGACCTGCACCTGAACCTGCACCTAATGGTGGAAAATTTGGGAAAAATCTGGTATATTCAAGGAGAGAAAAGGCCATTCTAGAATCTGGCAATGTCCAAGAGTCCAGCCCATCATCACTGCATGAGGTAACACTTCCGAATCCTATAAATTCCAATGATTCTAATGAGTTTGTTTTTGAAAATTTAGAAGCACAGATGGACCAAAATCTAGACTTACCCATTTCCCTTAGAAAGGGAACTAGAGCATGCACCCAACAACCACTTTACCCACTATCAAATTTCTTATCCTTTGAAAAATTCTCACCTACCCATAAAACCTTCCTCACAAACCTCAACTCCACACACACACCTTCCTCTGTATCTGAAGCATTATCTAATATGAAATGGAAACAAGCCATGGATGTGGAAATGGAGGCGTTAAGCAAGAATAGAACATGGGAACTTGTCACCCTACCAATTGGAAAAAAAACAGTAGGATGCAAGTGGGTATATACAGTAAAGTACAGGGCTGATGGGACCATTGAACGTTACAAGGCAAGATTAGTGGCCAAAGGCTTCACTCAAACCTATGGAATTGATTACTTGGAAACATTTTCCCCGGTTGCTAAGATGAACACGGTCAGAGTAATATTGTCATTAGCAGCAAATTATGGTTGGGACCTGCAACAGTTCGATGTGAAGAATGCTTTTTTACATGGAGACCTTGAAGAAGAAATATACATGGAGTTGCCCCCTGGTTACAATGGACAGGTTGCTGCTGGAACTGTTTGTAAGCTAAGAAAGGCTCTATATGGGCTGAAACAATCCCCAAGAGCGTGGTTTGGAAGATTCACCAAGGTTATGTTAGGTCTGGGCTACAAACAGAGCCAAGGGGATCACACATTATTTATCAAACATTCAGTTTCAGTGGGAGTAACAATTTTATTGGTGTACGTAGATGATATTATAGTAAGTGGGGATGACAAAAAGGAGCAACAAATGTTAGGTGAATGCCTTGCCACGGAATTCGAGATCAAGACATTAGGGAGACTTAAATATTTTTTGGGAATTGAAGTGGCCCATTCCAAGAAAGGAATCTTCATATCTCAGCAAAAGTATATTACTGACTTGCTTAAAGAAACAGGTAAGACAGCCTGTAGACCAGCAAGTACCCCAGTTGATCCAAATATAAAGCTGGGAAGTGCGGAGGAGGATATTGCAGTGGACAAGGAAATGTATCAAAGACTTGTGGGAAGACTTATTTACTTATCTCACACTAGACCAGACATTGCTTTTGCTGTAAGTCTAGTCAGCCAATTTATGCACCAACCAAAGGAAGCACATTTACAAGCTGCTCTTAGAATTGTCCAGTATTTGAAAGGGACCCCAGGAAGAGGGATTTTGTTCAAACGAAACAAGAGTGTAAGTCTTGAAGCATATACGGATGCGGACTATGCGGGGTCAGTGGTAGATAGGAGATCAACTACTGGATACTGCACCTTCCTTGGTGGAAAGCTCGTGACTTGGAAGAGCAAAAAACAGAGTGTAGTAGCTAGATCGAGCGCAGAAGCAGAATTTCGAGCAATGGCCCAAGGAATATGTGAACTTCTATGGTTGAAGATTATATTGGAAGACTTGAAGATAAGATGGGATGAACCTATGAGGTTATATTGTGACAACAAATCTGCAATTAGTATAGCCCACAACCCGGTGCAGCATGATAGAACTAAACATATCGAGGTTGACAGACACTTTATCAAGGAAAAACTAGACAGTGGCATGATTTGCACACCATATGTATCCACTCAGAATCAACTTGCAGACATACTCACCAAGGGGCTGAACTGCAGATACTTCGAAAGAATTATATCCAAGCTGGGAATGGAAAACACCTATTCACCAGCTTGAGGGGGAGTGTCAAAACAGTTATTGTCTTTATATATTTTAGGAAGGTTTATATTTGCAGTAATTCTGTAACAGCTGTATATCTTGCTAATTATTAGGTTTATTTATTTAGGATCAATCCCATAATCACAAGGATTTGTTTCCTTAGAACTAGCTGTCCAATTCCCTAAAATAGACTACAAGCTCATGTATATATACAGGTCCAGTGACCTCATAATAATACAACAACAATATTATTTATTCTAAATTTGATTATATATATATATATATATATATATATATATATATATATATATATATATATATATATATATATATATATATATATATATATATATATATATATATATATATATATATATATATATATATATATATATATATATATATATATATATATTAATTATATTAGTTATGTACAATAAAAATAAAATAAAATATATACAAGACAAAAATATATTTAGAACAATATTTTTTGAGTGTAAATAAAATAAAGAATAAAAATAAAAGTATAATGTTATTATATATTATTTTCAAGTTTTCAATAAATAAAAGTATATACTAATTAAATTGTTTTTATGTTAGAAAAAATAAAAATAAAATACAAAATAAATGTGAAAATTTATAAAAATATTTTTTGATATTTTTTATGTTTGAAAAATAAGAAAATAAAGTCAGAAATGAAAATAAAATAACAAAATGCAAAAGTATGAAGAAATGGGCCAGAGGGGTGCAATCAACAAAATGGGGTGTCAATAGTGAGCCAGGACCAAGCCCAGCCCACCAGACTTCATCTTCAACCTTTGTTCAAACGCGCGCGCCCTGTACACAAATACCAGATCCTGCATACGTGCTCTAATGCAAAATCACATAACATCAAAGTTATAGCATTTTTCAAGACGAATTCAGCCATATAAGAAACTTGTCCTAACTCTCAAAGACCAGAGAGAATTTCTCTGGCCCTAAATCTTAACCTATTTTTTTTAGGATGTTCATGGACCAAATTCTCTTAGCATGCTTAACTAAAATGAAAACTGAGCATATGTACAACTTCATGGATATGAATACTACATTCCTTATTCACAAACCTAAGCCTAATTGTTCCTAAATAGAGAGATAGGAAGTTGACAAAAACCTGTTTTAGTTGATTTCGTGTCTGACAATGTGGAGCTTTTCAATGAGGCCTGAGGTGTTTGGGAGCTTGCTTGAACTTCCCCTGACCTTCTCCAATGCCTAGCTTGCCTTGAATGTGCTTAAACAAGCCTACAAAACTCAACCTACACAAGCTGAAATCAAAAATGGCAAACCTTGTAAATGGAGTTACAGTTGGTGTTTAAGGGTTTGGATAGCTTGGATAGGTTGTATGGAAGGTGTTTCAACAAGTTTGGGACAAAACGCACGAGCAACTTGTGAGATAGAACTCAAGATGCAGATGCTGCCCTATTTTGCCAATGGAAGGTGATTTTTTGCTATGGGAGGTTTCAGGACTCAAAGGCTCGTGTTTTAGGTTCAATACAATGTGTAAAAATTGTCTCAAAAGCTTGCACCAGTTGGTTCTATCTGATGTTCAAGTTATGTGAATTTGGACAAGTTTCTTGGTTATGAAGCAAAACATGAGAAGTGATGGAAGACAAGCCTGTACAGGCTATCTATAAGCTTGCATACTATGCCCTTGGCCCCTCAAGTTTGTGGATTTGATTTGCTGTATAAGATATGGCTCAATGCTCAAGGATTCAGTTTTGACATAAAGCAAGATTTAAGCAAAAATGGTAATGTACCTTTTACCATTTTTGGATTAATCTAATGTGCAAACCTCTAATGACCAAAACAATGCCTTAGACCAATGGACGTGCATTTAATTATTGAGTGTGGAATGGTTTTGAGGCCTGTAATCTAGTGCAAAGCAAGCTGATTAGAGTTTGCAACTTGTATCAATATGAACATGCCATGGATAAAAAGTGAGTTTTTGCCAACTTCAAGCCTTCGATTCTCCCTAACCACAAATGAGTTTGGAGAGTTCTTGGAAATTTTGTAAATCTTGCAACATGCTCTAAATTCCATCTTTGAAATGCAATTTGAGATTCCAAGTGGAACTATGTGAAAAATGGCCATGCAGATAGGTCAAAATCCTGCCTAAACTAGGACAAAATTTCACTAAGTTAAAAGTTTCATGGACCCTTGTTCCAAAAATCATAACTTGAGATCCAAGCTTATTTTGGGAAAACTTTGTGAATAAAAGTTGTATAATTTGTGGAGGACTACAACTTTCATGTTGGAAGTTTTGTTTGAATCCAATTGTATCATGGTGAAAATGTTGGGCAAAGTTAGGAAAAATTAAGAAATTTTCATAACTTAGAAAAATTCTAAGTTATGAAAATTTTCAACTTTAAACCCTAATTTGCAAAATTGGGTTTCTTGATGAATAAGTTTCATGTTTTGACACATATTGATGAAAAATGACCCTTGGCACTTGATTTTGACCAAAAAGTCAAAGTTTGACTTTTCAGTGTACAGTCAAAATTTGATCAGTTGACTGAAAAATTCATCTGTCAATCCAATGCAATTGAGATCTTTTGAACTTTTTGAATAGGTCAATATGATGCCATTGAGTCCTTGAATCCATGCTTTAACTCAATTTGCCATTGGCTAAGTCAAAAAAATCAGAAATTGCCCTTGTGTAGTCAAAACCCTAAAAATGACCATTTTGCCCTTTTGGTGATCTGATCAAATTTCTTGTGGAGTTGTGGTCCAAACTTGATCAAATGTTTCATATGAGTTTATAAGGTTGATGTGGGTAAAAATTTATGAGGTTTAATTGTAAATTAGCCACAGTTGACTTTTTCCCCAATATAGTTGATTTCTAGGTCAACTGTCCAATTGACTGGGTAAAAATTTATTCAAGGCTTGAAACTTGGTATGGACAATATTATAAGTCCAACATGAAGTATGAAAGCCAATTTGAGCATTAGAAGTCCAAAATTCCTTGTGCAAACTCAAACCCTAATTTAGGTCAACAATGCAAGGAGATGGCTTGAGCAGAGCAAACCCTAGCTTGATCTTTAGTTCAAAGAGCCTTGTGATGAGAAATATTGAAAAATGAGAGGGAAAATTTTGGGGTACAACAGTTGCCCCTGTTCAATCTTCTTGAACCTGAAGAGTTAGATTGGCGAGTTTGGCCTTTCGTGACTCGAAGGTAAAAGAGGATTGGACACTAGAGTGCCCGTAAATTTGCACTCGTCAGAGTATAGCTGAGGGAATGGGCTTAAAGATGCCATTTGGAAGATGGGACAAAATCTTGTCAGAGATGGGCTTAAAGATGCCATCCAAGAATGATTGATCGTATAAGAGATTCCTTTGTGAGGGTACATACACCTGTTGTTGAGGAGTACTATGCCGGGGAATGCTGGTCTCTGTTGTGGTAGAAATAGAACTTCAGTCGTCTGTTATTCTACTGGGGAGTCATCTTTCGGTTGGAGAGGTGATAGTGAACTATTATCGGGTCAACATCCAAGCTTTATAGTCTTGTACTTCCTATCTGGTCAACATCCAGGCTTCAGAAGGAAATCAAATGGTTATCCGGTCGCATCCGGTTTTCCTTTTTGATTTGGGGCCTACTAATATCCGGTTGAATTCGGGCTTCAAAGTAATTGGCCAAGTAAACTGTTATTTGGTCAACATCCAAGCTTCACAGTGTACCTTACTGTTATCTGGTCAACATCCAGGCTTCACAGTGTTGTATTACTATCTGGTCAACATCCAGGCTTCACGATACTTTGCTTCCTATCTGGTCAACATCCAGTCTTCAGAAGGAAATCAAATGGTTATCCGGTCGCCTCCGGGTTTCCCTTTGACTTTGGGGCCTACTAATATCCGGTTGAATCCGGGCTTCAAAGTAATTGGCCGAGTAAACTATTATTTGGTCAACATCTAAGCTTCACAGTGTACCTTACTGTTATCTGTTCAAAATCTAGGCTTCACAGTCTTGTATTGCTATCTGGTCAACATCCAGGTTTCACAATACTTTGCTTCCTATCTGGTCAAAATCCAGTCTTCAAAAGAAATTACAGGGGATTCAATTATTCTCTGGTCGATCTCTAGGCTTTAGCATAATCAAGGTATTATCTGGTCGAATCCAGGCTTCATAACTAAAGCAGGAATCTGCCCCTTGATTTGAATAAGCAAACAAGAGAGTATCTGTATCTGGAGCATCTCTAAGCCGTTTTCTGAGCTTTGAATATATGTCTTAGGCAGCTATCAATTCCATCCTGAAAAGGGTATAACATTAGCTGAAACACAAAGTTATGTTGCATGAAATGTATGATGCAATATATGTGTTTTGTCAATGCTCATGATCTATGAATGTGATGTATGCGTATGTAAGCTAATTAGCTGTCTTGCTGAGGAGAATAAATCCTTGGGTAGCTGGATATAATAAAATCTTTGACTGCTGTCGGGGAAAATAAATCTACAACCACTTGTGGAAATTCAAGATCTTTGACAACCTCTGTGGGGAAAAGCTATACTGCTGGGGAGATCAGGAGTTTGGGTTGTATGCCAATCTAATGGGGACTTCAAGAGTGAGGATCTCCGTTCTGTGGGGAATATCAGGGGAAAACTGAATGGTTTCCGCTGGGGGTTAATAGATCAAAATTTCATCTCCGTTGGGGATCTTCATGACATGCTGATTTGATCATGGTGACTTCACTGGGGAAGAATAACTCTCTGAGGAATTATCTGGTTTCAAAATGACTCTTCAGGGATAAGGGAGGAAACTGGATGGTCTCCATTGGTGTTCAAAGGCTGAAGTTTTGGCTCCGCTTGGGAAAGAAAGTTTCATCCTTACTGAGGGTTTGCGGTTCAAAGTTTTGCTACGCTGGGGATCGGGAGCTTGAAAACTCAACTCTGATGGGGATTCTTGAAACTTAACTCCGCTGGGGATATGCATTTCAAGGCTTCAACTCCGTTGAGGGCCTGGATGATGTACTGCAGGGGATTTCTCCTGGAATAGCCTAAAGACATTTTCCTATACTTTCATCCTATCAGTAATTATCCTTTCTCATTTTGTTTTATTTGTAAGTAGTGATTATATTCAAAGGCATATGCTCATTTAATAAATCATTGGACGTTTTCAAATAAAACACAAGTGTAAAAAGAAAGAAAATGCAAACAAATTTCCGTACTTTGAAGTATCTTTATATTAACTTTGTGTAAGTATTTTGTACAAAGGAAACATACATCCTAATAAGAGAATGTTGTCATAAAATTGAGAAAGTTTTTATACAAAGAAAGATGGCTATGTGCAACAATTCCATGGGGTTCCCATTCTGCTATAACCTTCGCAACTCTGAGTATCTTGTCCATTCGCCGCTTCGTCCGCAGATGATTGGATTGATCAGAAGCTTGGAGCTTATCCGTGGATAGATTGTCCTTAAAGTGATCCGACGAGACATAGTCATACGCTTTAATTCCCTACCTTTTGCCTGGACCGCCCTTTCGGGTTTTCGATCCACCGGGAAACCCTTTTTTGCCCAAGTCGCCCTTTCGGGTTTTCAACTTGCTGGGTGTACAGATTTTTTTGTTTATCCCTAATTTTTACCTGAACCGCCCTTTCGGGTTTCCGATTCATCGGGATGTCCATTTTTGCCCAAGTCGTCCTCTCGGGTTTTCGACTTGTCGGGTCGTTTATGCGTAGTATCTTTTGACTATGTCTGCGTTCGCAGGGTGCGGCAGGTCATCACCGTCCATGGTGGTTAGAATCATAGCCCCACTAGAAAAGATGTTTTTGATCACAAATGATCCTTCGTAAGTAGGAGTCCATTTGCCCCTGGGATCATTTTGCGGCAAGATGATCCGCTTGATTACAAGATCTCCGACTTGATACACCTGACGTCTGACTTTCTTGTTGAAAGCCTTGATCATCCGTTTTTGATACGTCTGACCATGACAAACAGCAGTAAGTCGCTTCTCATTGATTAAATTAAGTTGATCAAGTCGGGTCTGAATCCAATCGTCTTCACTTAAACAAACATCCTTCATAATTCTCAAAGAAGGGATCTGAACTTCCATAGGTAAAACAGCTTCCATGCCATATACCAATGAAAAGGGGGTTGCCCCGGTTGAAGTACGCACCGTGGTACAATATCCGTGCAGAGCAAACAGTAACATCTCATGCCAGTCCTTGTAGGTGACTGTCATCTTTTGAATGATCTTCTTGATATTTTTGTTCGTAGCTTCAACAACACCGTTCATCTTTGGCCGATAGGGAGATGAATTGTGATGTTGAATCTTGAACTGCTCGCAAAGAGCGGTAATCACAATGTTATTCAGGTTTGTACCGTTGTCCGTGATGATACGGTCAGGGATACCGTACCGGAAAATGAGGTTCTGCTTGATGAAGCGGGCAACCACATTCTTTGTAACGGAGGCGAAGGAAGCTGCTTCGACCCACTTGGTAAAGTAATCAATAGCCACCAGGATGAAGCGATGTCCATTGGATGCTGTAGGCTTGATCTCTCCAATCATATCGATTCCCCACATTATGAATGGCCAAGGAGCTGTTAGAACATTGAGGGGAACTGGAGGAATATGTACCTTGTCAGCATAGATTTGGCATTTGTGAAAAGTACGGGAATATTGATGACATTCAGCCTCCATGGTAGACCAGTAGTAGACTGCCCTTAGAATCTTCTTAGCCATCGTATGTCCACTCAAGTGGGTGCCAAATGTTCCACTATGCAGTTCAATCATGATCTGTTCAGCTTCAACCTTGTCCACACAACGAAGCAGAACACAATAATGGTTGCGCTTGTATAGGATACCATTGCTCAGGAAGAACTTGGCAGCAAATCTCCTTAAGAACTTTTTGTCGTTGACTGAAGCTCCTTCAGGGTATTCTCGAGTCTTGAGATACCTTTTGATTTCATGAAACCAAGGTTGTTCCACTACTTCTACGGTATTAATCTCGTGACAATGTGCAGGTTCGTCCATTCGTTCAATGGTGATTTGAGGTGCCTCATTATCCTAGTTAAGTTTAAACATGGATGACATTGTAGCTAGAGCATCCGCTAGCTGATTTTCTTCTCGCGGGAAGTGCTCGAAGGTAACCTGCTCGAAATGAGGTAACAATGTCAGGACATGTTCTTTGTATGGGATGAGATTAGGATGTTTAGTGTCCCACTCTCTTTTGATTTGACTGATAACCAAAGCTGAGTCCCCAAATACAACCAAAGATTTGATTCCTAGGTCAATCGCAGCCTTGAGACCAAAGATACAAGCTTCATACTCGGCCATGTTGTTGGTGCAGCTGAAGTAGAGTCTAGCAATGAAAGGTGTATGGCAATCTTCTGGAGAAATAAGTACTGCGCTGATACTGTTGCCAAGTGCATTTGAAGCACCATCAAAGTATAGGGTCCATCGGGATCCTTGCTCAGGTCCGTCATACGGTCCGTTACCTTCAATGTTGTCCAATGTCATAATGTCCTCGTCAGGGAAGTCGAACCTCATAGATCGGTAATCTTTGATAGCTTGATGAGCCAGATGATCGGCTAGTACACTCCCCTTTATAGATTTTTGGGTTGTGTACTGGATATCATACTCAGTCGGGATCATCTGCCATCTAGCGATTCTTTCGGATAAAGCAGGTTTCTTAAAGATGTACTTGATCGGATCCATTTTGGAAATCAGCAAAGTGGTATGTGTCAACATATACTACCTTAGCCAGCGAGAAGCCCATGCCAAAGCGCAACAAGTTTTCTCGAGCAGTGAGTAGCGAGTCTCACAGTCGGTAAACTTTTTGCTAAGGTAATAAATGGCATGCTCTTTTCGACCAGACTCGTCATGTTGGCCCAATACGCACCCCATTGAATTATCCAAAACAGTCAGATACATGATTAACGGCCTTCCTTCGACGGGTGGCATCAAGATAGGAGGTTCTAACAAATACTCCTTGATCTTATCGAAAGCAACTTGACAGTCATCATTCCATTCAACCACCTGATCTTTCTTCAATAACTTGAAGATTGGTTCACATGTAGAAGTTAGATGAGAAATGAACCTTGCAATGTAGTTTAGGCGTCCCAAGAAACCTCTGACCTCCTTTTCAGTGCGGGGGGCAGGCATTTCTCGTATAGATTTGACTTTAGCAGGATCAACCTCGATGCCTTTGTTACTGACGATGAATCCCAAAAGTTTACCGGACCTGACTCCGAAAGTGCACTTGCTAGGGTTCAGTCTGAGCTTGTATTCCTTTAACCTAACAAACAGCTTTTGCAGATGGTCGAGGTGTTCTTCTTCTGTTTGTGAATGGGCTATCATATCATCTATGTAGACTTCGATCTCATGATGTATCATGTCATGAAACAAAGCTACCATGGCTCGCTGATAGGTTGCCCCGACATTCTTCAGTCCGAATGGCATCACTTTATAGCAGAAGGTACCCCACTGCGTAACAAAAGTAGTCTTCTTCATGTCTTCGGGGGCCATTTTGATCTGATTGTACCCTGAAAATCCGTCCATGAAAGAGAATACCTTGTGTTGAGCTGTGTTGTCAACCAAGATGTCAATGTGTGGTAGTGGAAAATCATCTTTAGGGCTAGCCCTATTTAAGTCTTTGTAGTCCATACACATTCTGACTTTGCCGTCCTTATTAGGCATGAGCACAATGTTAGCAACCCATTGTGGATAGGAAGTAACAGCCATAAAGCCAACATTGAACTACTTCATCACTTCAACTTTGATCTTTTCGGACATGTCGGGCCTCATTCGGAGGACTTTCTGTTTGATTGGTGGACATTCTTCTCTTGTAGGGAGACGGTGAACCACAATATCTGTATCCAGTCCCGGCATGTCTTCATAGGACCGGGCGAAGATCTCAACATATTCATTCAACAGCTGAACTAAGCGCTCTTTGAAACTTGGCTCCAGGTTGACACCCACTTTAACCTTTTTTCTGTCTTCCTCTATTCCCAAATTGATAGTCTCTAAAAACTCTTCGTGGGGCAGAATAGCCTTTTCTTCTTGTTGCAAAAGTCTACACAACTCTCCAGGCACTTCACAGTCTTTATCACCTTCATACTCGACATGATTGACCAGATCTTCAGAGTCACTGAAGGCCATAGCAGAATTGTTACCCATGGAATCCGGTGTGGATGGGTACCTGCATTTTGTGAGTGTGGGTGTGTGTAAGGGATAGCCACCTTTAAACAAAATAAAATGTAAGAAGAAAGAAAATGAACACAAAAGTTTATATATGAAAACGTCCATGATTCATTAAAAATGGCATATGAAAATGAAGAATCAAAACCCTTACAAATGGACCTATATGCCCCGGGTAAGGCATAAGGCGAAAAGAGTGTACGAATTGTTTAATAATTATTATAGACCAAACAGGAAATGTTCAAAAGATAAATTACTGATTGATGAAAGTAATGGGAACGAAGTCTTTCGCCTCCCAGTTGTTCAGTCCCCCTTCAATAGTTGGAAAGATCCAATCTTCAAAATTTCTCTCATCTTCAACATCTTCCAAAGCATGAACTCCATGATGAGTGATCTTTAATGGTGGTCCTCCATCCCTGGAGCGACGCACAACCTTCTGACCGGCAGCAGTGAAACCCAAACCGCACTTATCTGTCTTGTAAGGAAAATCTGGCAGTTGACCCCATACTGTACTTCCTCCTTCCTTGACTACAGCCTCTGCATCTTTAAGGGATGACATCCGGGACACAGGCTTGGTAATGATGGGCACATCATTCATTGTCTTGGCTACCGCAACCTCAGGATAAACCTCTTCAAAGTGTTGGAAAGGTGTTTCTATGAATTCACCATCTAACTTCACGTAGCAGAAAGAGTTAAGGTGGCTTATCATATACTCCTCCTCACCATGGACCGTTATGATTTTACCCTGGACTGGATATTTGAGCATTTGGTGTAGAGAAGAAGTGACTGCCCTAGCATTGTGGATCCATGGCCTTCCCAACAAGCATGAATATGAAGGACGGATGTCCATCACATAAAATGTAGAGTTGAAAATTTCCGTTCCCACCTTAATTGGGATGTCCACCTCTCCGTGAACCATCCACTTAGAACCATCGAAGGCTCTAACAATGATATTACTGGGATTTAAGGCCAAACCTTCACAGTCTAGCCTGTCCAATGCTTTCTTTGGTAGGACATTTAAAGATGACCTGGTATCAACCAGAACATGAGCCAGTGTGGTCCCTCTGCACTCTACCGAAACATGCAGCGCATCATTATGCTTTCTTCCCTTAGATGTTAGATCGGCGTTAGAGAAACCAAGACCATTATCGGCTGTAAGGCTAGCTACGTACTCTTGAAACTGATCCGCAGAAGTTTCTTGAGGCACATGCGCCGTCTTCAGGAATTTGATCAAGGCTTTGGCATGAGCCTCGGAACAGAGTAATAGATCCAGCATAGAGATTTTTGAAGGGGTTTGCCCCAGCTGCTCTACGACATCATAGTCGCTCTTCTTAATTATCTTTAAAATCTCCTCCATTTCCTTTTGGGTGGTCTCGGGGATAACCAAAGGCTGAGCCCTCGTCCTGACGGGCGCTTCTTCGATTCCCTTACCTTTATCAGCAATAACAGCAGAGGGTACAACTTCAGGAGTAACAATTTCTTCGATCATCAGACTTCGCAGAGATATCTTGACTGGCATAAGAGCACTTGAGGGTCCGAAGACTTCCCTTGGAGGAGCAATCTCCGGAGATAAGATTCTTCCACTACGAGTTATCTTACTTGTCCCTGCAATATTTCCTATGTCAGGAGTTTCTTCATTGGAACTTTCTTCGACTGATTCGATCTTCTTAACACCGTGGTAGAAGATTTCTCCTCCATAATTCCACGGTATTGTCTTGTTGGACTTATATGGGATAGGCGCCGACATGGTAATCTTCAGCGGTACAAACTTTGGATCGGGTGTAATCTTAACAGGCCTTTTGCAGGTCTTGGAAAGATTGTCGGAAATGGTGATTATAGCAACATCATTGATTGGAGTAACAGGAGTAACATGAGTAATAGTAGCAACAAGAGTTTTCTGAAAGAGGATCTCTTGAGTATCCATCAGGAGTTGGATGCCTGACTTTAACAACGGACAGTCGGATTGCAAGTTTGAACAAAAGTAACAATCTTTTTCACAGCCTGGGAAAATCCCGGCTTTCAACAGATTCATCTTGGTCATTGGCAACGGTCATTAAGTCATCAACAGCGGTAACATGAAGATCTTCTACAATAGCATGGACATTATGACCATGTTTTGGCATAGGAGCAGATATCACATTAGGTTTTTCGGGGGCATCAAACTCCACCTCCTTGGCATCTATTAAATCTTGGATCTTGTTTTTGAGGGCCCAACAGTTGTTGGTGTCGTTCCCTATACTGTCGGAATGGTAAGCACATTTAGCATTGGCATGGTAAAAAGGAGAAGTCGTATTCGGATCTTGTGGCGGATCTCTCAAGGTTGTAAGGTTCAGCTTTAAGAGATGGGGAAGGACCTGGGCCGACATCATGTTTATCTTGGTGAACTGCCTAGCAGGCCTTCCTCCTCTTTGTTGGTTGGCTCTTGGTTGATCGTTTCTAGGTTGATCAGTTGCTGTCTTTTGGATCATCACAGCCCCCATCATTGACCTGCGCTCTACTCTTCCTCAACCTTTCTGAGAGTAAACAGCTGACACCTCCTTCTTGGCTGGAAAAGGTTTTTTGACAGCGACAAAAGTAGATGTATCTATCTGAATTTTACCACTCTTGATGCCAGCTTCAACTCGTTCCCTAGTTAGAATTAATTCAGTGAACCCTACCGATGAACTCCCTATTAGGTGATTAAAGAATGGACCAGACAGCGTCCCTAAAAACATATCAACCAGCTCTCTTTCAGACAATGGTGGCTGCACCTTTCCAGCCAGGTCCCTCCACTTCTGGGCATACTCTTTAAAGCCCTCATTAGAATCCATACCCATACTCTGTAGTTGAGTACGAGTAGGCGCTAAATCTGCGTTATATTGGTATTGTCGGTAGAAAGCAGCAGCCAGATCCTCCCAGTTATGAACATCATATCTCTCAAGTTGATAGAACCAGTCCAATTGCGTACCCGACAAACTATCTTGAAAAAAGTGGACCCACAGATCCTTATCAGAAGAGTGAGGTTGGATATTTCTGATGTAGGACCGCAGATGCATCTTCGGACAGGACAACCCATTGTATTTAGCAAATGTAGGCACTTTGAATTTGGGGGGAATGACGATTCCAGCAACCAACCCTAGTTTTTCAAAATCCAGCCCATAAACCCTTTTTACCTCCATAGCTCCCAACCGCTCTTCCAGATTTTTATACTTGTCGTTTGCGGGAGGGTACTGCTGTTCAGAGTAATCTTCATCCTCTTCTTCTTCTTCCTCTTCAGCCTCAGACTCGGAAGGTACCGCAGCTCCCTTTCCTTTACCAACCCTTCATCAGATGTGGAAGGGAAGTCCAAGACCCTTCTAGCTTGGTTCTCAAATCTTCTTCCCAGAGTGGCCACACCAGCCCTTTTCTTTTTCTTCTTTTCTTTTTCCTTCTCTTTCTCTAACAGTGCTTTAAGGTCCTCTTGACCCTTTGCCAAGGTCAAGAGGAGTTGTTGGAATTGCGAATTCTGTGCTTGCAGATCTTTGACCGTCTGCTCTATATCCATCTTGCTGAAATAAATAGCAGAAAGATAAGGAAACCTGGTGTGAAGACCTGTTTATGCATATTATGAATGATATGTATTCATGTAATGCATTCAAGGATTCAGAAATTCAAAGTTGTTGCAGACAAAAAGGAACACACGTCATATTAATAAGAAGAAATTTGTTAGTACATAAATGCCCCATGGACAAAATATTACAAAATTCTTAATTTAAAAAGACATTGTGCATCCTCTTTGGTGCGATGTAGGTGTTAAGAGTCTCCTCTTCGTGAAGTCGGCGGGTAAGTTCCAAAACCTTCTTCTCACTGGCATAGAAGTTGGCTTCAAAATTATTTCGTTCTTCCTTGAGCTGTATCCAACTCTTTTGCAAATATTCCAATGATGTTGGCATGTCTGGATGTAGGAGGGTGTATGGAACCTCTCCTTCCATAACTGGCTCTTTGATCACTAGG
This sequence comes from Vicia faba, assembly GCA_948472305.1. NCBI lineage: Eukaryota > Viridiplantae > Streptophyta > Magnoliopsida > Fabales > Fabaceae > Vicia > Vicia faba. The sequence goes on along the minus strand of OX451740.1, from coordinate 992,422,916 downwards.
AGAATGTAGGGGTAGGGCATCATAAGACTCTGGGAGCGGGTCCGTACCCACTTGAGGTAAGGCTCAAGGGGGATGGAATTCTTGTGTCCCAGTGTCTTACTGTCCATTTTGTTGGGCATCCTCCAAGCTCGGATAAACCTTTGTCGAAGTCCTTGAACGTCGTTGTCGAAGTCAAAAACTAAATCTGGAATTAGCATATCATGAGGGCCATCCCTTCGAGCATATCCAAACTGTCTCAGAGCTAAACAGGGGTTGTAGGTAATGCCTCCCCTAATGCCAAGTAGTGGGACATTAGGGAATTCCCCACAATGATCAATGGTGATGACATTTTCTCTGGACCGAGAACACCAATGAACATCAGAATGTGTAAGAGTCATCAACCGTTGTGACCACCTCAAGCCTTGTTCATTCTTAAAGACTGACTGGGGAAGGTGAGAAATAAACCACCTTGCTAGAAGAGAAGTACATCACATGAGAACACCTCTTTTCCTCATTGTTCGTGTGTGAAATGAGTGTAAGATGTCCCCAAGCAATGTAGGCACAGGATTCCGAGATATGAAAATCTTGACAGCATTCACATCTATAAGCTGATCAGGGTTTGGGAACAAGACCAACCCGTAGATGAGAAGTGCTACAATCTCCTCAAAAGCTTGCAGATCTAGAGAATTCCAGCATTCTTGTGCCTTCTCAAACAGAAACTTTGCCAAGAAACCTTTGACACCACTTCTAGTTTCCCAATGACCTTTGATATCAGATGGTTGCAAGTGTAAGGCTTGAGCAACATCTTTTGGCTTTGGTTCTCTTTCCGTACCATTGTAGGGTAGTTGATGGAGAATAGGAATCCTTAAGAGTTGAGAAAAATCCTCCAAAGTAGGTACTAGTTGGTAATCAGCAAATGTGAAGCAATGGTGTAGGGGGTCAAAGAACTGGAAGAGGACTTTCACCATGTCTTCTTCAATGTTGGAGTTGACCAAGTTGAGAAGTCTTCCATGTCTTTCACTGAAGGGAGAGTTCTATGGAATCTTGGAAGTAAGCTCCTTGAGTTAAGGAGGTATTCTCACAAGGTTGACTTGAATTGTTTCCCTGCGAAGAGATTCCATGACCTACAAAACAAGAACAAAGATGAAGATCCAAACCCTTGAAATGGTTAGTGGATGCACAAGTATATGTACAAGCAAATCACACAAGTTCCTAGTTTCAGGCTTGCATGGGGTTTTATAGGTAAGTACACTCTTGAAGTTTAGTTGGCTCAACCTGTTCTATAAATAGTAACCGGGTTCTAAGGAGTTGAATATCACTGGATTATTTTTTGTGTTCATTGTTTCAGTTTAGCCACTTTACTGGCGACCAAAATATTCCAAGAAAACAACCCTCAATGAGTGTAGTATCCAGTATCTACCAACTTCAGACTGCACCAAAGCCAGTCATCTCACTACCCCTAAAAAGTCCAAGATGGTCAAGTAAAGGTTCTAAAAGTCCATTAGTGCTTCATGACATCACTCAGCGGCCCTGTATTCTCTTTGATTGACTCAAAGGCTACCGGTACCCACAAATATGTCGCACTAATATAGCTATTGCTTCAACCATGTCGGTATACCCCGCACAGTTTCCACAATGTATTGCTATTTACCTATGAATGTTTCCCAAATCCGGGTAGAGGATTTCAAACCCAAACAATAGAACCAAACGTAAAGCAATCAAAGCAAACAAGGTAAGCATGTAAAGGTGATCTAAACCCTAAGGTAACCCCACTTTTATATTTTCAAGAATCCCCAGCAGAGTCGCCAGTTCTGTGATGCGGTGGGAGAACTGACTTGAGGTTTTGCGTTTGTGTTTGCAAATGTTTCGGTTTAGCAAGAGTCGCCACCGACTTTTTATTTTATCCAAAGGAAAGGTCAAAAAGCACAGGAAAGACCTTTGAGATGTTTTCTTGGGTTCGGGGGGTAGATTATGAAAAAGGAAGGTGCTAGCACCCTTTTCATCCATGGTTATCCATGGGTTCTTAGTTACTTGTTTAGATCACTTGCTTTTCTTTTCCAATTGTTTGAAATGATGCTTTGTGTGTGGTTTTGAAAATGTTTTGAAAAGAGGTCATTGTTGTGGCAACCTTTGTAATGATTCTTGTTTGAATATATACAAAGGTGTATTGTCTTTTGAAAAGATTTCAATGTTTGAAAGTTTTAATTTGGGAAATGTTTTGAAATTGTGTTGTGAGGTGTGTTTGAAAATAGCAAGGATGTTTTGCAAGTTTTGATCAAGTAACTAAGAGTTGTCTACCCTATTTTACTCAAAGATATTTCCTATATGTTTTTAACCCTTTTGACAGTGTTGTTTTACCATTGCATTTAGTAAACAACCTTGTATTAGGATGTTAAACGGGACAGGCGCGGGTCATCGTATAGACCATGATAGCAATTGTGTTAAGCATCTTTAGAAATTTTTTGAGGGACTTGATCATTTTGTTTAGGCAACCAAGATAGCGTCATCGAGGGACTATGATCTTTTATTTTTGTTTTTGTTTTGCCAAAATACTCAACATGCATAACACAGCCTATTTTTAAGGCAACAAATGGATGATACCCTAGGGGTGCAAGTGTGCATCGTGTTGTTAATTACATGCTTTTTGTCTTTGTATTAGGTCAAGCTATTTGTTTGATTTTTGGACTGTTGGCATACAAACCCTAATCTCTAATCATGGCATGATTGAAAGCGTAAACGCGTAAAATAAATCTACCACTATTACAACATGATTATGGGGAGAGGGATACAATTTTTGAATGGGGATTATTTGACAAGAAATTAAAACCCTAATTTTACTATTACATCCAAATTGAATCAATGGCATAAATAATAAATGACCAATATTTATATAAACAAATTAAATAAATATACAAAATATTATGCAAAAATGTTTATGTTTATTTTTTATGTATGTAAAAAATATTTAATGCAAATAGAAAGAAATAAATAAAAAAGATTTTTTTTTATTAAGGGTAAAACCCTAATTTTCTTTTAAGAATGTAAATATATTAAATATATTATTTATATGCAATAAAATAAAATAATGTATATACAAAAAATAAAATATATTTAGAAAAAGTATTATTTAAGTATAAATAATAATAAAAAATAAAAGTATACTATTTTCATGTTTTTATTCTCAAGTATTATTAAATAAAATAAAAGTATATATATATATATATATATATATATATATATATATATATATATATATATATATATATATATATATATATATATATATATATATATATATATATATATATATATATATATATATATATATATATATATATATATATATATATATATATATATATATATATATATATATATATATATATATATATATATATATATATATATATATATATATATATATATATATATATATATATATATATATATATATATATATATATATATATATATATATATATATATATATATATATATATATATATATATATATATATATATATATATATATATATATATATATATATATATATATATATATATATATATATATATATATATATATATATATATATATATATATATATATATATATATATATATATATATATATATATATATATATATATATATATATATATTATATTAGTTATGTACAATAAAAATAAAATAAAATATATACAAGACAAAAATATATTTAGAACAATATTTTTTGAGTGTAAATAAAATAAAGAATAAAAATAAAAGTATAATGTTATTATATATTATTTTCAAGTTTTCAATAAATAAAATGATATACTAATTAAATTGTTTTTATGTTAGAAAAAATAAAAATAAAATACAAAATAAATGTGAAAATTTATAAAAATATTTTTTGATATTTTTTATGTTTGAAAAATAAGAAATCAAAATCAGAAATGAAAATAAAATAACAAAATGCAAAAGTATGAAGAAATGGGCCAGGGGGTGCAATCAGCAAAAGGGGGGTGTCAATAGTGAGCCAGGACCAAGCCCAGCCTACCAGACTTCATCTTCAACCTTTGTTCAAACGTGCGCGCCCTGTACACAAATGCCAGATCCTGCATACGTGCTCTAATGCAAAAACACATAACATCAAAGTTGTAGCATTTTCAAGACGAATTCAGCCATATAAGAAACTTATCCTAACTCTCAAAGACCAGAGAGAATTTCTCTGGCCCTAAATCTTAACCTATTTTTTTCAGGATGTTCATGGACCAAATTCTCTTAGCATGCTTAACTAAAATGAAAACTGAGCATATGTACAGCTTCATGGCTATGAATACTACATTCCTTATTCACAAACCTAAGCCTAATTGTTCCTAAATAGAGAGATAGGAAGTTGACAAAAACCTGTTTCAGTTGATTTCGTGTCTGACAATGTGGAGCTTTTCAATGAGGCCTGAGGTGTTTGGGAGCTTGCTTGAACTTCCCCTGACCTTCTCCAATGCCTAGCTTGCCTTGAATGTGCTTGAACAAGCCTACATAACTCAACCTGCACAAGCTGAAATAAAAAATGGCAAACCTTGTAAATGGAGTTACAGTTGGTGTTTAAGGGTTGGGATAGCTTGGATAGGTTGTATGGAAGGTGTTTGAACAGGTTTGGGACAAAACGCACGAGCAACTTGTGAGATAGAACTCAAGATGCAGATGCTGCCCTGTTTTGCCAATGGAAGGTGATTTTGTGCTATGGGAGGTTTCAGGACTCAAAGGCTCGTGTTTTAGGTTCAATACAATGTGTAAAAATTGTCTCAAAAGCTTGCACCAGTTGGTTCTATCTAATGTTCAAGTTATGTGAATTTGGACAAGTTTCTTGGTTATGAAGCAAAACATGAGAAGTGATGGAAGACAAGCCTGTACAGGCTATCTATCAGCTTTCACACTATGCCCTTGGCCCCTCAAGTTTGTTGATTTGATTTTCTGCATAAGATATGGCTCAATGCTCAAGGATTCAGTTTTGACATAAAGCAAGATTTAAGCAAAAATGATAATGTACCTTTTACCATTTTTGGATTAATCTAATGTGCAAACCTCTAATGACTAAAACAATGCCTTAGACCAATGGACCTGAATTTAATTATTGAGTGTGGAATGTTTTTTAGGCCTGTAATCTAGTGCAAAGCAAGCTGATTAAAGTTTGCAACTTGTATCAATATGAACATGCCATGGATAAAAAGTGAGTTTTTGCCAACTTCAAGCCTTCGATTCTCCCTAACCACAAATGAGTTTGGAGAGTTCTTGGACATTTTGGAAAGCTTGAAACATTATCTACATTCCATATTTGAAATTATATTTGATATTCCAAGTGGAACTATGTAAAAAATGGCCATGGAGATAGGTCAAAATCCTGCCTAAACTAGGGCAAAATTTCACTAAGTTAAAAGTTTCATGGACCCTTGTTCCAAAAACCATAACTTGAGATCCAAGCTTCTTTTTGGAAAACTTTGTGAATCAAAGTTGTAGACTATGTGGAGGACTACAACTTTCATGTTGGAAGTTTTGTTTGAATCCAATTTCATCATGGCGAAAATGTTGGGCAAAGTTAGGAAAAATTAAGAAAATTTCATAACTTAGAAAAATTCTAAGTTATGAAATTTTTCAACTTTAAACCCTAATTTGCAAAATTGGGTTTCTTGATGAATAAGTTTCATGTTTTGACACATCTTTATGAAAAATGACCCTTGGCACTTGATTTTGACCAAAAAGTCAAAGTTTGACTTTTCAATGTATAGTCAAAATTTGATTAGTTGACTGAAAAATTCATCTGTCAATTCAATGCAATTGAGATCTTTTGAACTTTTTGAATAGGTCAAGATGATGCCATTGATTCCTTGAATCCATGCTTGAACTCAATTTGCCATTGGCTAGGTCAAAAAATCAGAAATTGTCCTTGTGCAGTCAAAACCCTAAAAATGACCATTTTGCCCTTTTGGTGATCTGATCAAATTTCTTGTTGAGTTGTGGTCCAAACTTGATCAAATGTTTCATATGAGTTTATAAGGTTGATGTGGGTCAAAATTTATGAGGTTTGACTGTAAATTGGCCATAGTTGACTTTTTCCCCAATACAATTGATTTCTAGGTCAACTGTCCAATTGACTGGGCAAAAATTTGATTCAAGGCTTGAAACTTGGTATGGACAATCTTATAAGTCCAACATGAAGTATGAAAGCCACTTTGAGCATTAGAAGTCCAAAATTCCTTGTGCCAACTCAAACCCTAATTTAGGTCAACAGTGCAAGGAGATGGCTTGAGTAGAGCAAACCCTAGCTTGATCTTGAGTTCAAAGAGCCTTGTGATGAGAAATATTGAAAAATGAGAGGGCAAATTTTGGGGTACAACACTTTGGATCTCTTTCCGTACCGTTGTAGGGTAGTTAGTGGAGAATAGGAATCCTCAGGAGTTGAGAAAATTCCTCCAAAGTATGAACTAACTGGTAATCAGGAAATGTGAAGCAGTGGTGTAGGGGGTCAAAGAACTGGAAGAGAACTTTCACCATGTCTTCCTCTATGTTGGAGTTGACCAAGTTGAGAAGTCGACCATGTATTTCAGTGAATGGAGAATACTCGGGAATCTTGGAAGTAAGCTCTTTGAGTTGAGGAGGAATTCTCACAAGGTTGACTTGGATTGTTTTCCTGCGAAGTGATTCCATGACCTACAAAACAAGAACAAAGATGAAGATCCAAACCCTTGAAATGGTTAGTGGATGCATATGATTATTTATTATGTTCATGATGTATGCACAAGTATATGTACAAGCAAATCACACAAGTTCCTAGTTTCAGGCTTGCATGGGGTTTTATAGGTAAGTACCCTCTTGAAGTTTAGTTGGCTCAACCTGTTCTATAAATAGTAACCGGGTTCTAAGGAGTTCAATATCAATGGATTATTTTCTGTGTTCATTGTTTCAGTTTAGCCACTTTACTGGCGACCAAAATATTCCAAGAAAACAACCCTCAATGAGTGTAGTATCGAGTATCTACCAACTTCGGACTGCACCAAAGCCAGTCATCTCACTACCCCTAAAAAGGCCAAGATGGTCAAGTAAAGGTTCTAAAAGTCCATTAGTGCTTCATGACATCACTCAGCGGCCCCGTATTCTCTTTGATTGACTCAAAGGCTACCGGTACCCACAAATATGTCGCACTAATATAGCTATTGCTTCAACCATATCGGTATACCCCGCACAGTTTCCACAATGTATTGCTATTTACCTATGAATGTTTCCCAAATCCGGGTAGAGGATTTCAAACCCAAACAATAGAACCAAACGTAAAGCAATCAAAGCAAACAAGGTAAGCATGTAAAGGTGATCTAAATCCTAAGGTAACCCCACTTTTAGAGATCTCCCCAGCAGTGTCGCCAGTTCTGTGATACGGTGGGAGAATTGACTTGAGGTTTTACGTTTGTGTTTGCAAATGTTTTGGTTTAGTAAGAGTCGCCACCGAATTTTTATTTTATCCAAAGGAAAGGTCAAAAAGCACAGGAAAGACCTTTGGGATGTTTTCTTGGGTACGGGGGGTAGATTGTGAAAAGGGAAGGTGCTAACACCCTTTTCATCCATGGTTATCCATGGGCTATTAGTTACTTGTTTAGATCACTTGCTTTTGCTTTTCAATTGTTTGAAATGGTGCTTTTGTGTGTGGTTTTGAAAATATTTTGAAAAGAGGCCTTTGTCTAGGAAACCTTTGTAATAATTCTTGTTTGAATGTATACAAAGGTGTTTGTCTTTTGAAAAGATGTTTCAATGTTTGAAAGTTTGTTGGGAAAATGTTTTGAAATTGTGTGTGTGTGTTTGAAAATAGCAAGGATGTTTGCAAATTTGATCAAGTAACTAGGAGTTGTCTACCCTACTCAAAGATCTTTCTTACACATTTTTAACCCTTTTACGTTGTTGTTTTACCGTTGTATTTGGTAAACAACCTTGTATTTGGATGTTAAACGGGACGGGCGTGGGTCATCGTATGACCATGATGACAATGCTGCCAAGTATCTTAGCAATTTTTGAGGGACTAGATCATTTTTATATAGGCAACCAAGATAACGTCATCGAGGGACTATGATCTTTTTGTTTTGTTTTTGTTTTGCCAAGATACCTAGCATGCACATCATGGCCATGTTTTTAAGGCAACAAGTGGATGAAACCCTAGGGGTGCTTGTGTGCATTGTGTTGTCATTTTTCATGCATTTTTGTCTTGTATTAGTCATGCTATTTGTTTGATTTTTAATCTTGCATACAAACCCTAATCTTACTATCATGCATATTTGAAAGCAATAAAATGCGTAAAAGTAAACCTACAACTATTACAACATTGATATGGGGAGGGGGATACAAGTTTGAATAGGGGATATTTGCAAGAAAATAAAACCCTAATTCAACTATTACAACCAAATTGAATTCATTTGCATAAATAAATAAATGGACAAATATTTAAAGGAGCAAGAATGTAAATATGCACAAAATGTTTTTGATATTAATTTTTTAGGTATGTAAACAAAAGTATTTAATGTATCAAAAATAAGAAAAATATTAATGATTATTTTTGAAAGGGTAGAAACCCTAGTTTTTATTTTAAGAAAATATATATATTATATTATTTATTTATGTACAAGAAAATAAATAAAAATATATGCAAAAGTGTTAAAAAATTAAAATGTGTGAGAAATTATTATTTAAGTGTATAAATAATAAAAATAAAAAATGTAATATTTTTTATATTATTTACAAATTTATTTAAGAAAATAAAAGTATTTAACTTAATAAACTATTTTTTTTTCATAAAAAATAATTAAAAATAAAATAAAAATGTAAAAATTAAGAAAATATTTTTAATGTTTTTTAATGTTCAAGAAAAATAAATAAGTCAGAAAATGAAAATGGAAATGGAAAATATGAAAAAAATAAAAATAATGGGCAAAGGGGTGCAGAAAGCAAGCATGGGGGTGCAAAAAGTCAGCCAAAGCCAGGCCCAACCCAATGTCACACTTCATCCCTGTCCTTGGAACGAAAACACGCGCGCCATAGTTCAAATCCTGTTCTCCTGCATACGTGCTCAAAAACAAAAACTTGCAACATGAAAGTTATAGCTCTTGATCACACGATTCTAACCATGTAAAAAACTTGATCTAACTCTCAAAGACCATAGAGAGTTTCATTGGCCCTAAATCTTGACCTAGTTTTTTCAGTAACTTCAACTATCAAATACTCCTAGCTCAGTTAACATAAATGAATTCTATGCATATGTACATCTCAAGGGCAATGAGGACTACATTTTTTCTTCACAAACCTAAGCCTAATAATTCCTAAATAAGGAGATAGAAGTTTGAGAAATACCTGTTTCAGTCAAGTTCGAGTATGGAAATGCAACAACTTTCAGTGAGGCCTGAGGTTCTTTTGAGCTTGCTTGATGTTCCCTTGATCTTTCCCAGTGCTTGCCTTGCTTTGAAATGGTCTGAAATTTCTTGTAGAACTCAACCTGCAAACTCAGAATTTGAAAATGGTGAAGTGTGTAAATGGAGTTACAGTGGCTTGATAATGGTTTGGATAGTTTAGGTATGTTGTATGGAGTGTGTTGGAACTGGTTTCAAGTAAAACGCACGAGTGGATTTAGTTTTTGACTTGTGATTTGCAGAACTTGCCCTGTTTTGGGCAGAAATGAAGTTTTGGTGTATTTGGGTGTTTGATAACTTGCTAGCTCGTGTTTCTGACCTTAGTCAATGTGTAATACTTATTTGAAATGTGCACAAAGTTTGTTCTTATCAGAATACAAAGTTGTGTAGTTTTTGCACACTAACTTGCTTTTGAAGTAAAAGGTGAGTTGACAAAGGCAAGACTTGTACAGGCCTATATTCTAGCTGCACATAGTTGGTATACCTTTCCTGATATTCATGGACTTCGTTTTCATAAATAAATCAGGTCCATGGCTCTAGACAAATAAAAATGCAAAAGTTGTGCTTTATGGAAATGGTATTGTTGCCTTTTTGCCAAAATGGATTAATTCAATGTGTAATCTTCTAAAGCTCAAAACAAAGCCTTAATCCAATGTGTTTGCATTCAATTTTTGAGTGTGGAAGGGTTTAAGACCTGTAAAACAATTACAAGCAAGGTTTGGACTGATTTTGCAACTTGTAGCATGGTGTAAAATGCCTTGGACAAAAGTGATGATTTGCCAATTTCAAACTTTCGATTCTCCCTAACCATGAATGATCTTGGAGAGTTCTTGGACATTTTGGAAATCTTGTAACATGCCTTACAAACCATCTTTGAAATGCATTTTGAGATTCCACTTGGAACTATGTGAAAAATTGCCATGAAGATAGGTCAAAATCCTGCCTAAACTAGGGCAAAGTTTCACTAAGTTAAAAGTTTCATGGACCCTTGTTCACAAAATCATAACTTGAGGTACAAGCATCTTTTGGGAAAACTTTGTGAATCAAAGTTCTAGATTTTGTGGAGTAATACAACTTTCATGTTGGAAGTTTTGTTTGAATCCAATTGCATCATGGTGAAAAAGTTGGGAAAAGTTGGGAAAAAATAAGAAATTTTCATAACTTAGAAAATTTCTAAGTTATGAAAAATTTCCATTTTAAACCCTAATTTTCAAAATTAGGTTTCTTGGTGAACAAGTTTCATGTTTTGACACATCTTGATGAAAAATGACCCTTGGCACTTGATTTTGACCAAAAAGTCAAAGTTTGACTTTTCAGTGTACAGTTGATTTTTGATCAGTTGACTGTAAAATTCATTTGTTAATCCAATGCATTTGAGATCTTTTAAACCTTGTGATTAGGTCAAGATGATGCCATTGAGTCCTTGAATCCATTCTTGAACCCAACTTGCCATTGGCTAGGTGAAAAATCAGAAATTTCCCTTTTGCAGTCAAAACCCTAAAAATGACCATTTTGCCCTTTTGATGATCTGATCAAATTTCTTGAGGAGTTGTGGTCCAAACTTGATCAAATGGTTCATATGAGTCTATAATGTTGATGTGGATAACAAATTATAAGGTTTGACTGTAAATTAGCCACAATTGACTTTTTCCTCAATACAGCTGATTTTTAGGTCAACTGTCCAATTGACTGGGCAAAAATTTGATTCAAAGCTTGAAACTTGGTATGAGCAATCTTATAAGTCCAACATGAAGTATGAAAGTCACATGAGGCATTGGAAGTCCAAAAATCCTTGTGCAAATTCAAACCCTAATTTCAGGTCAACAGTGCAAGGAGAGGTCTTGAGCAAAGCAAACCCTAATTCTGTCTTGAGTCCAAAGAGTCTTGTGAGGAGAATCTTGATAAAATGAGAGGGAAAATTTTGGGGTATAACAAATAGGATGTCATGCATTGGGATCGCATCAACATGCTCATCAGGATTCTTTTTTCTTTGCTTAAAAGCTTTTCCCGAGAATTCACTTGGGGAATAAAGACAGTCTCTTGTTTGAACAAATTAGGAAACACAAAGTTGTGGAATGCCCCTGATTAAAAAAGTCTGATGCCTTGAGGAGGCAATCACGTCTGACGTTGGTCAACAAGGACAAAACACTGGTATAAGATCCTATAGTAAATGGGAACCATCTGCTGATAAGATGTTCCAATAACTCGGGATTGCGTAGCACTCCATGGTTGAAAGTAATTCCCAAAAGATGAGGAGAAGAGAGAACCTGTTGCGATAGTAGGTGCGATATTGTTGACATCATCATCAGAGCTTTCATGACCTGGCTCATTTGAGTTCTTAATCAATTATCTTCTTTCTTGAGGAGATTTCTGACCACGGACCGAAGCTTACATGTATACCCAGAGTTATTCCATAACTGATCTCTGAGCCCGTGATAGTAAGAATCAAGTTGAACCTCTGAATAAAACACATGGTCTGAGCAAGAATCCCCAATATTCGAGTACCTGTCATGAATGCATGAAGATGCATGGGGTGCATGAATGGATTCCATGTAATGTTCCGTCATTTCCAAGGAATTTACGTGCTTTGATTTTGATTTTACGTAAGTAAAAAGATGGAAAAGCTTGGCACAAGGCTTTCAAATATGATTCCTTGGAAATAACAGAATGTGTATGTTAAGTATATGGTTAACCATGTTATGTATGCAAAGGCATGAGATCAAATGGGATCGAGGTTCCATCATTTCTGAATATGATCGTTGTGTTGTTTCTGAATCATATGAGTATCATCAAGTCAAAGGTTTGTCATATATAAGAACCAAGTACCATGTAGATCACTGATTGTACGGGATCAAGGCTTCTGGAACTGGATACTGTTGAGCATTTTCTGAATATGCTGGGAATGCCAAGATCAAAGGCTCGAATGGACTTCCAAGTAAGCAAGTTAGGAGCTCAGAAAATAAATCTAAGAACCATGTAGTCTCCAACAGAATACCATATGCATAAGTTATTGACAGAAATCCGGAACATAGTCATTAGAACCACTAATCACCGTCTGATCACAGTCTCCATCTGAGCGTGGGTAACCATCTAAACATAGTCACCAACTATACCTGTGATAAATTTTCCTCCCTGCTCACGGGTGAAGACTAGGTCAGGGTAAGACAGTGGTAACTCGAAAATCACGGGTCCGCCTGATAGTGCTATGGGCTTACCCATAGACGTGGGTGCCGATAGTAATTCATTTGAACCTCATTCGAGCGTGGTATATGACATGACTGCACTAATCGGACCACGTCCTATAGCCGTCATGCCCCTACTCTATTCCTAGGTGTCCTAGTGCACTCTGGCCTGGGTACTGGGCCTTTTACCTTAATAGTAGCATTCCCGCCCAAACAAGAAGCAGATCCAGCATAATAGATAACCAATAGGGAAAGCAATAAAATGCAATGCAAACTTATTTCTAGTAATTTAAATGCAAAAAATAAATAAAAATGTTAGAAAAGATGTTTTAAAGTCCTAAAAATTCTAGGTATTAAAAGATACTTAAAAAAAACCTAATGTTGATTTTATATGCTAATAATAATTAAAAAAAACCTAATGTCGAATTTTTAATTACAAATTAATTAATTTAATTGCAAAAACCTAATTCTAAATTAATTAAATTAATTGATAAGAAAAAGAAAAATAAAAGAGTTAATTAAAATAATTAAAATGAAAATTAGTCAAAATAAAAGAGGATTGAAATAATGTAAAAGTAAAATGCATGGGTGGGACTTGAACCCACGCCCTTTGAATCAACAACGTGCCTCCTTTGCCATCTGATATACTTATGTTGCGTGTTAATGATTCAGGAATCAATCAAAATATAAATAATTCAAATGAATATTCGTGAATGAAAAAAAAAAGAATTGCAAAAGGCTGGGATCGAACCCACGCCTTCTGCATCACAACCTTCAACCCTTACCACTACACCCTTGTTTGTTTCGCGTTTATAAACCAACCATTAAATCATATAAGATAAACTCAGACTTAAAAATCAAAATTCAAAATGAAACAATCCGCGCCTGCGTGTGTGGGCCTAGAATTTTTAAACGGGATAATCACAACCTCTCCCTCTACCATGCTAACCCTTGACCGAGTTAGTGCCGCCGCACGCGTGGGCTCCCTCCTTCTTCTCTGGCATCTTGTTTTTCAACCTGAAAAAAATACGTGCAAACAAACGATAAGAGGGATCCTACCCTACAAAAAAGACCCTCAGGAATTCAATGGTGCATTCAGAATTGACTGAAAGTGGATATTTGATGAGTTTCTAAGCTTGGCCATTTATAACCCTAACAATGGTGGAATGTTATCCTGACGTGGAAACTTCTATGTAAACGGCCAAACCTGTTCTAAATGAGTACCTGAGATGATTCGGGGACACACAAACAGTTAAATATGCATAGTTTATGAAATTCAAATTCAAAAAAACTCACCAAACGCTTTGCTTGGTATGCACAACCTAGGCATGATTTCACTTATTTTTGGACTTGGTGATGCTTCTGAGGATCTCAGGAAGGAGATTAGATCCTTTTTTGGGCTCGAAACAAGCAGGAATTTGGAATACAATTTTTGCACTTTCCTTTGAATTTTATGAATTAACCTTAGTTCTCGTGGCTACCAATTTGTGTCCTGAGCATCTGATGTTCTTGAGTATTTATATAGGGGATGACATTAGGTCAAACAAATGAGAAAAAGATCACGTGATCAATGCATTACCAAAACCAAATGAACATGTTTTCAAACTTTCCAATTTGAAAATATTATATTCCAATATTTCATCCCACGGTTTTGCATGGTTGGGAAGGAGTTATTGGGCCTCAAATCTGATCCAAAAACAAGCCCGTATGCCTTAACCCATTACTTTGTTATTTTATTTAATTTATTTTGTATTTAATTGAATAAAAATCAACATAAATATAAATGAAAAATCATGGTAAGTTATGAATGAGATTAGGAGTCCTCTATAAGGTTATGAACATGTTTAGACCTTAGAAGATAGGTCCACTAGTCCAACATTTCAAAATTGCTCAACTTGCACCAATCATATCTCGCTCAATTTTCATCATATGAAGGTGATCTTGTAATTTTTGCAAAGCTCAAGATGTTCCCTAAAACTTTCATTATGACCATTTTTTAATTTGAAGTCTTTATCTTGATGTAAATTGCTTTGACAAAAGATGACTTTTTTTTACTTTCAAAATGACCTGTAATGTTTTGGCCCATATCTCTCAAATGAAGCATTTTTAGACTTGAGCTTAAAGAGACAAAGTTATAGATAATTGAATTTCCTTCAAGATAGACTTTGGTTGAGAATTTTCTGATGAAGTGTGTGAAAGTTATGCTTGGTCAAAGTTCAGTTGACTTCTTCTAAAGAAAACCCTAATTTAGTAACTTTTGACTTTTGATGAATCTTGAGTTTTCTTGATGAATCATGATCAACCCTTGATCAAATAATGAATGTGAGTTCAAAATATTGATGTTGACCAAAAATCTTGAAGTTTGATTGTATGTTAACCACAATTGACTTTTTGTCCAATACAGTTGTGTGATACGGTGGCAGAACCAGACTGTTTTAGGAAAATGCTGGTTTGCGTTTTGCGTTTGTGTTCGCAAAATGTCGCGGTAAGCAAGAGTCGCCACCGACTTTTATTTTATCTAACTGGAAAGGAAAAAAGCACAGAAAAATTCCTTTTTCGAGATATTCTGAGTACGGGGGGTAGATTATAGAAAGGGAAGGTATTAGCACCCTTTCTATCCGTGGTTTTCCACGGGCTCTTAGGTACTTGCTTGAAACAACCGGCTGAAAATCATCAAAACAATAAAGTCGCCATCAAACGTCTTTTATCCCACATGTAGGGAACGGTAAACATCGAGAAAACCTGAGAAGGGAGAAGTCACGGTCTTGCGACCGAGAGATAAGGGTAAGGGAGTCTGTTACGCGAAGGGAAGGTATTAGCACCCCACACACTCGTAGTACTCTATGGTATCCACTCTTGTTATCTGTCTTATGGGTGTGTCTAATCTCTTCTTACTATTTACTATACTACTGGGGGGAGAATGCATGCAAAAGAAATGATAAAAGAATGTAGGGAAAATAAAAGTGTGCTCGTTCGGGCCCTGCCCTGATGCCTACGTATCCCTTTTAAAGAATCAGAGCAGCCGTAGTTTGGCTTATATGTTTTGTTGGTTTTGTATTTTTTAATGAACAATATTAATTTTGCCTTCTGCCGCAACTCGACCTTTGGGGACTTACGCGTCAGCACAGAAGTGAACTAACATATTCTTTCTGAAAAGGTTTGGAGAAAATGTGCCTGGGCGCACAAATTTTTTGAATTTGTTTGTGTTTGTAGCGAATGATATTAATTTCGCCTTCTGCCGCAACTCGGCCTTTGGAGACTTACGCGTCAGCACAGAAGTGAATTAATACGCTCTTTTGAAAAGAGTTTGAAAGAAAGGCCCGAAGGCAAAAAGAGTTTGTATTGGTTGGTATTTTTGCTTGTAGATAATAGCTAGTTAATCTCAAGAGAGAGATTTTAGTCATTTCTCTACTTATTTATGAAATGATTCTTTGAGACTTGAACCACACCTAGACTTAAGATGAAGAACAATAAGATCGAGAAGAGACCCGCTTATCATTTCCTGTACTAAGCAAAGTCGTGATTCTTATCAGTAGTTTTAAAGTTTTTGAAGTTTGAAGGAAAAGAATTTTTAGTTTTAAATGCATATGCAAAAAGGGAAGAAAAGTAGAAAGGAGGCTAGCTTATTTCTAAACCTAATGTTATCATGCAATGGTGGTCCTAAGTTTTGGGTGAATGAAAGGGAAATGTCTACCTAATGTTAGCATGCATATGGTTTGCAGTAAAGCCCTATTTCTCATGATTTCTAGAAAGCGATAAAGAAACGTGATAAAGTGCGGAAATGAGGGATAAATTGAGGTTGTGATAATATCGAACGGAGAAGGTCCGTTGCCTCTTTGAAAACATGCAAGCGATAAGGAAACTCTACCAAAAGTTGCTCAGACGAATAAAAGTTTGTAGCACCGAGAGTAAAGCAGAAAAACCCGAAAAACTTCGAGTAAGCTTCACCAAGCAACATAGAAGGGTCGAAAATCAATTGCTCGGAATAAATGTTGAAGCATCATCGATGTGAAAATGAATCATAATCGAAATCTTAAGCGTATCCACATATCACGCAATAAACCTGCATAAGACTCAAATCTCAACAAGCAAAGGTGAATTACAAAATCTCAAGTAATCGGATAATCGTGATTTAATTCCTAAAATCAAACATAAAAAATTTAACAAATTTTTATTGATCTTATCATTTTTAATCATGTGAAGAAGAAGTTCAAACTAATCAAACAATTATCAAAATTATTCAAAAGAAAATTGCAAAATAACACAAAAAAAACAAGCTCAAGGGGTGCAAGCTAGAATCCATGTGGTGTGATATGGAAAACATGCACTAGGCCCAAACTACTTGAATCCAATAGCATAGTAATGGTTTGCTTAAAAAAAAACGCAGGCCCAAGAGAGTGGGTGTAATCCGACCCACACCAATCAACAACACCAACATATATCTTTAGCATACTTGTTTTGTTATATAGTTTTGGACTCTTATTCAATAAAAATTAAAAATAAATAATTAAACAAATCAACATAGACTGAAGAGGATTAGGGTTCAAAAAATAGGGGGCGTCCCTTCAACTTCACACAAAGCAAGTTCTCCCTCTTCTCTTATCGACACAGTGCTGCGGAGATTATCCCTCTCTAGGGAGAACGACGATCACTTCCTTTCTTTTTCGATTCGCATTCGGTTTGCTCCGCCTCCAATCACTCGTCCCCACTCCGGCTTCAATATCTTCATTAGCGATCTTCGTTCGCTTCGAATTCCATTTGCCACCATAATAATCAGTGACTTGTAGACATCAAAGACACTAGCAAAATCCTCAAGGTTTGATTTCATTTCTACTTCATCTCTCTACTTCTCAAACGCCTTCCCCCGCCATGAACAACATTATCGCCGCCTCTCACCGCCGTCTGCTTATTAATCACCTCTGTTTCGTTCTCAATTCCATCAATCTCTGGTTGGAATTCGCCTGAAGCATCTTCAACGGTGACGATAGTAATAACAATATGATTCAACCCTCTCTGATTCGAACTTTTTTTTGTTTCCTTTTTCGTTCCTGAGTTGTGCTGATTCGTGCAATGTTGTTGATTTGTGTAGAGAAATCGATGCGTTGATGATGAGTGTGACCTTTTTATTGATGACATAGAGGAGTATTAATGATGTGATGTTGATGAAGAACCCTGCATAAGCTGTTATGAGAATGATGATGCTTGAAGGCTCCAAGAAGATGTCAAGATGGTGAAGAATTTGTGGAGGAATTGCAAAGAGAGAGATTAAAAAGGTGAGTATTCTGAAATTTTTCTACCACTTTTCTGGTATGTTGAATGAATTATGGAACTAAATAACGATATCCCTCCTCTTTCTTTTTTTCTGTTAGCCCTCTGTTATATGTTAATGATTGAATCGGTTATAGAGCAGAGATGATGATTGTGTAGGGAGAATTTGAAGTTGCAAAGAAGAGTAAGAACTGTAAAGAAATTTCAGAAGATGATGAAGTAATATTGATGATTATGCGATTTCAGAGAAATTGAAAGGTGAGTTTTTGAATAATAAATCATGAATCTGAAACTGAATGATGATCTCTCCCAATCTGAAAACTGAAATTCTGTTATATAGATTGCTGAGAGTTGGTTAGGAGTTAGTAAATCTGTTAGAAAGCAGTTAGAAAAGTTTATTTAGAGTTATGGATTTTCTGTTAGAAATTGGTTATGACAGTTAGGAGTTTGTTATAGACAGTTAGGAAATTTTGTTGAAGTTTTTTAGAAGCAGTTAGAACAGAGCTAGAAGTTTGTTAGCAATTAGTTATAACAGTTGGGATTTGGTTAGTTAGGAATTCTGCTTTTTTCTTTTGAGGAATTAGTAAGATGTTGGTTATCGGATATTGGTTTTTTCTATTGGATTCATTTGAACTGGATTCAAGAACTTGTGGTGTAAACAATTAGCTTGCTAACTGCATAACTGTTTTCCTGTTTTCTTTACCTTGAGATTCATTTCCTGATTCTTTTTGGTTTATTGAATTTTACATGGCTGCACATTTATTGATAAAAGTTTCTGAACTGGTTTTTGGTCTGATTTTTCTGCAGGGTTGTTATGAAAAATTTGGTTTGACAGTTTATTAGTTGTGCAAAGTGAGGAAGTTAAAAGTTAGTTATAGGTTGGTTTTGATTGTTAACAGTCAGGAAATTTTGTTATGATTTGATTGGTTAAATGCTGCGAATTTAGAAATTATGTTTGCAGGGAGGTGATGAGGGAGATTTGTTGATCGTCGAAGCTTGAAGGTTGGGTGTTGGAGAAGTCTGTGATGAAGATTGCAGAAAATTGATTATGGATTGAAGAGAAATTGAACTCAGTTATCGTGATAGAGAGTTGAAGGAAGATGAAGGTTCAAAGGAAATTTTTTTTAGAGAATAACTTAGAGGTGAGTTTTTTCTGTTTAAGCTTTTTTCGGTATGAATCGTGTAGAATGAATTGTCTCTATTGAATTTTCTCTCTGAATTTCTGTTATATGTGAAATGAATCTTGGTGAATGATTAGTGAAATGAATCCTGAAAATCCTCTCTCCTACTTCTGTTATGTAGCCTGAAAAAGTTTGTTAGAGATTGAAGTGATCTCATCCCTTGATCTGATCAGTTAGTTACAAACTTGAATGGTGAGATTGATTTAGTTGAGAAACAGCTTGAGGAGCTTGAAATCTGTTATTCTGACCTGTCACTTTTCTGACTTCTTTTATCTGTTATTTCAGTCATTGATGGATGCAGGTAATATTGGTAACTAGCGGCATACCAGACAAGAAGAATCTACCCATTTTGAAATACAGGAACAATGCAAATAATGATTGCATATGGTTGTAAGAATCCCACTTGTGACTTGATCTAATCGCTCAAGGCAAACTGGAAATGTTGGCTGTTCGGTTGAAGGGGCATGAAGATTGAAGAATATATGAAGATTGTGAACTTTGGCATGGCATCGACTTGGAAGTTTACTCATGGAATTTTAGCACCTTTAGGACTAAGGAATTTTGTTCAAGTTCATTTTGTAATAGTTTTTTCTTTGTGGATTATTGGTGCAATGTGATTGTAATGATTTTATAATGAATGTTTGGTTTGGATAAACTTGAAATTTATAGTGTGAATTATAAACGACTTCGAGCTTGTAATTCACTTCAAACCAAGGTAATGGAATATGTTCTTGGCATAACATGTAACTTTGGGTAATCTTGAATCAAATGACAAATTATCAAGTATTCAAACTATTTTCTTTCCATTTGATTTTGAGTTTCCCATGAATGAAATGCTTTCCTTTCTTTTTGGGTTTGGTATCCCAAGTCCTTCTTTGGCCTTATGTTTGTGAAATCCCAATGTCTCGCATTCTATCGATTTGAATGAACTCTATTAATTAAATATCTTCAAATGAACGAATCTAAGCTTCTTTAAATCAACTTGAGTGAATACATGCTTAGATGTCTTCATGTACTTAACCCATAACCCGAATCTTCCATATGAAGCTTTAGATTTTGATCTTAAGGCATTGAAATGAAATCCAAAGAAAGTAGATTGTTTCACAAGTAAGCCAATCGACCAGATGAAGAGTTTTGCATCATAAGGCATACAAACTCTAATTCGTGAAGAAGGTCCAACTGAATCTTCTTTTCTAGAATAGAATTGTTTCCCGCATAACTAGAGAATCAAACAATTATTTCCTTCTTATTTTCCAAAGATATATCAATTGAAACCCTGGTTATTCATGGATGATATCCCCTGATGATAGCCTTGCATGATAATCACAACTTCACACAGAAACCTCTCTTGAATGGTACACGATTTAGGGAAATAAACTATAATCAATGGATGATGTTGAACACAAGGAGATAAAAAATACCTGATTTAGAAGCCCTTAGATAACCTCGTAGAACAACTTGGAAATGAACATGGGAATACAATAAGAAATATGACCAAGATGGCCACGACTTGATTACAATGAAGAGAATGCCTCAAATGAAAACCAAATCAGAACTGAACACCAAGGATTAGAAACCCTAATTCACACTTGCATCGCCTACCCCCTAAAATCTTGCATCTTAAGGCAAAGTTGATAGGAAAAACACCCTTGAATCCTGATATGCAGATCCCTAATTGGTGAAATAGGGAATATATTATTCCACCGTATCAATGCATAATCAACCTCTATATCCGTGGTTTTCCACGGTCTCTTAGGTACTTGCTCATCATTTTAAAAATTGCTTCTGTGTTTGTGTGTTTTGAAAAGTTTTTTGTTTTACTTCGTTTTAACCCTTGCTTCTGTCTTCAAGAGTGTTATGAAGTGTTTTTGAAAACTTTGTTTGAAAAGTGTGTAAGTGTGGAAAAGTTTATTTTGAGCAAGTACCTACTAGCATCTACCTACTCGAAAAAAGAATGTTTCTGTTCTTGTTTCCTTTAGACAATGCTATCCCACTATTGGTGAGTAGGTAGCACCATCGTTGGAGTTGTAAGGGTCAATTCGAAAGGGACGTACGATCACTAAAGCAATGTTAGGATGTCTTAGTAATAACCCTAATGTCTTAAGATCATATCCGAGGCAACATTTCCGAGGCAATATTTCCGAACGGGACATTTGATCTTTGTTTAGACAAGAGAGCGACCACTAAAACATCCTATACTTAATGATCGTTTACCGAAGGCAACCGAAGTGAGAGTATACCCTAGGAGTGCGCATGTGCGAGTGATTTGATTTCAAGTTATTATCTTTGCATATTTAGGGTTTGCTAACCATTTAAAATTAACATACATTCTTGTCATGCAATCCTATTATCATACATCTAACAGTTAATATTTGTGAAAATTAAAATGCGGAAAATAAAACTATGCTATTACAAGGCTTCGGGGATGGGGATTAATTACATAGCCAAAAACCCGTAAAACGATAAATGAACGAAAAAGTCCTAATTAAACTATTACATCCCATGAGCAGTTACATTAATATTTGCATAAATAAATAAACGCGCGCGATGAAACGAGAATGAGAGAAAACTAGGGTTTTGACCCCGTCTAAACCTAATTAAAAGAAGGAACAAAATTTTGGTTGTTTTTTATTATTTTAAGAAAATAAGGTTTTAAATCAAATAGATACAAACCTAATTACTAATTGAATTAAATTAAGAAAATTAATTAAATTGACCTATTTTTATATTTTTGTTATTTTAAGAAAATAAAATAAAAATTAAATCAAGTAAAACCTAATTTTCTAATTTATTTTAATTTATTTACAAAAAGATTAAAATTACCCTAGAATTAAATTAAACTAATTATTAAATTAATTTTTGATAAAAAATAAAACCTAAATCTAATTTGATGAAAATTGATTTTATTAATTTTTATAAAAAAGAATTAATTTTGATGTAAGAAAATAATTTAAACAAATAAATAAATAAAAGAAAATATAAAAGAAAAGAAAAGAGAATTGGGCCTGGTGTCAAAATAGAAAAGGAGGTGCCCATCTGATTTTTAAGCCCAAAAGCCTTTGTCCATGTTTGACTTTTCTGATTCAATGATGCAAGTTGACCAGGGTGCATCATGGTCCTCCAATGAATGGGCGTGAGATTTGGCCTTCTGGTGATCTAGTGAGTGAACATTGATGGCATATGGTGGGCCTCCTGATGCGTGGAGTACTGGATCTGTAAAGAATAATTGAGAAAAATTGCAAATGTTGGAGGCAGGGGTCGAACCCCTGACCTCATGCCTGCAAGGCCTTAACGCTCTCCCTGGCTACCACTGGGCCACTTGAATTCATTTGTTAGCATATGAAATAATAACAATAAAATGAAAAAAAACAATGCCAGTTATCAAACACGCACTAGAATTCAAACGGGAAAATGGGGTGGTGCCACACAGTCCTTCTTCTTCCTCTCTCCGTTGGTAAAAGTCCCATACTTTTACCTACAGACAAAAGTCTGTAGCTATAGCCCCTGTGATTTCCAAAATCTCATACACGCACCATAAATGAAACCCAATGCTACAGGCCAGTTCGTCTTGGCCTTGTGAACATCATGGTACCTCTCTTTTGGGTCAATTTCACCTGCACAAGAAAACCCTAAAAACAAAACCTAAATGCTAACAATGGTGGATCTCTATATGGTTAGCAAAAATGCAATGAATCATTACCAATAGCTTGCAAATGTTTCACTGAACCAGAATATATAAAGAATTCATGCTACAAATGCCAAAATAATGATATTGGATTTCAAGAAAATGCCAAGGTCGTGAGACACTTACAGTGAGTTTTGGTGCACGAAAACGCTTGTTGGTGATTGGTACAGACTCCCTGAACACCCAGGAAGAGAATGAGATAGCTTGGAAGGCTTGAGATAGCATGGAACTATGAAATCAGATTACCACTTTTTCTTGATTTTTTGAAAGTTGTTCTTCAGTCTACACGCCTCCAATCCTTGTGCTTTCGATCTGAATTTGTTATATATGTAGCCTTGAGTGAATTAGGTTTACAAATTTGCATCCAATCTTTGCAATGATGAAGATTTGATCCTTGATTCACACTTGTATCCAATCTTTCCAAAACAAGAAAAATTCAATCTTTTTGTGTACAAACAAGCCTTTCACGATTTGATTTCATTGCTAGCTGTATAAGAGACCTAAACATGCACAAAATCTCAAGCTTTGATTAGTTTTGATGTTTTTATGATTTTATTTTGATTTAATTGAAATCAAAATCAAAATAAATGACAAAAATAAAATAAAGGCAAGAGGGAAGAATCATGGGTCGTGAACCATGTTACAAACTCAAGACAAGCACAAAATGTTGGGCCCATTTGACAAAAATTGCAATTTGAGGCATATTTGACTTTTGGCAATTTTGCAAAAAAGGTCAACTTCACCAATGCACAACTTCCTCAATTTTGACCCTAGAGATGTGTTCTTGGACTTTTTAGAAAGCTTGAGATGTCCTATAAGTAACCATTTTGGTATAATATCAAATTAGTCTTCCATGTTCATGTATGAAGCTTTTACAAAAAAGGTGTTTTTGTTAACTTTTCAAAATGACCTATAATGTCCAAATTTGTAACTTCTTGTGAGTGCATATTTTGAACTTGGGAGATGAATATGAATTGTAGGTAATTGCATCCTCTTAAAAATGGGCTTTGGAGGGGTCATTTCTAATAAAGTATGAGAAAGTTATGCTTGGTCAAAGTTGAGTTGACTTTTCCTACAAAACCCTAATTTAGCAACTTTTGGGTTTTGATGAATTGTGAGCAATCCTTGAGGAATCATGATCAAACCTTGATCAAATGATGAATAATACTTCAAAATGAGAATTTTGACCAAAAATCTTGAAGTTTGACTGTATGTGGGCCACAGTTGACTTTTGCCCTAACACAGTCGATTTTCAGGCTCTTGAGCAATTGACTAAGCAAACTTTCTCTGTAGGGCTTGAAACTTGACATGGATGATCTTGAGAACATATTAGGACAATGATGAGAATTTGGGATCCCTTGGACTCAAGTATCTTGATGCAACATGAAACCCTAATTTGAGGTAGACTGCCTTAGGAGAGAGTTTGTCTGGTCAACCCTTGGACTTCCTTGAGAAATTTGAGGACCTCACTTGAAATGTATTGAGAAATATGGGAGGACAAATTTTGGGGTACAACAGCTGCCTCTGTTCAATCTTCTTAAACCTGAGGATGTAGATTGGCTTATCTGCCTTTCGTGATCTGAAGGTTGAAGATGATTGAACACTAGAGTGCCCAGAAATTTGCACTTGCATGAAGTGGTACTTGTCTTGCGATATCGAGAATGGGCTTATAGATGCCATTTGGAGATTGATGACAGAAGATGGGCTTAAATATGCCATCTGAAAGAGTGTCGATCGCCTAAGAGATTCCTTAGCGAGAGCCCATATACCTGTTGTTGAGGAAGATTTCACTGGGGAATGTTGTTCTCTGTCTTGAGAAAAGTTGAATTTTAGGAGCTTCAGTCGTCCGTTATTCTACTGGGGAATCGTCTCTTGGTCGAAGAGGTGAAACTGAACTACCATCTGTTCGTGATCCAGGCTTCATAGTGATAAGATCGACCGCTATCTAGTTGTGCTCCAGGTTTTACAATGACTTACTGGGGAGATGAGATTAAACTTGCTATTCGGTCGTTCTCCAGGCTTCGTAATTTCTCAATTCTTATCTGGTCGTAATCCAGGCTTCATAAGGGATTAAGTTGTTATCTGGTCGCATCCGGGCTTCAACTTGACTTTAGGGCACACTAATATTCGGTCGACTCCGGGCTTCTTAGTAATTGTCCATGTAAACTGATATTTGGTTGAAATCCAAGCTTCGTAGTGTCTCATACCATTATCTGGTCGTAATCCCAGGCTTCAGTGTCCTTTACCGCTATCTGGTCGTAATCCAGACTTCACGATGTATTATACCATTATCTGGTTGAATCCAGGCTTCATGGTGTCCTGTACTGCTATCTGGTCGATTCCAGGCTTCACAATACCTTACTTCTTATCTGGTCGTATTCCAGGCTTCAGAAGAAATCAAGTGGTTATCCAGTCGCATCCGGGCTTCCATTTGATTTTTAGGCCTACTAATATCTGGTCGATTTCCGGGCTTCATAGTAATTGGCCGGGTAGACTGCTATTTGGTCGAAATCTAAGCTTCGCAGTGTCCCTTACTGTTATCTGGTCGTAATCTAGGATTCAGTGTCTTTTACCGCTATCTGGTCGTAATCCAGGCTTCACGATGTTCGGAGAAATCAAGATATTATCCGGTCGAATCCGGGCTTCATAACCTGCACTAAAGACATACCACTATCTGGTCGACTCTAGGCTTCATAGTATTCTTGGCTGCTACCTGGTCGTAATCCAGGCTTCACAGTACCTTGTTAAGCTGTTATCCGGTCGATTTCCAGGCTTCACAGGTTGTGTTTATGATATACCACCATCTGGTCGATTCCAGGCTTCATGGTGTCTTTGTACTATTATCTGGTCGTAATCCAGGCTTCACAGTAATTTGTATTGCTATTTGGTTGTTCTCCAGGCTTCACAATAACTTGCTGGGGATTCAACTATTATCCGAGAGAATCCGGGCTTCATAGCTTGTTTTTTTTAGAGAATTTGATTGTATCTTTTCCTGAAATGTAAAATGTTAGTCGTATGTAATGTCATGATGCATGACATGTATCGAGCAATGATGTCCTCAAAATAAATGAGATTGTGCTGTATGATGCATATGCACATGCCATGATGCAATGTTTTTATGATGTTCTATAGCTGGGAAAATAAATCACGGACTACCGCTGGAGAATATAAAGAGTTTCGCTCGCTGGGGATAGCCACTGAAGATGATTTGAGAATAAATTGGCGAGAGAATTACCCTGCTGGAGAATAAACTGGCGAGAGAATGACTCTGTGGGGGAAGAGATATTTTTCCAGAAGATCTGTTGATTTGGAGAAATATCCTCAGCTGGGGATGAATTACTGTTGCTGGTGATGATGAACTCTGTTGGGGTTTGAATTTCTGTTTGTGGAAGAAATAAACTCCACTGGGGATAGGCTTCCATTGTTGGTGATAGATTAACTCTGCTTTGGGAGATTTAACACCACTATTTTTAGATACCTTTTACTATGTGGGGAGTGTATGCACTTTTAGTCATTTTCTCAAGCTGGGTCTATCCCTGTACCTAGCTGGTAGAGCAACTGTAAGGTTTGGACATTTCTTGTTTGCCCCTGTTCCTAGAATTAAGAGTAATTGTCTTTTGTTTCGCATGTAAATATTTATGAGCAATAATCATGTTCAAATGCATATATAAAAAATGAACCATTGGACGTTCTTGCAAAACAAAACAGAAAAAGAAAAACAATTTTGAAATTTGTTGTAAAATAAATTGTATTGATTTTGAAGTTGGCCTGTAATAGGAGTTTTGTACAAGAGGTTGACGTCCTAGTAAGAGAATCCCATTGGGTTCCAACTCTGCTATTGCCTTTATATCTTCGAGCGTCTCATCACTTTGCTACTTGGTTGAAGGTAGATCAGATTGATTGGTGTCGTCCGAGCTTGATAGTTGATAACGAAGTCTGGTTGCAAGATGATCCAATGAGACATAGTGTTACGCTTTAATCCCTAATTTTTTTCCTGGACCGCCCTTTCGGGTTTTCGGTCCACCGGGATACCTTTTTTTGCCCAAGCCGCCTTTTTAGGTTTTCAACTTGCCGGGTGTATAGTTTTTTTCATTTTCATCCCTTATTTTTGCCCGAACCCTTTTGGTTCACCGGGAATCCCTTATTTTTGCCTAGGCTAGTCAACCTAGCGGGTCTTTGATTATGCATAGTATTTTTTCACTATGTCTGCATTGACGGGGTGAGGAAGGTCGTCACCATCCATGGTGGTTAGAATCATAGCTCCTCTTGAGAAAATGTTCTTAACCACAAATGGCCCTTCGTATGTGGGGGTCCATTTTCCCTTGGGATCACCTTGCGGCAGTATGATGCATTTGATTACCAGATCCCCGACTTGATACTCTTGTCGTCTGACGTTCTTGTTAAAAGCCTTGATCATCCTCTTTTGATACGTCTGACCATGACAAATAGCAGTAAGTCTATTTTCATCGATTAAGTTCAGCTGATCAAGCCGGGTATGGATCCAATCGTCTTTGCTTAAACCTGCATCCTTCATAATCCGAAGAGAGGGTATCTGGACTTCAATAGGCAAGACTGCCTCCATGCCATACACCAAAGAGTAGGGTGTTGCGCCTGTTGATGTCCGTGCTGAGGTACGGTACCCATGAAGAGAAAATGGTAACATCTCATGCCAGTCCTTGTATGTCACCATCATCTTCTGCACAATCTTCTTGATGTTCTTATTAGCCGCTTCAATAACCCCATTCATCTTCGGCCGGTAAAGAGAAGATTTTTGATGTTGTATCTTAAACTGTTTGCAGAGCTCAGTGATCATCGTATTGTTGAGATTTGTACCATTATCCGTAATGATCCTCTCTGGTACACCATATCGATAGATTAGATTGTGTCAGATAAATCGCGCCACGACGTTCTTGGTTACTGTAGAAAAGGAAGCTGCCTCAACCTACTTCATAAAGTAATCAATAGCCACCAGAATGAAACGTTGCCCATTGGACGCAGTAGGTCTGATCTCGCCAATCATGTCGATGCCCCACATTGCAAAAGGCCAATGAGCTGTCAAGACGTTCAGAGGAACTGGAGGTACATGCACCTTATCAGCATAGACTTGGCACTTATGACAAGTTCGAGAATGCTGATAACAATCGGCTTCCATAGTAGACTAATAATATCCTGCCGGTAGGATTTTCTTTGCCATGGTATGTCCACTGGAATGAGTTCTGAAGGTACCTTCATGTAATTCTGCCATAATCCTTTCTGCCTCGTTCTTGTCCATACATCGCAGTAAGGTTGATTCATGGTTACGCTTGTAGAGGATACCATTACTGATGAAGAACTTCGCAGCGAATCTCCTCAGAAACTTCTTATCATTAACAGATGCACCCTCGGGGTACTCTTGAGCCTCAAGATACCTCTTTACCTCATGAAACTAGGGTTTATCTGCTACCTCTTCAGTCTCAATGTCACAGCAATGTGCGGGTTCGTCCAACCTCTCAATGGTAATATGGGGAGCTTCATTATCCCACCTGACCTTGAACATAGAAGACATGGTAGCTAGCGTGTCCGCCAACTGATTCTCCTCTCTTGGAAAGTGTTCAAAGGTTATCTCCTCAAAGTGCGGAAGTAATTTTAATACATACTCTTTGTAAGGAATAAGATTTGGGTTCTTCGTATCCCACTCGCCTTTGATTTGACTGATCACTAGAGCGAAATCTCCGAATACACTCAAGAACTTAATCCTCAGGTCAATAGCAGCTCGGAGGCCCATGATGCACGCTTCATACTCCGCCATATTGTTGGGGCAGTTAAAACATAATCGGGCGGTGAATGGGGTATGACAGCCCTTAGGAGATATGATCACAGCGCCAATACCATTACCCAACGCGTTTGAGGCTCCATCAAAATACATGGACCATCGGGATCCCTCCTCGGGTCCTTCATTCGGTCCAGGTTCTTCATAGTCGGTCACCAACATGATGTTCTCATCCGGGAATTCGAAATTCATGGGTTGGTAATCATCCATGGCCTGATGCGCCAAATGATCCGCCAACATACTCCCCTTAATTGCTTTTTGGGTTGTGTATTGGATGTCATACTCAGTTAAGATCATTTGCCATCTCGCTATTCTTCCGGACAAGGCAGGCTTTTCGAAGATATACTTGATTGGGTCCATCTTTGATATCAATAAGGTGGTGTGAGTCAGCATATACTGTCTCAGCCGGCGAGCAGCCCATGCCAAAGCGCAGAAAGTTTTCTCGAGCAATGAGTATCGGGTCTCACAGTCGGTAAACTTTTTGCTAAGGTAGTAAATAGCGTGCTCTTTTCGGCCAGACTTGTCATGTTGCCCCAGCACGCACCCCATTGAATTATCCAGTACTTTCAAGTATAAAATCAAAGGTCTTCCTTCAACTGGAGGCATCAAAATAGGTGGCTCTTGGAGGTACTCCTTGATCCTTTTGAAGGCGGTCTGACATTCATCATTACATTTTACCACTTGATCTTTCTTCAGCAGCTTGAAGATCGGCTCGCAAGTAGCGGTCAGGTGTGAAATGAATCGGGCAATATAATTCAGACGTCCCAAAAAGCCTCTAACTTCTTTTTCTGTGTGGGGAGCTGGCATCTCCCGTATAGCCTTCACCTTTGCAGGATCCACTTGGATACCTTTATCACTAACAACGAAACCCAGCAGCTTATCAGACCTCACCCCGAAGGTGCACTTGTTCAGGTTTAACCTCAGCTTGTACATCTTCAGCCTGTCGAATAGTTTCTGGAGATGGTCAAGGTGTTCTTCTTCAGTCTGGGAACTTGCAATCATATCATCAACATAAACCTCAATTTCATGGTGAATCATGTCGTGGAACAAAGCGACCATGGCGCGCTGATAAGTTGCCCCAGCATTCTTCAACCCGAAAGGCATTACTTTGTAACAGAAGGTGCCCACTGTGTAACGAAGGTTGTCTTCTCCATGTCCTCGGGAGCTATCTTAATTTGATTGTAACCAGAAAAACCATCCATAAAGGAGAAGACCTTATGCTGCGCGGTATTTTCAACCAGAACATCAATGTGAGGAAGTGGGAAATCGTCTTTGGGGCTCGCCCTGTTCAGATCTCTGTAGTCCACACACATCCGTACCTTACCATCCTTCTTCGGCACCGGAACAACGTTGGCAACCCACTGTGGGTAAGAAGTGACAGCTAGAAATCCGGCGTCAAACTATTTCATGACCTCAACTTTGATTTTCTCAAACATCTCAGGGCGCATACGACGAACTTTCTGCTTTACCGGAGGACAATCTTCTTTGGTTGGCAGGCGGTGCACCACAATATCAGTATCCAAACCAGGCATATCTTTATAAGACCAAGCGAATATATCAACATAGTCGCGTAGCATCTGTATCAACCGTTGCTTGACACTAGGTTCCAGATTCGCACCTATCTTAACCTCTTTCCTGTCTTCCTTTGTACCCAAGTTCACTGATTCCACTGGCTCTTCATGAGGCTGTATGGCCCTTTATTCCTGCAGTAACAGTCTAGCAAGTTCCCCAAGCACTTCACAATCATCCTCACCTTCGTCCTCGGCTTGGTTGATCGGATTTTCGAAGTTATAACTGGCAGTAGCAGAGTTGTTATCAATGGGATCCAGAGTGGATGTGGATCTGCATTATGATACACGAGTGTGTGTAAGACAATAGTTGTTTTTGATAAAGTGCGAGATAGAAAAGAAAAACAAGGAGCGCAAAATTTGTAATGCAAGAAAACGTCTAATGCATTATTGATGATATATGAAAATGACAAATAATAAGCCCTCACAAACAAAGCCAAGGTGCCTCGGGCAAGGCACCGGGCCGTAAAGTTTCAAACTGTCTGTTACAAATCTCAAAACAAAAGTCAATTACTGTGTAATAAAAGAAACGGGTATGAAGTCTTTCGCCGTCCTATTGTTCAAGCCACCATTGGTTGTAGGGTAGATCCAGCTGTCGATATCTGAATCTTCTTCATCATCCTCAATTGCATTCACTCCCTGATTACTAATATGCAGAGGAGGTCTTCCAATCCGCGCGCGCCGAACAACCCTTTGAGCCTCTGCAGTAAAACCCAAACCAAACTTGTCAATTTTGTGTGCGAAGTCAGGGAGCTGACCCCAATTTGCACACCCACCTTTTTTAATTACAGCCATGGCATCTTTAAGGGAAGCCATCTACATTGAAGATTCTTCAATGGCAGCTTCAGTCGATGCCAAAGTCTGGGGGACCTCTTCAAAGTTATGACAAGGGGTTTCGATGAATTCCCCATCCATCTCCACATAGCGAAAGGAATTAAGATGACTCACCATGTACTCCTCTTCTCCTCGTACCATAACAATCTCCCCCTTTACTAGATATTTCAACATTTGATGGAGCGTAGAAGTCACTGCCCCAGCCTTATGAATCCAAGGGCGACCCAACAGGCAAGAATAGGATGGTCTGATATCCATCACAAAGAAAGTGGATGCAAAAGTCTGAGAGCCAACTTTAATAGGGACGTCCACTTCCCCGTGCACCATCCTTTTTGACCCGTCGAAAGCCCTAACCACAATATTGCTCGACTTCAGAATCAAACTTTCACAGTCCAGGAGGTCTAATGCTTTATTTGGCAAAACATTTAATGAGGACCCAGTATCCACCAATACGTGGGCCATGGTAGTGCCCCTGCACTCGATCGAGACGTGCAGAGCATCATTGTGATTTCTTCCTTTAGCAGTCAGATCTGCGTCTGAGAAACCCAACCCGTTATCGGCAGTCAAACTAGCTACACAGTCCTTGAATTGATCAGCAGAAGTTTCCCGCGGCACATGTGCAGTTTTGAGGAAAGCAATTAAAGCCTTTGCGTGGGCTTCAGAACACAATAAGAAGGATAACATGGAGATTTTTGACGGGGTCTGTCCCAGCTGCTAGACTACGTTGTAGTCACTCTTAATAATCTTTAGAATTTCATCTATCTCCTGCTTAGAGGTTTCTACAATGATCTTCTTAGGTGCCTCCGTCCGGGAAGGCTCACCTGTGATTTCTTTGCCCCGAGTGCCAGATGGCTCGGTGACAGGAGTGATAACTGGAGTAGAAACTAGGACAATAGCTGACATACTAGCAGATGGAAGAATAACAGGTTTGTGAACATTCGGAGGGGAAATCTCGGGAGAAAAGAGTCTTCCACTTCTGGTTACCTTGCTAGCCCCGACAATATTGCTGACATCAGCATCAGCATCTTCAACCTTTAAGTCTTTCTTAACTCCATGGTAATACACATCGGCCCCATAGTGCCAAGGGACAACTTTATCTGAAGTGTATGGGATAGGACCAGGGACAGTAATGATCAACAGAGCGATTCTTGGAACAGGTGTAATCCTAACAGGCTTTCTCGAGGAAGCCTTGGAAGGATTGGCGGAAATGGTTATGATGGCAACATCTTGAATTGGAACCAACGAAATCATAGTCTCCTCGAATAGGATCTCTTTGTTATCCATCAGGCGCTGAACACCTGATTTTAATAAGTAGTAACCAGCAGGCAAAATTGAACACATGTGGCAACCTTCTCCACAACCCGGAAATAAACCGGCCAACAATAGATTCTTCTTAAATGTCATCAAAGGAGTAGAAATGTCTTCCACGGAGGTCACAAACAAATCATCGTCCACAGCATTCACTCCATGACCGTGTTTGGGCATAGGAGCAATTATGACGTTGGGTTTCTCCGGAGCGTCAAACTCAATCTCTTTAGCTTCAATCAAGTCTTTCACTTTATTCTTAAAACCCTAACAGTTGTTTGTATCATGACCTGGGCTATTGGAGTGATAGGCGCAATGGGCGTTCGGGTTATACAGCGGAGATGTGGTGCTGGGATTCTTCGGGGCTTCCCTCAGAGTTACCAGGTTGGTCTTCAATAATTACAGTAGAATTTGAGACAAGGTCATATTAAGCCGAGTGTATTGTCTTTGCGGTCTCTCCATTCTTTACTGATTGTTGCATTGTGGAGAAACTGTGGGTCTTGATATTACCACCGCATTCACTGCTTGATGGTGTTCAGGTCTGCTTTGGCTCCTCGAGCCATATACTTCACTAGCTTCTTTCTTACCGGTGAAAGGCTTCTTTTATGCACTTGATGAAGTACCTTTCTGTATCTTACCACTTCAAATACCAGCTTCTACTCTCTCCCCACTCAAAATCAATTCAGTAAACCCAGATGACGAACTGCCGATTAGATGATTGAAAAATGGACCAGACAACATCCCTAGAAACATGTCAACCAACTCCTTGTCAGACAAAGGGGGTTGGACTCTTCCAGCCAAATCTCTCCACTTCTGAGCATAGTCCTTAAAACCTTCACTTGCACCCATGGACATACCCTGAAGTTGAGTATAAGTGGGAGCAAGGTCGGCGTTATACTGGTACTGCTTGTAGAAAGCAGTAGCAAGGTCCTCCCAGTTTCGGACATTAGCTCCTTCCAATTGATAAAACCATTCAAGCTGAGTCCCTGATAGACTATCTTGAAAGAAATGTACCCACAGATTCCTATCAGCAGTGTAAGGTTAAATTTTCCTAACGTACGAGCGAAGATGGAGTTTTGGAAAGGATACTCCATCGTACTTGGAAAAAACTGGAACTTTGAACTTGTGGGGGATCATCACTCCATATGCCAGTCCTAGATATCCGAAATCCAAACCGGGGGTCTTCTGAATCTCCATAGCACTCAGATGGTCTTCAAGTTGTTTGTACCTATTCTCAGCAGGAGGATATTGCTCATCATCAAAATCAGTGTTATTATCAGAGACTACAGGACTAGGACCCTTTTCTTCTTCTTGGTTCTCCTCCCCTTTGGACGAAAGAGACAGATCAGCTTCCTGTCGCAACCTATTCCAAAATTTGTTACCCATATTCAGAAGAACCACCTTTTTCTTCTTCTTCTTCTTCTTCTTCTCCTTCAGGATGAGAGTCTTCAAATCCTCTTTCCCTTTAGCTAAGTTCAAGAACATCTCTTGGAATTGGGCATTCTGTGCCTAAAGAGCTTTGATGGCTTGATCGATAGGTATTTCAGAAGACATTTTATGCTGAAATAAACAACGAAGTAGATGAGAAACCTGTAATGGTACCTGTAATGATGTGCATGATAATGAGATGTATATGTAATGATTTCAAAGACCTCGGGAGATTTAAATTTGTAAAACTAAAATAAAACACACTTTATTAGATTAACTTGTAAAAATGTTTATCAATGCCTTTGAGGCATTACACAAGAAATAAATGGAAAACAAATCTAAACTAGCAAAAGCAAAAATCAGAAATCCCATGGACGCTTCCCCTTCGTGCTGACGTAGTCATTGATTGTTCTTTCATTCTCAAGTTGCTTTGTGAGCTTCAAGATCTTCCTTTCTTTCTCATGATACTTCTCCCGGTAGGTATCCCTCTCTTCTTTCAGCTGAATCCATGATCTCTTCAATGCTCCAAGATCAGTGGGCATGTAGGGATAAAGGACTATATAAGGAATGCCCTCTTTATTGGTAGGCTCCACAATCACCGACAACACAACTTCATAAGGCATCCCAAGCTTCTGGGCTCGAGCTCGAACCCACTGGAGATAAGGCTGCATAGGGAGAGAAGTCCTTAGTCCTAGCTCTTGAGGGTCAGATCTGTTCACCATGCCCCAAGCTCGTATAAACCTTCGGCGGTGCTCGTCAACGTCCTCCTTGTAGTCAAAGGCAATATCTGTAAGAAGTAGCTCATGAGGACCGTCTCTCCGAGCACGACCAAACTGTCGTAAAGACAAGCAAGGATTGTAGGTTATTCCCCCTATGATTCCAAGCCACGGGACATTAGGGTATCCCCCACATCGATCAATGACAGCAATGCTTTCCATAGCCTTAGAACTCCAAAGAATGTTTGTATGGGCAAGGGACATTATCCTGTAAGACCATCCTAAACCTTCTTCATTCTTCAACACAGATTTGGGGAGGTGCAAAATAAACCACCTCGCCAGCAGCATCATGCAACACATGAGATTCCCTCTTCTATGCATAGTACGAGTGTAGAGGGCATGCAAGATATCACCCAGAAGAGTAGGCACAGGATTACGGGACAAGAAGATCTTAACCGCATTCACATCTATGAAGGAATCTGGATTCGGGAAAAGAACCATACCATAAATAAGGAGAGCCAAGATGTATTCAAAAGCCTGGAAATCCAAGTTATCCCAGAACAGTTGAGCTTGATCTATTAGGAACTTGGCTAAGAAACCTTTAACCCCGCTCCATGTCTCCCAGTTAGATACTACATCAGCCCGTTGTTTCAAATGTAGAGCTGAAGCAATGTCTTCTGGTATAGGAGTCTCTTCCAAACCTGTAAAGGGCATCTGCTCAAGGATGGATATGCCAAATAAGTGAGAAAACTCTTCCATAGTGGGAACTAGCTGATAATCTGGGAAAGTGAAGCAATGATGCACCGGATCGAAGAACTGGAAAAGCACACTCATCATCTGCTCATCAAACTTTGAGGTAACCAAGCTAAGAAGATGACCATGTCTCCTAATGAATGAAGAAGTATCAGAAACCTTTGAGACTAACTCTTTGAGTTGAGCAGGTATTTGCACAAAGTTAACTCGGATGGTGTTTCTGCGCATGGAAGCCATAATCTGCAAAATAGAACAAAGATAAATCCCCTCGGTCTTTGAAATGGTTAGTATAATAAGGTATGCATGCTATGTTATGATGCATGATGTCATGATAAAACAAACAACGGGTATAGCAGATAACAGACATGGTAAAGGCAAACAAGTCACACAAGAGCCCTTAACTTTCAGGCTTGCATGGGGTCTAGGTACTACCCTCTTGAAGTTCAGTTGGTTTTAACCTGTCCTAATAATAGTAACCGGGTTCTAGGGGATCTCAATATCACTGACCATCCTCCATCAGTCATGGTTTTAGCTCACGCAATCTTTTCTTGCGGCCGGAACTATCTCGAGAGTATGGTCTCAATGAGTGTAGCATCGAGTATCAACCAGTTCTCAGCTTTACACCGAGGCCGGCTATCTCACTACTTCCTAATGGCCAAGTTGGTCAATTATAGGTTCTAAGGTCAGTTGATGCTTAACGACACACATAGTAGCCCCGTATTCTCCCTGTTTCTCCACAAGGGATAACGGTACCAACCAATGTGCCACATCAATGTAGCTACTGCTTCAACTGTATCGATCTACGTTGTACAGTTCCCTCACAGTTTATTGCTACTTACCTAAAAGGTGTTCCCCAGATCCTGGTTAGGATCTATAGTAACTACCAATACAAAACCCTCAAAAATAAAGCAATCAAATCAAACAAGAGAAGCAATTTATGATGAACTAATATCCTAAGGTATACCCCACTTATTGAATCCCCAGCAGAGTAGCCAGTTCTGTGATACGGTGGCAGAACCGGACAGTTTTAGGAAAATGATGGTTTGCATTTTGCGTTTGTGTTTGCAAAACGTCGCGGTAAGCAAGAGTCACCACCGACTTTTATTTTATCCAACTGGAAAGGAAAAAAGCATAGAAAAATTGCTTTTTCGAGATATTCTGAGTACGGGGGGTAGATTATAGAAAGGGAAGGTATTAGCACCCTTTATATCCGTGGTTTTCCACAGGCTTTTAGGTACTTGCTCATCATTTTAAAAATTGCTTATGTGTTTGTGTGTTTTGAAAAGTTTTTTGTTTTACTTCATTTTAACCCTTGCTTCTGTCTTCAAGAGTGTTACGAAGTATTTTTGAAAACTTTGTTTGAAAAGTGTGTAAGTGTGGAAAAGTTTATTTTGAGCAAGTACCTACTAGCATCTACCTACTAGAAAAAAGAATGTTTCTGTTCTTGTTTCCTTTAGACAGCGCTATCCCACTATTAGTGAGTAGGTAGCACCGTCGTTGGAGTTGTAAGGGTCAATTCGAAAGGGACGTATGATCACTAAAGCAATGTTAGGACGTCTTAGTAATAACCCTAATGTCTTAAGATCATATTCGAGGCAACATTTCCGAGGCAATATTTCCGAACGGGACATTTGATCTTTGTTTAGACAAGAGAGCGACCACTAAAACATCTTATAGTTAATGATCATTTACCGAAGGCAACCGAAGTGAGAGTATACCCTAGGAGTGCGCATGTGCGAGTGATTTGATTTCAAGTTATTATCTTTGCACATTTAGGTTTTGCTAACCATTTAAAATTAACATACATTCTTGTCATGCAATCCTATTATCATACATCTAACAGGTAATTTTTGCGAAAATTAAAATGCGGAAAATAAAACTATGCTATTACAAGGCTTCGGGGAGGGGGATTAATTACATAGCCAAAAACCCGTAAAACGATAAATGAACGAAAAAGTCCTAATTGAACTATTACATCCCA
Source organism: Vicia faba (assembly GCA_948472305.1). Taxonomy (NCBI): domain Eukaryota; kingdom Viridiplantae; phylum Streptophyta; class Magnoliopsida; order Fabales; family Fabaceae; genus Vicia; species Vicia faba. The sequence continues at coordinate 992,385,799 of OX451740.1, read as the reverse complement.
TGAGCAGTTACATTAATATTTCCAAAAATAAATAAACGCGCGCGATGAGACGAGAATGAGAGAAAACTAGGGTTTTGACCCCGTCTAAACCTAATTAAAAGAAAATTTATTTATTTTTGGTTGTTTTTGATTATTTTAATAAAATAAGGTTTTAAATCAAATAGATACAAACATAATTACTAATTGAATTAAATTAAGAAAATTAATTAAATTGAACTATTTTTATATTTTGTTATTTTAAGAAAAGAAAATAAAAATTAAATCTAGTAAAACCTAATTTTCTAATTTATTTTAATTTATTTACAAAAAGATTAAAATTACCCTAGAATTAAATTAAACTAATTATTAAATTAATTTTTGATAAAAAATAAAACCTAAATCTAATTTGATGAAAATTGATTTTATGAATTTTTATAAAAAAGAATTAATTTTGATGTTAGAAAATAATTTAAACAAATAAATAAATAAAAGAAAATATAAAAGAAAAGAAAAGAGAATTGGGCCTGGTGTCAAAATAGAAAAGGAGGTGCCAATCTGATTTTCAAGCCCAAAAGCCTTTGTCCACGTTTGACTTTTCAGATCAATGATGCAAGTTAACCAGGGTGCATCATGGTCCTCCAATGAATGGGCGTGAGATTTGGCCTTCTGGAGATCTAGTGAGTGAACATTGATGGCATATGGTGGGCCTCCTGATGCGTTGAGTACTGGATCTGTAAAGAATAATTGAGAAAAATTGCAAATGTTGGAGGCAGGGGTTGAACCCCTGACCTCATGCCTGCAAGGCCTTAACGCTTTCCCTGGCTACCACTGGGCCACTTGAATTCATTTGTTAGCATATGAAATAATAACAATAAAATTAAAAAAAACAATGCCAGTTACCAAACACGCGCTAGAATTCAAACGGGCAAATAGGGTGGTGCCACGCAGTCCTTCTTCTTCCTCTCTCTGTTGGTAAAAGTCCCAGACTTTTACCTACAGACAAAAGTCTGTAGCTATAGCCCCTGTGATTTCCAGAATCTCATACACGCACCATAAATGAAACCCAATGCTATAGGCCAGTTCGTCTTGGCCTTGTGAACATCATGGTACCTTTCTTTTGGGCCAATTTCACCTGCACAAGAAAACCCTAAAAACGAAACCTAAACCCTAACAATTGTGGATCTCTGTATGATTAGTAAAAATGCAATTAATCATTACCAATAGCTTGCAAATGTTTCACTGAACCAGAATATATAAAGAATTCATGCTACAAATGCCAAAATAATGATATTGGATTTCAAGAAAATGCCAAGGTCGTGAGACACTTACAATGAGTTTTGGTGCACAAAAACGCTTCTTGGTGATTGGTACAGACTCCTTGAACACCCATGAAGCGTATGAGATAGCTTGGAAGGCTTGAGATAGTCTGGAACTATGAAATCAGATTACCACTTTTTCTTGATTTTTTGAAAGTTGTTCTTCACTCAACATGCCTCCAATCCTTGTGCTTTTGGTCTGAATTTGTTCTATATGTAGCCTTTAGTGAATTAGGTTTACAAATTTGCATCCAATCTTTGCAATGATGAAGATTTGATCCTTGATTCACACTTGTATCCAATCTTTCCTAAACATGAAAAATTCAATCTTTTTGTGTACAAACAAGCCTTGCACGATTTGATTTCATTGCTAGCTGTATAAGAGACCTAAACATGCACAAAATCTCAAGCTTTGATTAGTTTTGATATTTTGATGATTTTATTTTGATTTAATTTGATTCAATTGAAATAAAAATCAAAATAAATGACAAAAATAAAATAAAGGCAATAGGGAAGGATCGTGGGTCATGGACCATGTTACAAACTCAAGACAAGCACAAAAATTTGGGCCCATTTGACAAAAATTGCAATTTGAGGCATATTTGACTTTTGGCAATTTTGCAAAAAAGGTCAACTTCACCAATGCACAACTTCCTCAATTTTGACCCTAGAGATGTGTTCTTGGACTTTTTAGAAATCTTGAGAGGTCATCTAAGCAACCCTTTTTGTCTCATCTCGAATGAGTCTTCCATGTTCATGTATGAAGCTTTGACAAAAAAGGTGTTTTTGTTGACTTTTCAAAATGACCTATAATGTCCAAATTTGTAACTTCTTGTGAGTGCATATTTTGAACTTGGGAGATGAAGATGAATTGTAGGAAATTGCATCCTCTTCAAAATGGGATTTTGATGGGTCATTTATAATAAAGTATAAGAAAGTTATGCTTGGTCAAAGTTGAGTTGACTTTTCCTATAAAACCCTAATTTAGCAACTTTTGGGTTTTGATGAATTGTGAGAAATCCTTGAGGAATCATGATCAACCCTTGATAAAATGATGAATAATACTTCAAAATGAGAATTTTGACCAAAAATCTTGAAGTTTGATTGTATGTGGGCCACAATTGACTTTTGCCCTAACATAGTCGATTTTCAGGCTCTTGAGTAATTGACTGAGCAAACTTTCTCAGTAGGGCTTGAAACTTGACATGGATGATCTTGAGAACATATTAGGATAATGATGAGAATTTTGGATCCCTTGGACTCAAGTATCTTGATGCAACATGAAACCCTAATTTGAGGTTGACTGTCTTATGAGAGAGTTTGTTTGGTCAACCCTTGCACTTCCTTGAGCAATTTGAGGACCTCACTTGAAATGTATTTGGAAATATGGGAGGGAAAATTTTGGGGTACAATAAGTTGATTTTCACTCATCTGAGCAATTGACTGAGCAAACTTGTGCTGTAAGGCTTGAAACTTGACATGAGGATTCTTTGAAGCATATGAGGAACCATGTAACTAATTTGATGCATTATAAGCTCATTTTTCTTTGAGAATACCAAAACCCTAATAGTAGGCCATTGCTTAGGAGAGGTGCTGGTATGCTCAAACCCTTGAGTATTCTTGAGCAATTGAGAACCCTATGAGCATGAGAAGGTATCTTGAATCAATTGTCTATAAAAATGGGAGGGGAAATTTTGGGGTACAACAACTTCCCCTGTTCAATCTTCTTAAACCTGAAGAATTAGATTGGCACGTCCGCCATTCATGATCTGAAGGTGGAAGAGGATTGAACACTTAAGTGCTCAGAAATTTGCACTCGCTGGTGCACGAAGTAACACTGTTGGTTGATAGGAGTATCAGAATGAGTCTATGCCTGGTTGTATCTGAAGAATGCTTTTTAGGAGGAAAATGCTCGCCAAAATTCAGTCTCTAGGGGGTGTTTTTCAGAATAAACTTCTGAAGGGGAATGCTCGTCATAATTCAGTCTCTGAAGGAAATCATTTGGTCATGCAGATAGTCGCCCTGTCCTATTTCAGGAATTGATCTACAATATGTTTTTTGTTGGTAAACCCGTCCTGTTTCAGGAATTCATACCGCTTGGTCATATGGATAGTTGCCCTGTCCTATTTCGGGAATTAATCTGTGACCTGTTTTTCGTTGGTAAACGTCCTGTTTCAGGAAATCATACCGCCTGGTCATATAGATAGTTGCCATGTGCTGTTTCGGGAATTAATTTCCGACCTGTTTTTTGTTGGTAAACCTATCCTATTTCGGGAATTCATACCGCCTAGTCATATGGATAGTTTCACCGTCCTGTTTCGGGAATTAATGTGTGACCTATTTTTTGTTGGTAAACCCTTCATGTTTCGGGAATTCATACCGCCTGGCCATATAGATAGTTGCCTCATCCTGTTTCGGGAATCAACCTCTAACCTATTTGAAAATTGTTGATGATATTCGTCTGTTTGCAAACTTTACCTAAAAAGACAAAATTAGCTATATGTAATGTCATGATGTATGTAATGCATTGTGTAATGATGTTTTCAAAATAAATGAGAATGTTATATGCGTTTCGGTATGCATATGCTATGATGTATTATGAAATGATGTATGGATACAGTATGTCATTGAGGCGTATCGGTAGCTCCTTGTAGCAATGGTTAGCTGGGGAAAATAAATCCTAGACTGTTGTTGGGGATGAAGAAAGTGATTCTTCAATTTCTGTTGGGAATAATTTTGCTGGGGATTCTCGCTTTCTATTTGAGGATACTCTGATGGGGATCTTCAAATTCTGCTTGAGGATAGAGGCATTCAAGGAGATTCAGTTGTTCACCGCTCTTTTTGTTGAAGGATTTTATTCTTACGTACCCTGACTGGGGATAAAAGAGATGGATATTCCTCCAGTGTGTTGTCTGTCCAGGTTTCAGATACCTTAGCAACTCTTCTAGGGATAGCAACTTTGATTAAACCCCTGCTGAAGCAGAAAATTTTGTTATGGATTTACGGTGTTGGAGTAATAAACTTTGTTGGGGAATTAAATTCCTGTAAACTGTGTCGAGGAAATAAACTTTGACGGGGATTGGAATTTTATAGGCTGCGCTGAGGAAGTCTCCACCGTATGTTGGGGAATGATCAAACTTCCTTATCCGCTAGGGGACCTATTAGGGATGATGATCAGGTCAACCTATCCATTAGGGATTTGGAGGTGAACCGCTGGAAGATGCCCTAATTTCTGCCTGAGGGCATATTAGACTTGTTGGGGAATATATCTCTGTTGGGGATTTATGAATGACTTAAACATTATCCCAACTCCTAGAGTCTTGGATAAATGCTAATCCTTTTTTTTTATGTAAATATTTGTAAATGGTGATCATATTCAAATTCATATGTTCATTCAAATTAAACATTTGATTTATTCATAAAGAAAACAGAGGAAGTAAAAACAAACAGTTTTGAATTTTGAAATAGACTGAGTTGTATTGATTTTGCCTATGAACATGCAGTTTTATACAAGGAGACAAAAATACTAGTAAGAGGAAGTAGTGAAATTGAAAAAAATACAAAGTGATAAACAAGAAAAAAAGATATGTGGAAATGATCCCATCGAGTTTCAACTCTTCTATTGCCTCTATGTCTTCAAGCATCTCATCACTTGTCGTCAGAAGAAGATGACTGGATTGATCTGTACCGTTTGATCTTAACATTGATAACAAAGCTTACTGTAAGTAGATGATTGTTGTACCCAAAAAATTTCCTTTTCTTTTTCAAGACATTCCTCACAAAGGATCTCCAATGCTCAAGGATTCTCAAGAATTGATCAGACAAAATCACCTCTGAAACACTGAGACCACAAATTAGGGTTTTGATTCAAGATTTAGAAATTTTTCTAAGTCTTTTTATACATGTTTATTTCATAACTTCATACCAATTTTTCACTATGATGCAAAATGATTCAAAGGAAACTTTCAACATGAAAGTTGTAGATCTTGATGAATTCTAAAACTTTATATTAGAGGTTTGATGTCCAAAAAACACTTAGGTTTGAAGATATAAGCCCATGAAGTCATGACATTTTCATCTAACACCTAGAGAAATTTTCAACAGATTTTGGTCTGGATTTTATCCCAACTTCTTGGCATTTTTCACATAGGTCCAAGATAATTTTGTCAAAATGGCCAACATGAAAGTTATAGAGGATGTTTCAAGCTTTCCAAAACACCCAAGGGCATGAGTTTATCATACTTGATCTAGGAGATTCAAAGGCATGAAGTTGGGCATCCATCCTAGAATTACAAGTCTTTTGTTGAAGAACACATGATCCAATCTACATGTTATGCTGCATAATCTTAGGTTGCAGGCCTTCTTGCTTGCAAATCTCTCCATAATTTAATGTTTACACAAAAGCTTGAACCATTACCCAAGAGATACAAACCATTATCCAAATAACTTGCCATTTAAGGTAAAAAGTTACCATTGCTATTCTTGAAAAGCAAGCTTGTTGGTAAAAATTTGTCTTGAGCTCATACCTTGTTTACTTCTGATTTTACTCCACCATAAATCATGGAAAGTAGCCCCTCTACACCAGCAACTTTGGTACTTCACCTTGGGACCATGGAAGAATTAACATAGTTTGATATTTGCATGCCAACCAAACCATAACATGTTGTCTTACAAACTTAATCAGCTCTAGTTCCCAAACCTCTTGCCTATAAATAGGGGGAGAATTTAAAAGAGAAAGAGGCCAGAAAAAAGAGAAATAGAAACTAGCACTCAAAATCCCTTCACTCACAAAAAACCATAACTGTTCATGAAACCTCCATCTTTGATCTTTGAAGTCCAAATCTTTTAATCTCATACCTTGCAAGTTTTTCTCAAACAAACCATCCAAATACTTCACATACATCATATAGAAGTTATAAACACAAGAACAACTTTTGTAACATCATTATCACCACCTTCAAAACTCAAAAACATTGTCTTGTAAGTTGACTTGGTTGGAGAGACCCAACCACTTTCAGCATAAAGTAAGGATTTAAACAACTTTAGGGAGGTTTGAGGAAGCTCAATCAATCATCACATTGCACCTGGAAACATCCATACAAATTTTGAGTTTTCACTTCAAGAGGTAAGTTTTCTCAAATTGTGATATCCTTGTTCATATATCATTTTACTTTCGTTTTCAAAAGAATAAAATAGTACAAATCAGAGTTGAAAATACTCAAAACTACAGAAAAATGTTTTGGAAGCCTGACACGGGTCGTGTCAGGGTGAAAACAAGACAAATGACATGACAGGGTCTTGACACGGGTGCCCGTGTCATAGGACACGGCCCGTGTCAATCTTACTAGGATTAAAACTTAACAAAATGACAAGACAGTGTCTTGACACGGGTGCCCGTGTCACAAGACACAACCCGTGTCAATCTTAATAGGATTAAAAGCTTGACAAATGGAAGGACAAGATTCTGACATGGATGCCCATGTCACAGGACATGACCTGTGTCAGCTTATCTGGGAAAAAAAGGACATGCATGGATTATTAGTGTCCTGACACGGGTGCCTGTGTCACAGGACATGGCCCGTGTCAGCCTAAACACCAAGAATCTTGATTTTGAGACTTTTTATTCAATTTGGTTGTAATAGTAATTAGGTTTTAATTTCTTTCATCCCCATTTATAATTTGTACCCCCATCCTCTAAATGATGTAATGGCGTAGAGTTTTACATTTCTGCAATTTATTGCTTTAAATATAAATGCTAGTAATTAGGGTGTGCATGGAAAGACATAAAATCAACAAGTGGCAAACCCTAATTCAAGAACAAATGCATGAAATCAAAACTCTTTGCACACTTGCACCGCTGGGGTTAACCTCACTTGTTGCCTTGAGAAAAATAGTCATGTCTCGCATGTGGGATACTTTAGCAAAAACAATCAAAAACAAGATCGTAGTCCCTCGATGACCCTTCAATCTTGCCTTCGGTAAATGATCTTAGACCCTTACAAATTTCTAAGGTATCCTACAACATTACATTCTATGGCTATACGATGACCCACGCCTCTCCCTTCACATCCAATGATAGGGTTTCTTACCAATCAATGGTAAGATAGAAATATCTAAAGGAGGAGGAAAAGAACTAAGACTTTTTGAGTAGGTAGAACGTTCATATTTGCTTTCTCACAACCATTTTAAAAACATCTTTCAAACACACCAACACTTTCAAATGAAATATTTTCAAAAGTCAAAACTTTGTATGCATTCTTATACAGAGGAGGATCATTACAAAGTTTTCCTAAACAAAGGCCCTTTTCAAAAATACTTTCAAAACCCATCACAAACACATTTCAAACAAAGAATTTTAAAGTGATGTAGCAACTAAGATCCCTTAGATAACTACGGATGAAAAGGGTGCTAACACCTTCCCTTTTCATAACTTACCCCCCGAACTCAAGAAAAATTCTCAAAAGGTCTTTCCTGTTCTTTTCACCATTTTCTTTATTGGATAAAAGAAAAGTCGGTGGCGAATCTTGCTATCTGCAACAATTGCGTTTAAACGCAAAACACCCAAGTCAGTTCTCCCACCGTATTACTTAACTGACGACTCTGCTGGGGACTATACTTAAAAGTGGGGTTACCTTAGAGACTAGATCATCTTTAAATTCTTTCATTCTTTGACTTGTTTTATTTACATTTTGGGTCCTTGTTTGGGTTTTATATTGATCCTCTACCCAGATCATGGAACATTATTAGTTAAGTAGCAATAGATCGTTGGGACTGTGCGAGGTATACCGACATGGTTGAAGCGATGTCTATGTTAGTGTGACACATTTTTTGGTACCGGTATCCCTTGAGTCCATTCAAGGAGAATACGGGGCCGCTGTGTGGTGTCATGAAGCACTAACTAATCGTAGAACCTTTAATTGAACAACTTGGCCATTAGGAAGTAGTGAGATAGTGGGCTTTGGTGTAGTCCAAATTTGGTTGATACTCGATGCTATGCTCATTGAGATCGGACTTTCGAGATATTTCGGTCTCCAATAAAGAGGCTTGTGCTTAAACAATGCCCGATGAAGATAGATCAATGATATTGAGATTCCCTAGAACCCGATTACTTTCTAGGACAGGTTGAACCAACTAAACTTCAAGAGGGTACTTACCTATGAACCTAATGAAAGCTTGAACCTAATGACTTGTTTTCTTTGTGTGTATATGTTTACTTGTACATACCATCATGACATCATACCATGGCATTTTTCACTAACCATTTCAAGGACTTTTAGGATTTATCTTTATGTTATTTTATAGGACATGGCTTCCACTCGTAGGAATACTATCCAAATCAACCTCGTAAAAGTGCCTCCTTAACTCAAAGAGTTAGCATCAAGGGTTCCTGAGAATTCTCCATTTACCAAAAGACATGGTCGACTTCTCAATCTGGTGACCTCAAGCCTTGATGAAGATATGATGAAAGTGCTCTTTCAATTCTTTGACCCTTTACACCATTACTTTACATTTCCTAATTACCAATTGGTTCCCACCAAGGATGAGTTTTATCAACTTTTGGGAGTGCCTATTCTTGATCAATTACTCTTCACCGGTATTGAGAAAGACCCAAGACCTGAGGATATTTCTCGAGATTTACATTTGCAACGGTCCGACGTTATGGCAAATTGGGAAACAAGATGTGGTGTTAATGGTTTTCTAGCCAAGTTTTTGTTTGAAAAGGCTCAACAACTTTTGGGATGCTCTGGATTTCCAAGCTTTTGAAGAGGTTTTGACTCTTCTAATCTATGGGATGATACTATTTCCTAACCCGGACCAACTCATAGATGTGAATGCGGTCAAAGTTTTTCTATCTCGTAATCCGACTCCTACCTTACTTGGAGACATTTTTGCACTCTCTTCACACTCGCAACATGAAGAGAAGGGGAATTCTTATGTGTTGCACTCCTTTGTTGGATAGGTGATTTATTTTGCACCTTCCTCGATATATTTTGGAGAATGAGCAAGGCATGATATGGTCTAGTAGGTTGATGTCACTCTCGCATTCAGATATTCATTGGTGTTCTCGATCTTTGGAGGATGTTGTCATTATTGACTATTGTGGGGAATTCCCTAATGTCCCTCTCTTTGGCATTAGGGGAGGTATCACTTATAATCCTTACTTGGCTCTACGACAGTTTGGGTATGCTCGGAGGGATGGCCCTCATGACGTACTTGTCCAAGGAATTGTATTTGACTATGAGAACGATGTCCAAGGTTACCGTCAAAAATTTGTACCAGCTTGGGGCATGGTGAACAAAGTTGATTGTAAGACGTTGGGGCATAAGAATTCTATTATGGTGGAGCCTTATCTCAAGTGGGTTCGAGCTCATGCTCAAAACCTTGTGATGCCATATCCTGCTATCTTACCTATCATTGTGGAGCCTATTGTCGAAGGAAATATTCCCTACACCATTCTTCATCCTGACATGCCGACTACTCTCGAGGATTTGCAAAGATCATGGATTCAACTCAAAGTAGAGCGAGACGCCTTTGAAACTCAATTCTATGCAAGTGAGAAGAAGGTTTTTGAGCTCACGAGACAACTTCATGAAGAGAAGAGTTTGAATGCCCACATTGCACCGAAGAGGATACGCTCATGGGAAGCTTGAACCCTTTTTGTTTTAGGAGTTTATTTTGTATTATTTTTTCTTCTTCCATTGTAATCCCAAGAGGCATGCTTTTGTAACCATTTGAAATTATTCATACATTTAATGCTTGTTCCTTCTTTGTTTAAACAAATTTAAATCTTAAAGGTCCTTGAAAACATTTGCATTCGCATTACATGCATCATAACATAGGAAGGTTTCACGACACAGGTTTCCTCATCTTTCTACTATTTATTTCAGTAAGATGGATCTCGAGCTGACTGTGAAGGACTTGCAGACACAAAATTCTCAATTTCAAGAAACGTTGCTCAACTTGGCCAAAGGGAAGCAAGAGCTGATGACACTTCTGGTTGAAAAGAAAAAGACCAAGAAAAAGGCTTTGATCAACATGGGGAAAATATTCAAGGGCCCCATTCGACAAGTTCAAGTGGTAGAAGACTCCTCCGAGGAGGATGAGAATCAGGATGAATACGCAAGGAGAACCCGCGCCGGGGGTGGCAACAATCCAGTCTCTGAAGATGAGGACTATTTGACGAGAAATATCCACCCACTGAGGACAAGTATAAGCAACTGGAAGATGGGTTGAAGGCTGTGGAAATTTAAGTTGTGCCTGGCTTGGATTTTGGTGATCTGGATTTGGTGCCTAGGGTATTTATTCCCCATAAATTCAAGATCCCACTCTTTGCTAAGTACAACGGTGTTTCATGCCCGAAGCTTAACTTAAGATCTCACGTCTATAAAATTCAACCGCATACCACCGATAAGAAGTTGTGGGTGCAATTCTTTCAAGAGAGTCTGTATGGGACTCAATTGGAGTGGTTTACCAGTTAGAAGGTTCCAACATCCATACTTGGGAGGACTTGACCACCGTTTTCTATCGTCAATATCAGTATAATGTCAATCTGGCGCCAACTAGAGTGTAGTTACAAGGAATAACCATGGGTTCCAACTAAGGTTTCAAAGAATACATGAAAAAATGGAGAGACCTGGCAGGTTGGGTGCAGCCACCATTGAATGATAGGGAGTTGGTAGATATGTTCATGGGAACATTGAATAGACCATTTTTCAACTTGTTAATTGGAAGCTCATCATCTGGTTTCACTGAGTTAATCTTGACTGGTGAAAGGGTCGAGAGCGGTATCAAAAGTGGGAAGATTCCCATGAACTCTTCCTCTACATCAAATACTGTGAAGAAACCTCTTACCGGTAAAAAAGAAACTAATGTCGTGTATGGGTCAAGGGATCATATCAAGAAGGATCATCGTTAGTCTGTAAATGCAGTTCTAATCTCCAATCCAACCTCTACTCAAATACCACAACAACAAACTGGCTACCAAAGACTTGATATTTTAAGAAGACAATTTACAAGGATCAACATGTCACTATCTCAAGCCCTACAACACATGTTGAAGGCTATTTTGGTAACATTGCGTGACCCCCCTTCAAATCCCAATGTTTCATCTCCAAAGTATAACACAAACGCCAAATGCGCTTATCACTCTAATAGCCCCGAACATGACACTGATCAATGTTGGGCTTTGAAATGCAAAATTCAATACATTATCAGCAACAAGACCATTGAGTTCATCCACCTAAAACTCTAAATGTAATCACTGCACCAATGCCAAATCATGGCAAAGGTGTCAACGCTATTGAAGATACTACTTTTGTTTCCTCTGTTGAAGACTTGACTACTCCACTGACTATTGTTAAAGAAAATTTGTTGAGAGTTGGGGTTTTCCCTGGATGTCTTAGAGTCTGTTGTTGTTGTGCCAAAATTTGTATGGATGCGAATTATTTTAAAAGGGTGTCAAACACCTCATATATGCCATGAGATCCTGTTTGAAAGAAGTCCATCCATAAAAAATTTGACGGAATTCATACCACAAGAAGTTAAAGACATATACATCATCATTATCTTCAACACACCTATTAGGATCTCTTCAAAAGGTCATATTAGGATTTCCAACGAACCAAGGATAACCCCATTGATAAATACCACTCCGGGGCCATTTCCTTATTCTTCTGATAAAGCAGTACCGTGGAATTATGGCGCTGAAGTATACTACCATGGCATTAAACAAGACTCCTGGATTGACAAAGACAAGACGGATAACATTACCAACATTACTGTCTCTAGCAAGGTGACAAGGACGGGGAGAATCTTCTCTCCTAACATTTCACCTCCGACCACCACGACCACATATGTCCGAATTACTCTTGAAAAACCTAGTGTTGATGCTAGGTGTAAAGAAAAGATAATTGATCCTGCCAAGATGGAGGCACCTACCAAAGACATTACAACTGAGGAACCCTCCACCTAAGACATGGAGGAGATTTTAAAGATCATAAGGAAGAGTGATTATAAGATAGTAGAGTAGTTGGAGAAAATCCCCTCAAATACTTCTATACTATCTTTATTACTTTGTTCTGATGTGCATGCTCAAGCCTTGATAAAATTTCTGAAGAAATCTCATGTTCCTCAAGAGACTACAGCCGATTAGTTTGAAAATTGTGTATGGAGTTTGACTTCCGATAATGGATTAGGATTCTCGGATACTGATTTAACTCCAGTCGAAATAAATCACAACAAGGCTTTGCATGTCTCTATTGAATGCAAAGTGTAAGTGTTTAGTTATTGGCATGTATTTTTGGTAAAACCAGGTGTGTGAATGTCATGACTGATGTCATAACATTCTGGGTTATTAGGTACTTTATGCAGAAAAAGAATGGCATACAGAAGCTGCTATTTATGAGTGTGTATCTGAGCATTTTGCAATGATCACATTTATTACTTTCTACCAAAATCAGTAAACAGGATTTCTGTTGTCATAACAAATGTTAAGACATCCTGTACTGATCTAACAGTTATGCAGTTTGGTTAATTCTGAGATTTTTCAGGAATTTGGTTCATACATTCCAGAACAGAATCTCACGTGGACTTTAGGTTAACTGAGCTCAACCCTAATCTGGTTGATAAAGTCTTGTGACCAAGTCTTGAGGTTAACCCTAATTAACCCTAGCTTTTCGTGGAAGACCTAACTGAAGAAACAACTGCATATATATTCAACAGGAAAGCTGATTGGAAATTAACTCTTTGACAGAAGATCAATTAGGGGCTGTATAGTTTTAACTGTTGTAATCCAAGCAAGTATCATTGTGATAAGTGACTTGGAGTAGGTTTTGATTGTAAGGGTTGTGTATCACTCAAAGCTTTGAAGCAAGAGTGTTTGTGTCACTTGACTAAAGCTTTGAAGCAAGGTCAAGTTAGGTTTATGTATCACTCAAAGCTTTGAAGCACGAGTGGTTGTGTTACTTGATTAAAAGATGTGAAGCATAATCAAGTGTATGTTCTGAAGAGTGTCTTCATTAATTTATTAGTCAATTGTTTAGTATCACTGCTGTGATTTAGGGGGAGTGAGTAGGAACTCAGGTTTAAGTTGAACTTAGATTGAAGTTGCATTGGGTAGGTCTTAAGTGAAGGAGATAAACTGGTTGGTTTATTCCTGAATTAATATCTCTTATAGTGGATTTCCTCCCTGGCTTGGTAGCCCCCAGAGTAGGTGTTGTTTCACACTGAACTGGGTAAACAATTGACTGTGTTCTTTACTGTTTTTTTATTTATTGTCTTATAGAAAGTCAGATATGGTGTCATAACATTCACTGTGACATTGAGTATCTGCTGCCAGAATTTCAATTGGCATCAGAGCAGGCACCCTGCCTGTCTTACTGGGTGAGATCTAGGGATATCACTTTCTGGCGCTATGGACAAAGAAGGAGTTTTTGGAAACAGACCACCCATTCTGGATGGATCAAATTATGACTACTGGAAACCTCGTATGATTGCCTTCTTAAAATCACTAGACAAAAAGGCTTGGAGAGCTGCTGACAAAGGATGGAACCATCCCACCATAACTGAGAAAGATGGGACAATTAGTCTGAAGCCTGAGGAAGAATGGAGCAAAGAAGAAGAGAAGTTAGCCCTGGGTAATTCCAAAGCATTAAATGCCTTGTTCAATGGAATTGATAGAAACATATTCAGACTAGTACATCAATGTGAACTGGCCAAGGAAGTTTGGGACACTCTCAAAACTACCCATGAGGGCACATCCAAAGTAAAAATGTCAAGGCTTCAAATGCTGACTACCAAATTTGAGAACCTAAGGATGATGGAAGATGAAACCATTCATGAGTTTCACATGAACATCTTGGAAATTGCCAACACCTCAGGAGCATTGGGAGAAAAGATGTCAGAAGAAAAACTGGTGTGAAAGATTCTCAGATCCTTGCCTAAAAGATTTGCAATGAAGGTAACTGCCATAGAGGAAGCCCAGGATATCAGCAAGTTAAAGGTAGATGAACTCATTGGGTCTCTTCAGACCTTTGAGATGGGGATTAGTGACAATGTTGACAAGAAAAACAAGAGCATAGCACTTGTATCCAACACTGAAGATGAAAACAAGGAGGATGAAGAAGAAAATATTTCAGAAGCTATAGCCATGCTTGGAAGACAATTCAACAAACTCATCAAGAGAATGGATCCAAAGTCAAGGCCAAATGTTAAGAACATTCCTTCTGACATTAACAGATCTTATGACTCCAGCAAAAGACCAAAGTCTGAAGAGAAGGGAAATCAAAGTAGAGGAATTCAATGCCATAGATGTGAAGGATATGGGCACATTCGAGCTGAATGTCCTACCTTTCTTAAGAAACAAAAGAAAGGAATGTCAGTTACCTGGTCTGACTGTGATTCAGAAAGTAATTCTGAAGAAGAATCTGCCAAACTAGTTACTGCACTAACTGGTGTTTGTACCTCTGAAAGTGACACTAGTGATGAGGAAGTGACATTTGAAGAACTGGCTGATACCTACAAGAAATTATGTATCAGAAGTGCTGAAGTCTGTCAGCAAAATGAAAGACAAACAAAACTCATAATAAAGTTGGAGGCTGAGAAAAGGGCAGACATTGAAACTATAAGTTATCTAGAAAGGGAAGTTCAAATGCTGAACTCAAAACTGAACCAGATGACTAAATCTGTCAAGATGCTGACAAATGGAACTGACAAATTGGAAGAAATCCTTCAGGTTGGACAAAATGTGGGAAACAAGTCTGGTCTAGGATTTGTGGCAGCAAAGAAATCTAGTGCAGACAAGAAGATCAGGCATGATAAACAAATGTCAAAGCAGATGTCACAACATAGCACTCAACATCGGGAACAGAGAAATATGAAGAAAAAGTACCAAAGATGGAGATGTCATCATTGTGGGAGGTTTGGTCACATAAAGCCATTCTGCTTCAGATTGTATGGACACCCTAATCAGAACCCAGGTGTCAAACCTAAGTCTAACAAGGTACCACATACTCCACATTGGAAGAAAAAGGCTACTGCCTTGATAGCCCACACTTCCCTTAGAGTCTCTGCAAAGGAAGACTGGTACTTTGACAATGGGTGCTCTAAGCACATGACTGGAATCAAGAACCTTCTCAATAATGTTAAACCTCACACCACTAGTTATGTGACCTTTGGAGATGGTGCTAGAGGAGAAATCAAAGGAGTTGGTAACTTGGACTGCCCTAGAGTTCCAAATCTAAATGAAGTATTATTGGTAAAAGGCCTGACTGCTAATCTCATTAGTATCAGTCAATTATGCGATCTAGGATTCAAGGTCAACTTCTCAAAATCTGAATGTCTTGTAACTAATGAGAAACAAGAAGTTGTAATGAAAGGAGTCAGATCTAAAGACAACTGTTACTTGTGGGAGCCTGAGAACACTAATTACTCCACTGTGTGTTCTATTGCAAAAGAATAAAAAGAGGTGAAACTGTGGCACCAAAAACTTGGCCATCTTCATCTAAGAGGAATGAAAAGGATTATATCCATGGAGGCAGTCAAAGGGATTCCAAGACTGCAAATTGATGAAGGGAGAGTTTGTGGTGAATGTCAGGTTGGTAAGCAGACTAGGATGTCACATCCAAAGTCAAGACATCTGACCACCTCTAAGGTTCTAGAACTCCTACATATGGATCTGATGGGACCAATGCAGATGGAAAGTCTTGGTGGAAAAAGATATGCCTATGTTGTTGTGGATGATTTTTCCAGATTCACCTGGATTAACTTCATTAGGGAAAAATCTGATGTATTTGAAGTGTTTAAAGAACTGTGCAAAAGAATTCAAAGAGAAAAAGAAGGGTGTATTGTCAGAATCAGAAGTGATCATGGCAAGGAATTTGAAAACAGTAAGCTTAATGAGTTCTGTTACTCAGAAGGAATTAGTCATGAATTCTCTTCTCCTATAACTCCTCAACAAAATGGAGTTGTAGAAAGGAAAAATAGGACCATACAGGAATCTGCCAGAGCAATGATACATGCCAAAAGACTTCCTATTCATTTTTGGGCTGAAGCTATGAATACAGCCTGTTATGTCCATAACAGAGTCACTTTGAGAAAGGGAAACTCATCCACCATTTATGAACTCTGGAAAGGAAGAAATCCAACTGTGAAGTACTTCCATGTATTTGGTAGCAAATGCTATATTCTGGCAGATCGTGAACAAAGGAGAAAGCTGGACCCTAAAAGTGATGAAGGAATATTTCTAGGATACTCCACCAACAGCAGAGCTTATAGGGTATTCAATTCCAGGACCAAAGTCATGATGGAATCAATAAATGTCATAGTTGATGATTATCATGAGGAAACTGATGTCCCTTGTAATGTTGAGACATTCTTTGAGACTCCAACTCAACAGAATGACCTACCTAACACCACTGCGGCAGACTCTGAATCCAAGGAAGCTAGCAAAATCCCTTCCATCAGAATTCATAAAGATCATCCTAAAGAACTCATCATAGGAGATCCTAACAATGGAGTCATTACAAGATCTAGAGAAATCATCTCAAACTCTTGCTTTGTGTCTAAAATTGAACCAAGAAATGTTAAGGAGGCTTTAACTGATGAATACTGGATTGGTGCAATGCAAGATGAATTGAGCCAATTTAAGCAACATGAAGTATGGGAGTTAGTTCCTAGACCAGAGGGAACAAACATCATTGGCACAAAATGGATATACAAGAACAAATCAGATGCTGAAGGAGATGTCACCAGGAATAAGGCAAGACTTGTTGCCCAAGGATACACTCAAGTTGAAGGGGTTGATTTTGATGAGACCTTTGCCCCTGTAGCCAGACTAGAATCTATCAGACTCCTATTGGGAATTGTTTGTCTGCTGAAGTTCAAGTTATTTCAGATGGATGTAAAAAGTGCCTTCCTAAATGGGTACTTAAATGAGGAAGTTTATGTGGAACAGCCTAAAGGTTTTGTGGATCCAAACTACCCTGATCATGTCTACAAATTGAGTAAAGCTTTATATGGCCTGAAACAAGCTCCTAGAGCATGGTATGACAGGTTAACAAAATTTCTCTCAGACAAAGGATACAGAAAAGGAGGCTTGGATAAAACCCTCTTTGTCAAAAATGAAGGAGGGAAGTTAATGGTAGCTCAAATATATGTTGATGACATAGTGTTTGGGGGAATGTCAGATAGAATGGTTAAACATTTTGCTGACCAAATGCAGGCTGAATTCGAAATGAGCCTCATGGGAGAACTGACCTACTTTCTTGGACTGCAAGTCACACAGATGGAAGACTCAATTTTTCTATCTCAAAGCAAGTATGCAAAGAACATTGTCAAGAAGTTTGGTATGGAGAATGCCAGTCACAAAAGGACTCCTGCTCCTACTCATTTAAAGCTATCCAAAGATTCAAGTGGGGTTAAGGTGGACCAAAGCCTGTACAGAAGCATGATAGGAAGTCTGCTGTACTTAACAGCCAGCAGACCTGACATTGCTTTTGAAGATGGAGTTTGTGCAAGATACCAAGCTGATCCCAAAGTCAGTCATATCAACCAAGTGAAGAGAATTTTGAAGTATGTAAGTGGAACTTACAACTATGGCTTGCTATACTCTCATGGTTGTGAACCAACTTTAACTGGTTACTGTGATGCTGATTGGGCTGGAAGTGCTGATGATAGAAAAAGCACCTCTGGAGGATGTTTCTTCTTAGGAAACAATCTGGTCTTCTGGTTCAGCAAGAAACAGAACTGTGTGTCTCTCTCTACTGCTGAAGCTGAATACATTGCAGCTGGTAGTAGCTGTTCTCAAATGATCTGGATGAAACAAATGCTTACTGAGTATAATGTCACATAAGATGTTATGACATTATACTGTGACAATCTGAGTACAATCAACATTTCCAAGAATCCTATTCAGCATAGAAGGACCAAGCATATTGACATTAGACATCACTTTATCAGAGACCTTGTAGAGGAGAAGACGATTAAACTGGAACATGTTGCCACTGAGCTACAGCTGGCTGACATTTTTACCAAGGCACTTGATGCAAATCAATTTGAAAATTTGAGGGGCAAGTTGGGTATTTGCCAACATGAGGAAATGTAGCAATTAATTTTGCTTAAAACAAGGGTTGAAGGAGTTTTTTGTGTTAAGTCTATTTTGATTGGGTTAATCATATGTTTTCCCATTTCTTTCAAAATTATTAAGAAGTTGAATAGACACTCATTTACCTCCTTCCTCTCTCAGCTCTGCAACAAATCCCATTCTCTCAATCAAAGTTTTCTCTCTCGTTGCTACTGGTTTTCTAAGACTATCAAAATGTCTCAAACATCATCCTCTTCCAAGACGACTGTTTCATCCGCTTCCTCTGATCGAGATTCTAGGGCAATCACATCATGCATGGATTCTGAAGTCCTGGAGATTACTCCTCTTAGAGTACTGGCAACTAACCCCTCTAAGGTTAAAAAGCTGAGAACAAGGCATGCAGGAAGGTCTCAAGCTACTTCATCCGGTAATCCCTCTCAACATTCATCTTCTGTTCCAAATAGGGAAGGCTCAGCTTATGTTCATCAAGCAATAGCTAGTCTTGTTACAAGAATTCTGAGTGAGAACCACTCTGTACCCGGCATTTCTGTTCCTTTAAATCAAGAATCAGCAAGTCCAAATGTTGAAATAAATCCAGATGTCTCTGAGAATGTTGAGACACCAAATGACAACATTCAGAAATCATCTGAAAATCTTGATGATCTCCAGAACCCTTCAAAGAAGGATGTTGAACCCCCGGTTATTGATGTGGATGAAGACTACTCTGACAATTACCTAATTGCAACTATCAACCCTAGCATAGCTAGGAGAATGATGAACAGAAAAGGCAAGCAGGATGCTGCAAAATGTCTGACCAAAGAGAAGACTGCTGATGTTGCTCACAAGAAAACCAGGTCTGAAGGCAAGACTGGTGTAGAAACTGTGAAGACTGGGAAGGTGAAAACCCGAGTACATGCTGGTAGTCGCTCAAAGCCTGTGAGACAACCGATAGCAAAGAAAAGGAAAGAGCCTGAACCTTCTGATTCTGATGAGGAATCCGAATTTGAAGTTGATGTTGAAGACATTCCTATCAGAAGGAAACTCCCTTCAAGCAAAATGACTAAAGTTCCTGAAGTCCCCACTGATAGCATTTCTTTTCACCACCCTGAAAATGCCAACAGATGGAAGTATGTTTGTTTGAAAAGAATAGCCTTGGAAAGAGAACTAAACAATGGTGCCATGGAATGTAAGGAGATCATGGACCTAATCAAAGATGTTGGACTAATGAATACTGTGGTAAAGTTTACCAAATGCTATGAAAATCTTGTCAAAGAATTCATAGTGAATTTATCTGATGGATGTGCTGATGGAAGGTCAGCTGACTTTAAATGTGTCTATGTGAGAGGAAGAAAAGTTAACTTCTCTCCCTCTGAAATAAACAAATTCCTTGGAAGACCAGATGAGGCTTGCCCTGAACTAAAGGTTATTGATAACCAAGTATGCCAAACTATCACTGCAAATCAAGAAAGGAGCTGGCCCTTAAAAGGCAAGCTGAATGCAAGCAAGCTAAGCATGAAATTTGCCATCCTGCACAAGATTGGTGCAGCCAACTGGGTTCCTACCAACCATAAATCAACCATCTCCACAGGATTGGGAAGATTCATTTATGTTGTTGGAACCAGGACATAATTTGACTATGGCAGGTATATCTTTGATCAAACTTTAAAACATGCTGGAAGCTATGCTGTTAAAGGCCCTATTGCCTTTCCCTCCATCCTATGTGGTATTGTCCTTGCTCAGTATCCTGACATCCTAGTGGAAAGAGATACTGTATGAAAAAGAGCCCCTGCTCTTGGGTTGCACTATAAGCTATTTCAGGGAACTCATGTTCCTGACCTTGTCATGACATCAGCTGAGACATCATCTGTCAAAACTCAGTCCAAGACATCTGATGTTATAGCTGTGCTGAAGGAAACCTGCAAAGAGCTGGAGACAAGGAAAAGGACTCTTGAGAACCTAATTGTTAGATTAGAACAGGAGGAGACTGAAGGACACAGAAGGGAAGAGGATGCTGCTGAAGATCAGCTTAATGCTGAAGAAAGTGCCTCCTCTAAAGATGACAGTGCTTGAAGACCAGTGGAGTGTCAAGCTTGCTTCTGATTCCTGTTGCTGCAAGTGATTTCATTTTTGTTATTTTTTTACTCATTTTGGATGACTGTATAACATATAAGTACATGTATCTTTGGCCTATTTGTGGCTAAAGAGGGGGAGATATTTTGTGTTAATTACTTGGTAGACATTATTTTTTTCTGCAGACATATTCATTCTGTTGCTCTCTATTCTCGGATTGCTTAGGGGTTTTAGCCAAAAATTTGCCAAAGGGGGAGTTTGTAAGTGTTTAGTTATTGGAATGTATTTTTGGTAAAACCAGGTGCGTGAATGTCATGACTGATGTCATAACATTCTGGGTTATTAGGTACTTTATGCAGAAAAAGAATGGCATACAGAAGCTGCTATTTATGAGTGTGTATCTGAGCATTTTGCAATGATCACATTTATTACTTTCTACCAAAATCAGTAAACAGGATTTATGTTGTCATAACAAATGTTAAGACATCCTGTACTGATCTAACAGTTATGCAGTTTGGTTAATTCTGAGATTTTTCAGGAATTTGGTTCATACATTCCAGAACAGAATCTCACGTGGACTTTAGGTTAACTGAGCTCAACCCTAATCTGGCTGATAAAGTCTTGTGACCAAGTCTTGAGGTTAACCCTAATTAACCATAGCTTTTCGTGGAAGCCCTAACTGAAGAAACAACTGCATATATATTCAACAGGAAAGCTGATTGGAAATTAACTCTTTGACAGAAGATCAATTAGGGGCTGTATAGTTTTAACTGCTGTAATACAAGCAAGTATCCTTGTGATAAGTGACTTGTAGTAGGTTTTGATTGTAAGGGTTGTGTATCACTCAAAGCTTTGAAGCAAGAGTGTTTGTGTCACTTGACTAAAGCTTTGAAGCAAGGTCAAGTTAGGTTTATGTATCACTCAAAGCTTTAAAGCACGAGTGGTTGTGTTACTTGATTAAAAGCTGTGAAGCATAATCAAGTGTATGTTCTGAAGAGTGTCTTCATTAATTCATTAGTCAATTGTTTAGTATCACTGTTGTGATTGAGGGGGAGTGAGTAGGAACTCAGGTTTAAGTTGAACTTAGATTGAAGTTGCATTGGGTAGGTCTTAAGTGAAGGAGATAAACTGGTTGGTTTATTCCTGAATTAATATCTCTTATAGTGGATTTCCTCCCTGGCTTGGTAGCCCCCAGAGTAGGTGTTGTTTCACACTGAACTGGGTAAACAATTGATTGTGTTCTTTACTGTTTTTTTATTTACTATCTTATAGAAAGTCAGATACGGTGTCATAACATTCACTGTGACATTGAGTATTTGCTGCCAGAATTTCACAAAGGAACCCCTCTAGCCCATGTATTAGTGGATACTAGGTCCTCTCTAAATGTCTTGCCTAAGGGTGCCCTAGATCGGTTGGATTATGAAGGTTTGGTGTTGAAGCCAAGTGACATAGTAGTAAGGGCTTTCGATGGATCAAAGAGGATGGAACATGCAGAGGTTGACCTCTCCATCAAAGTTGGTTCTCAAACTTTCAACTCAACTTTCTATGTGATGGACATCTGTCTTGCCTACTCTTGCCTACTTGGAAGCCCTTGGATACATGGGGCAAGAGCATTGACTTCTACACTTCATCAAAAATTGAAATATCCAATCAAAGGAAAGATTGTTACTGTGTGTGGTGAAGAGGAGTTTATTGTTAGCCATCTAAATTAATTCAAATATGTTGAGATGGATGGAGAGTTCATAGAAACTCCTTGTAAATCCTTCAAAGTGGTCCCTCCCATGGTTTCTGCTGCCAAGGCTACTCCTGATGTTCCAAAAGGTGTTAAAGATGTGCCAAGGATGGCTTCCCTAAAATACGCTTGTGTTGTGATTGAAGATGGAGGTTGTACCATTTGGGTGGAACTCCCTGACATCCCTTTCAAATAAGACAAAAGTTGTTTGGGTTTCACTGCCAAAGCTCAAAAGGAAGTCAGACATTCTCGTATAGGAAAACCACTTCTTCGCACCAGTAATCATGAAGTGAATGCTCTTGAAGACTCTGACAACGACTATGATTTTGATGACTGGATCTACCCAACTGCCAAGGAAGGACTCAACAACTGGCGTGCCAAGAATTTCATTCCCATCTCCTTCAACAAGGAGTAATTACCATTTACTATTTTATCAATTTAAGAACTTTTTCTGTAACTTTATTGAAACAATGACTTTAAGCCATGTGCCATACCCGGGGCACCATGGTCTATTTGTTAAGGCTTTGTTCATTTTCATACGCCATATGATCATTTAATTAAAAACATTGGACTCTTTTGCATTCAAAATTTTGTGCTCATTGTCTTTCTTTCACTTTATTGTATTTTCAAAATAGCCATGTATCTTACATGCACACACACACACACACACACGCACACACATTTGCATATCCTCATCCACTTCGGGTCTCATTGACAATGCCTCTGCTATTGCAATCTATGACTTTGAGCATCCAATCTACCAAGCCGAAGACGAAGGTAAAGAAGATTGTGAAATACTTGGGGAATTAGCCATACTTCTGATGCAAGAGGAAAAGGCCATTCAACCGCATGAGGAACCAGTCGAGGTGATTAATTTAGGTACTGAGGAAGACAAGAAAGAGGTCAATATTGGCGCTAACTTGGAAGACGGTGTCAAAAGCAGATTGGTCCAGATGTTACATGACTACCTTGAGGTGTTTGCTTGGTTATATGAATATATGTTGGGGCTTGATACTGACGTTGTGGTTCATCGTCTACCAACGAAAAGGGATTATCCTCCAGTCAAGTAAAAAGTTCTTCGTATGCGGCTAGACATGTCTGAGAAAATAAAAGCTGAGGTAATGAAGCAATTCAATGCAGGTTTTTTGGCAGTGACCTCATATCCCTAATGGGTGGAAAATGTGGTCCCCGTGCCGAAGAAAGATGGAAAGGTCCTATGTGCGTAGACTATAGAGATTTGAATAGGGAAAGCCCCAAGGATGATTTCCCACTACCACATATCGATATCTTGGTCGATAACACTGTCAGCACAAAGTCTTCTCCTTCATGGATGGTTTCTCTGGCTACAATCAAATCAAAATGGCTCTCTAGGACATGGAGAAGACCACCTTTGTCACACAATGAGGCACTTTCTGCTATAAGGTCATGCCTTTTGGTTTAAAGAATGCAGGGGCAACCTATCAACAAGCTATGGTAGCTTTATTTCATGATATGATCCATCATGAGATAAAAGTGTATGTTGATGGTATGATTTCAAGGTTGCAAACTGAGGAACAATACCTTGATCATCTTCACAAGTTGTTTGAGAGGTTGAAGAAATACAAGCTAAGGTTGAATCCCAACAAATGCACCTTTGGAGAAAGGTCTGGAAAACTCCTAGGTTTCGTAGTCAGTGGCAAAGGTATTGAAGTGGATCCTGCGAAGGTCAAAGCCATTCAAAAGTGTCAGCTCCCTATTCTGAGAAGGAGGTCCGAGGTTTCTTGGGTCGACTTAACTACATTGCTCGATTCATATCTCACCTAACTGCTACTTGTGAGTCAATATTCAAACTCTTGAAGAAAGATCAAGTGGCTAGATGGAACAACGATTTCCAAGCAGCCTTTGACAAGATCAAAGAGTATTTACAAGAACCTCCCATTTTGATGCCTCCAGTTGAAGGAAGACCTCTGATTATGTACTTGAATGTATTAGAGAATTCCATGGGGTGTGTGTTGGGCCAACATGACGAGTCTGGCCGAAAAGAGCATGCAATTTACTACCTGAGCAAAAATTTTACCGACTGTGAATCTAGATATTCACTGCTCGAGAAAACTTGTTGCGCTCTGGCATGGGCTGCTCGCTGGCTAAGATAGTATATGTTGACTCACACCATGTTATTGATTTCTAAGATGGATCTTATCAAGTATATCTTTGAGAAGCCAGCTCTCTCCGGACGGATAGTTATATGGAAAATGATCTTGACCGAATATGATATCCAGTATACTACGCAAAAGGCCATAAAGGGAAGTGTGTTGGAGGATCATTTGGTCCATCAAGCTGTTAATGATTATAAATCCATGAACTTCGAATTCCTGGACGAGAATATCCTGCTAGTAACTGACTGCGAAAAGCATGGGCCGTATGACGGACCTGAACAAGGATCCCAATGGACTATTGTTTTTTATGGAGCTTCCAATGCTTTAGGTAACGGAATTGGTGTTGTGATTATTTCCCCCAAAGATGGCCATACGCCTTTCACTTCCAGACTATGCTTCGACTGTAAAAATAACATGACCGAGTATGAAGCGTGCATCTTCGGTCTTAAGATTGCCATTGACCTAAGGATCAAATGCTTAAGCGTATACGGAGATTCAGCTTTAGTAATCAGTCAAGTTAAAGGAGAATGGGATACTAAGCACCTTAACTTGATTCCTTACAAAGACCTTGTGCTAACCCTGATCCCATACTTTGAGGAGGTCACTTTCGAACACTTCCGAAGAGAAGAAAATCAGCTAGCTGATGCCTTAGCAACAATGTCATCCATGTTTAAAGTCAATTGGGACGATTGGGCTCCTAGAATTACAATCGAAAGATTTGACAAACTGGCGCACTGTTATGAGATTGACACTGATGAGGAGAATCCTTGGTATCATGAAGTGAGAAGATATCTTGAAGCACAAGAGTATCCTGAAGGAGCTTCCGTCAACGACAAAAAATTCCTGCGAAGATTCTCAGCCAAATTCTTCCTAAGCAATGGGATTCTGTACAAGCGCAACCATGATTCTACTCTGCTTTATTGTATGGACAAGAAGGAGGCTGAGAAGATCATGGAATATATGCATGATGGCCTCTTTGGAACTCATTCTAGTGGGCATACATTAGCCAAGAAGATTCTGAGGGCTGGTTACTATTGGTCGACTATGGAAATTGATTGCCACCATCACTCGAGAACTTGTCATAAGTGTCAAATATATGCCGACAAGGTTCACGTGCCTCCAATTCCTTTGAATGTCATGACTGCTCCGTGGCCATTTACAATGTGGGGCATTGACATTATTAGAGAGATCAAGCCCACTGCTTCCAATGGACATCATTTCTTCCTCGTTTCCATTGATTACTTCGCCAAATGGGTCGAAGCTGCCTTGTTTGCCTCAGTTATAAAGAATGTTGTAGCCCGTTTATTAAGCATAACCTCATATGCCGTTACGATATCCCTGAAAGGATCATCATTGACAACGGAACCAATCTCAATAATGCTTTGATTACGGAACTGTGTATGTAATTCAAGATCAAGCATCACAATTATTCCCCATACAAACCTAAGATGAATGGCACAGTGGAAGCTTCCAATAAAAATATAAAGAAGATTATGCAAAATATGGTGGTGACCTGTAAAGACTGGCATGAGATGCTACCGTTTGCTCTCCGTGGCTACTGTATTTCAGCTCGAACTTCAACTGGGGTAACCCCATTTTCCTTAGTCTATGGCATGGAAGTTGTTTTACTTGTGGAAGTTTAGATTCCTTCCTTAAGGATCATGAAAGAAGCAGATTTAGGCGAAGACGAATGGATTCAAACTAGATTGGACCAGTTGAACTTGATTGATGAGAAGAGACTGGCTGTTATTTGTCATGGTCAAATGTATCAAAAGCGTATGATCAAGGCACTCAACAAAAAGATCAAACCTCGAGTGTATCAGATTGGAGATTTGGTAATAAAGCGCATCATTCTTCCACAAAGCGATCCCAGGGGAAAATGGACTCCCACTTATGAAGGGTCATTTGTTGTTAAGAAAGTATTCTCGGGCGGTGCCATGATGCTAACTACTATGGACAATGAATAATTCCCTCATCCTGGGAATGCAGACATAGTTAAAAAAATACTACGCATAAAGAATGACCCACTAGGTCGGCATACCTAGGCAAAAATAAGGGCATCCCTCCGAACCAAAAGGTTTGGTAAAAAATTAGGGATATATACAAAATATTATACACCCGGCAAGTCGAAAACCCAAAAGGGCGGCTTGGGCAAAAAATGGTATCCTAGTGGGCTGAAAACTCGAAAGGGAGGTCCAGGCAAAAGTTAAGGATTAAAGCGTATGACTATGTCATGTGAATCACCACAACCAAGCTTTATTACCAAGGTCCAATTTCAATGGTATAAGATCAATTCAATCAACTTCTTATAACCGCAAGGGATGATGTTCAAAGACATGGGGGAAATGGCGGAGTTGGAATCCAATGAGATTACTTTCACATGGTTATAATTTTGTTTTCAATTTGTATTCCTTTCATTATTTCAACGATTTCCTCTTACTATGATTTATGTCTCCTTGTACAAAAACACCTATTTATAGGCAAACATCAATACAAATATACTTCGAAGTGAAAACTTTTTGTTTTCTTTTCTGTTTTGAGTGCAAAAACGTCCAATGACTAAAATTTAATGAACATGATTAACTGTTAACAAATGCATGTTTAAAAACAGTAATAAACATTTTCTTAAGGATTCAAGACATCCCCACAGAGTTACTTCAACAAAATTATCCCCACAAGATGGAATTCATACAGTATTCATCCATAGTTCCAATATCCTGACAATCTCTAGCTAAGTTGATCTTAACTAAAAAAGAAACTTTGTGGAGCACTTCCCCAAAAGAAGTCATCTCTCCAATAAGGTCTTCAATATCCTTCTCAACGGGGTTTATTTCCCCAACAAGCTATGTTCCATAACACGAGTATTTTTCTCAAACTATTACAAATCAACGAACAAACCCCTTGTCACCAACGGAGTCGATATTATCCCCAGTAAGTTGTTGCGAAGCTTAGAAACCGACCAGATAACAGTTAACCTCAGAATTCGCTACAAAGCCTGGAATCCGACCATTTAACAGTTAACTTCAGTAAGTTGTTGCGAAGCCTGGAATCTGACCAGATAACAATTAACTTAATTCATCATAGAAATTTACTGCAAAGCCTAGAATCCGACCAGATAATAGTTAAATTCAATAAGTTGTTGCGAAGCCTAGAATCCGACCAGATAACAGTTAACCTCAGAAGTCGCCGTGAAGCTTGGAATCCGACCAGATAAAAGTTAACTTCAGTAAGTTGTTGCAAAGCCTGGAATCCGACCAAGTGACAATTAACTTCATTCGTTCCAGAAATTTGCTGCGAAGCCTAGAATCTGACCAGATAACAGTTAAATTCAGTAAGTTGCTGCAAAGCCTGGAATCCGATCAGATGATAGTTAACCTCAAAAGTCGTTGCGCAGCCTGGAATCCGACCAGATAACAATTAACTTTAGTAAGTTGTTGTGAAGCCTGGAATCCGACCAGATAACAATTAACTTTATCCACCTCAGAAAGTTGTTGCGAAGCTTGGAATCCGACCAGATAACAGTTAACTTCAGAAAATCGCTGCGAAGCCTGTAATCCGACCAAATAACAATTAACCTCAGAAAGTTGTTGCGAAGCTTGGAATCCGACCAGATAATAATTAACTTTAGTAAGTTGCTGCAAAGCCTGTAATTCGACCAGATACCAGTGAACTTTCATCCTCCCCATTCAAATTATGATTCCCCAGTCGAGTAATGGACATCCCATGTTCCTGAATTCTAATTCCCAAGAAGAAATAAACATTCCCCGCAGAGTTCCCTCAAATGGCAAACATGAATTCCCAGCGGAAGCATTCTAAACAAAGTTAAAGATACACATACTCTTCATCTCCATCGATGGTTCGTGATTCAACTTCCCGATACTCCCTAGTAATTTGTCAAGGATTTATGTTCCAGACAAAGATACACTTCAAAGTTTCAAATTCATACATCATAGCGCATACATGACAAATTCATACAACATAATCTCATTTATTTTGAGAACATCATTACGCCATGCATACATCTGCATGCAACTAACCCCATTCCTTGCAGGAAAAATAAATCAACAAAACAAAGACCTCTTCTGGTTAGATTTATTTCTTCTAGATTAAAGACAAGCAGACATACCTCTTTTGGTTATATTTATTTCTTCCAGATTAAATACGGTCAAACGAAGACCTCTTATGGTTAAATTTATTTCTTCCAGATTAAAGACATGCAGACGAAGACCTCTTCTGGTCAGATTCACTTATTCCAGTTAAAAATAGGAAATCATGAGACCTCTTCTTGTTGTGATTATTTCCCCAGTGAAGTCGCCAAATAACATACCTCTTCTGGTTTAGATTTACTTCTTCCAGTTAAAAATAGGCAAAAGACATCCACAATTTCAGTATAAATCGACCAAAGATTTATTTTGATATTTCTCCCTCGACAGTCACTCCGGATGGCATCTGTAAGCCCATCTCCGACAAACTCTTCATCACTTCTCCAAATGGAATCTTTAAGCCCATTCCCGTCACAATTATCTAACACATAGTCGAGTGCAAATTTCTGGGCACTTTAGTGTTCAATCATCTTCCACCTTCAAGTCACGAATGGCGAACTTGCCAATCTAACTCTTCAGGTTTAAGAAGATTGAACAGGGGAAGTTATTGTACCCCAAAATTTCCCCTCTCTTTTTCAATACATTCCTCACAAAGGATATCCAATTCTCAAGGATTCTCAAGAATTGATCAGACAAAATCACCTGTGAAACATTGTGTTGTACCCTAAAATTTGCCCTCTCAATTATCAAGGCCTTTCTCACAAGGATCCTCAAGGTTCAAGCTTGCACACATACTTTGGAATTTTCCAGTACCAAAATTAAAAGGAAACTATCAAAAGGGAGAAAACAGATAAAAATAACATTTTGACAAAAATTGGAGAAATACAAGTGTGCTTCATTTCAGCTCTTTCGATTGGCCTTTAGGCCTCTTTCGATCAGCATCCTTCGATTGGCCTTTTGACCTCTTTCGATACAAGCTTGGCTTGCATCCTTCGATTGGCCTTTTGGCCTATTTCGACACAAGCTTGGCTTGCATCCTTCGATTGGCCTTTTGACCCCTTTCGACACAAGCTTGGCTTGCATCTTTCGCCTGGGCATGTGACTTCTTGTTGCAGGTTTCGTTTGTGTCTTTTGCTGCCTGCATGCCTGCAATCGAAGGCCATGACCTACTGGTCACATGTAACCCCTGCAAGGCAAGTCTTCGTTTGGGCACTCACCTTCTGTGTGCCTGGATGAAAACTTCAGTTGAGCAAGAGCCTCCTTCGAATGCAACTTAGGTACATCCTTCGTTTTGAGCGGGAGCCTCCTTCGAATGCAACTTGGGAATACCCTTCGACTCAGAAACCAGGAACCTCCCTCATGCTAAAAGGCAATGACTCCCTTTATGTTTGTTTCGATCCACATGCTTCGATTGGGCAATATGCTTCCTTCGAGCATGAGCTTTCGATTGGGCAATATGCTTCCTTCGAGCATGAGCTTTCGATTGGGGAATAACTTCCTTCGAGTTAGCTTGTTTCGACCACAAGCTTCGACTGAGGCAAAGGCTTCCTTCAAACAGGTGTGCTTCGATCTCACTCTTGCATTTGACACAAGACCAAATCTCGTTTGCCAGGCTGTGTTGCGTCCAGATCTTTACATAGTCAGAAGTTTGTACAAAGATTTTAAACTTTGTCTTTTAGATACTACTATTCTGGGTTAAAGGCTACATACTTTTTCTTCAAACAGAGAGTACTTTATCACAAAAGCAGCTATCAACCTGAATTTAGTATGAGCACAAGCAACGTCAGAGGCCTCAGTCACAATCCCCTGCTGCTGCTGCCAACAGGCCCCCCACATGTACTATCACGTTACCTATTATTTTTATTATTTTGCAAGGCTGGCTGTTAAAGACATGTCTATTCTTTTTCTCTATAAATAGATGAATTTATGCAAAGCTAAGGAGGACTTTCTGGCCAGGCGAACGAATCTACAGAAAATTCTCAAAAACACAATAAAACTCTCAAGTTCATCAACACTTGAGAAATCAATACCCAGAATCCAAACACTTAGAATCTGAAACATCCATATACCTTGTTACCCTTCGAATCCAGTAGGAAGAACCTCACACTTGTTCTTCTCTTTCGAATCCAGTATCAAAGACATAACCCCTGGTTCCTCCCTTCGAATCCAGAAGCATTCAAGGAAACCACTTAAAGGCCCAACACACGTTCAAGGCCTGAAGCAAGGTAAGTCACTCTTACCCTTGAACCTTTTGTTTCATGGCATAGTATGTGAATAATCTTCCCTTTCATTTCAAAACATGTACATAACACTTTGTTTCTTTTCGTTTCCACCCTTTTAACATATTTTTCAGAGCTAAACTCTTTCGTTTCTGCTTTCTGTTTACCTGAACTTGCTTTAACTGTTAAACTGTTTACCAAACAAATATTAGCATGGCCTCAGGCCATGTTGCCATTTAATGCTTTAAATGAAAGAAACAAGAAATAGGAAATAGGAAACGAAGCTTCTGGCTTCTATCCTCTTTCTCCAGGTCGAACGAAAGAGACAACCAGGAGGAAAACCACACTGACTTCCAGGCCCAGCCAGAGACACGCTCACACTGATTTCACTGGCCCAATCGAAGAAGGCAACAAGGCAGAAAGGCCCAGCCAGAGGCACGCTTGCACTAAGTCCAGGCTCAGACGAAAGGCACTCCCATGCTGGTGCCAGCCTCTAATCGAAATACATGACCTGACTGGTGCCAAAGCCCAATCGAAATACATGACTTGACTGGTGCCAAAGCCCAATCGAAATACATGACCTGACTGGTGCCAAAGCCCAATTGAAAGACAGAAACTCACTGGTGCTGGCCCCAATCGAAGGAGGCCAACAAAATGCAAATCGAAGGCTGTTGCTGCCTGGGTTAAAATACACTCATTTTTTACTTCTTTTTTATCTTATTTTTTCCTTTACATTTCTATGCACTTCAATATGGTTGTAATAGTGTAGGATTTATTTTTTGCACTTTTTATTTCTTTATACAAATGCTAGTAAATAGGTGTGTATGGAAAGATAAAAACAAAAAATAGACAACCTAAAAAATCAAAGATAAATGCATGCAATAAAACACACTTTACACACATGCACCCTTAGGGTAATCCCACTTGTTGCCTCGGAATATAGTCATGTCCCACGAGCATGGGCATTTTAGTAAAGACCCTCGATAAAAGATCGTAGTCCCTCGATGACCCTCGATGTTGCCTTCGGTAAATGATCTAGTCCCTAAAACGACATTGCTAAAATGTCCCATATGTTGCCTTCTATGACTATACAAACGTCCCAATGCCCGTCCCGTTCAACATCCAAATACAAGGTTGTTCACCAAATACAATGGTGAAACAACACTGTTAAAAGGGTTAAAAAACATGAGAAAGATCTTTGAGTAAAATTAGGGTAGATAGCTCTTAGTTACTTGATCAAACTTGCAAAACATCCTTGCCATTTTTCAAAACACACTCCACAACACAACTTCAAAAACAATTTCAAAACAAACTTTCAAAAACATTGAAACATCTTTTCAAAAAGACAAACACCTTTGTAAAACATTCTAACAAGAATTGTTACAAAGGTTGCCTAGACAAGGCATCTTTTTCAAAACATTTTTAAAATCACACACACAAAACACCATTTCAAGCAATTGAAAAACAAAGGCAAGTGATCTAAAACAAGTAACTAAGAGCCCATGGATAACCATGGATGAAAAGGGTGCTAGAACCTTCCCTTTTCATAATCTACCCCCCGAATCCACAAAAACATCTCAAAGGTCTTTCCTGTGCTTTTTGACCTTTCCTTAGGATAAAATAAAAAGTCGGTGGCGACTCTTGCTAAACCGAAACATTTGCAAACACAAACGCAAATCCCAAGTCAATTCTCCCACCGTATCACACAACTGGCGACTCTGCTGGGGAGTCTTCTTAAAGTTGGGTTACCTTAGGGTTTTAGATCACCTTTACATGCTTACTTTGATTGCTTTGATTGCTTTACTTTTTGGGTTCCTTGTTTGGGTTTGTTTAAATCCTACACCCGGATTTGGGGGCACCTTTTTAGGTAAATAGCAATAAATTATGAGGGAATTATGCGGGGTATACCGACATGGTTGAAGCAGTAGCTATGTTAGTGTGCCATATTTGTGGGTACCGATATCCCTTGAGTAGTCAAGGAGAATACGGGTCCGGTGAGTGATGTCATGAAGCACTAACGAACTCTTAGAACCTTACTTGACCATCTTGGCCTTTTAGGGGTAGTGAGATGACCGATTTTGGTGCAGTCCGAAGTTGGTAGATACTCGATACTACACTCATTGAGGATTGTTTTCTTGGAATATTTTGGTCGCCAATTAAGTGGCTAAACCAAAAAAATGAACACAGAAAATAATCCAGTGATATTGAGCTCCTTAGAACCCGGTTTCTATTTTAGGACAGGTTGAGCCAACTAACTTCAAAGAGGGTACTTACCTACAAACCCCATGCAAGCCTAAACCTAAGGACTTGTTTGCTTTGTGTGAATATGATTGTCTGTATATACACTTGCTTACTTTTGCATACATGTACATAACATCATAACATCATACCATAGCATTTTCAATAACCATTTCAAGGATCTTGAGGGTCTTTTGATACAGGGGCACGTTGAACCAGACGTCTACCAAAGAGCAAGAGGGTTCCCCTCTAAACAAACGCCGTCAAAGATCAAGTGCAACAACTTGAATTGGGGGCTATGACCCACTCGACATGGTGAGCTTGATTCTCGTGGAAAGACATCCACCGACACAAAGTTCTCCAATCAAAGATGTTGACCAAAGTTCAACCTCTAACATTTTTCTTGTGTTTACCCTGCGAGATCCTTGAAAACATGCATCCACATATCATGCATTGCATCATAACAGGTTTCCCTTTTCAGGCTTCCTTATTCTTCTACTGTTTATTTCAGTAGAGATGGCTCTAGAGCAGACTATCAAGGGCATCCAGGATCAAAATGCTCAACTTCAAGAAATGTTCTTGAACCTGTCCCAGAGGCAAGAAGAAGTGAAAGCTCTCCTCAAAAGGGGCATGGTCTTGGGGAATTCAGGCAGTGTTAGGAATGATCAGTTGGAAGAACTTCAGATTGAGCTGGCAACAATGAAGATCTAGATGATGGGACAACTGGTGGGCCAGATGGCTCTCATCCAGGACTTGGCTCAAAGACAAGAAGAGCTCAGGGTTCTCGTCAACAAACTGCTCCGAGATAACCAAGTGGGGCAAACAACTAGGGTTGAAGATAAAGGCATCATTCAACCTCCTTTGAGACAAGAAGACAAGGGCAAAGCTCCTCAACTTGCTTCAGGGTCACAAGCCCAGCAACAACCTCGCCAACAACAACAAAGGAATTAGCACAAGAAGGTTGCACCTAGGAGACAATTTACCAGGATTGGCATGTCGTTAGCTCAGGTGCTACAACACCTGTTGAAGACAGGGCTAATTACATTAAAGGCTCCTCTCCGGAACCCAAATACTTTTGCTCCTACCTATCATCCCAATGAAAGGTGTGCATACCATTCTGATAGTCCTGGACATGATACAAACAACTGTTGGGCTCTGAAGAATAAGGTCCAAGACATGATTGATGCCAAGGAGATCGAGCTTGACCCTCCAGAGACCCTAAACGTGATCACTGCTCCTATGCCAAATCATTGAGAGCGTCTTTGTTTCATTTGAATTTTCAAGTTGTAATTCCTTTTGTTATTCAAACAATTATCTGTTGATGTCAAACTCTGTTTCATTAATGCATTGCATATGTTTGTCTTGAATTCATCCATTCGTTTTCATTATTCATAAACTATGCTTCCTACTTTATTCATGACATTCAACTCTTGCTAAAAGTTACAAGCCTTTAGAGGGAGGATGACGAAACAATGCCATAATCTCATACAGTATGCTTTTGAACAGACCTTGCTGATGATGTACAGGCATTTCTTTCAAATCCTAAACACTGGAGTTATAAGGAAGATAACCCCTAGTCAACCCCTTCGAGCCAAAGAAGTAGAAGTTTTCTATTTTAACACAAATTGAAACCTTTAATCAAAACCTGGGGCAGGGTAGTCTCTCAGTTAATTCAAAAAAAAGGGATGCGCTTTAAGTCGCAAACTCTCAGTTCGTAATACAACGAATGACATAAAAAACTTTCCTTTGGAACCAAAAGACAGTGATGGTTCTTTATCTCATAGGCAATCATTATCTCTAAAAAAAAAGCCCACTGAGCCAAAATCTATAAAGGAGGCTTAAGAAAGTTGGGGCATCCCGCTGACTGTAATCTCGAAAAAAGGAACAGTCAGGCAAAAGTTAGGGATAACGAATCAAAAGAAAGAGGTCATTACCAATCATCAACAACATGAAAAATGTTGCAAAAATGATGACTACCTTCCCAATAGATTCAACTGGTGTGAACCATCACCAAAATGTCGTTCCAAACTCGAACAGAGTTCGACGCACAATTAACTGAGTTTAGGATTGAAGAACATCACGAAGAGCGGGTGGGTACAAATATACTTTGAGCCTTTATCCTTTTTTTCTTAAACCGTGAACCAAGCCACATTACAACCCTTCAAAAGTCCTAATTGAAGCATGGGTTAGTTCAAAACCATACTGTTACAAAAGGTATCCTGACTCCTGTAAGGCTTTGCTCTAAATCTTGAGTTTGAATTTTCTTAGCAAAATTTCTTTACTCGCTAAAACGCATTTTAAAAAAAAAAAAAAAACTTCAAGACAAACATAAACTTTGCATTACTTGAATATCATTGTTTGCATATGGCTATTTGTTTAACAGCGGAGAAAATCACACAATGAACATCCAGTGAACAAAAGCTCTCTCAGTGAACAAAATCAATTCAAGAAGGATGGCACTTCCAACGACAAATCTCCTATCAACAAGGGGACATGACATGTCACTATCCAACACACCTGGGGCAGTCCAGTCAAGATTTCAAGAAATCTCTGAAGAAGTGCAGAGTAACCAGGGGCAAGTCTCCATCTCCGTCACTTAGGGCATTGAACGTCAACCCCGACAAATGGTTACATACGATCAAACTTCTTGGCAATGCCACAAACATTCGCTACTAGGGGAAATGACAAGTCTCCCAAAAGTCCTTCTCATAGGATGATTCCACAGCAAGAGTATAATCTCTGACCCCCTTTCCCCAGCTGAATCAACCTCAAGAATCCTCGAGGACTTCCCCCAACGAAGATGTCACCTCTCTAGCAGACTGACGACAAGGTTTATTTCCCCAACAACACCAGGATTCCCCAGCTTGAGTTTGCCTCTCCGACTACTACAAATCAAAGGACCACAATTCCTCTTCCCTAGTAGACTACTCTACAATCCCCAGCAAGTTACTGCGAAACCTGGACCCGACCAGATATCAGTTCAACTTCGACTCCCCAGTAGAGCAACGGACAACCAAGACTCCTGAACCTTTTTCTCCAATCATGGATCAACACTCTCCACAGAGTTCACAACTTTCCCCAACGGAGTTCTCCTCAACAAAACAAGGATCCTTAGTGGAAACATTCTAAGCAAAGTTTGAAGACATACCTACTCTTCAACAGCAGTCCAGGATTTAATGACTCCCCAGCTTTTGTCAAGGATTTATTTTCCCAGAAAAAAATACATTCATTAACATTTCACATTTCATACATCCTATTTACATACATGATAAGTGCTTACAACACAATCTCATTTACTTTTGAGAACATCATGAAATTATGCATTTCATGCATCATGACATTGCATACAACTAACTCTTTACCTTTTCAGGAAAGATCGATCGACAGATAAAAGTCATTACCCTTTGAGGTAGTAATCGTCCAAGATTCCTTCGTTATCCTGCTGAGGTTGTAGTCATCCAAGATTCCTTCATCATCCTGCTGAGGTTGTAATCGTCCAAGATTCCTTCATTATATTGCTGAGGTTGTAGTCATCCAAGATTCCTTCATCATCCTACTGAGGTTGTAGTCATTCAAGATTCCTTCATCATCCTGCTTAGGTTGTAGTCATCCAAGATTCCTCCATCATCCTGTTAAGGTTGTAGTCATCCAAGATTCCTCCATCATCCTGCTGAGGTTGTAGTCATCCAAGATTCCTCCATCATCCTGCTGAGGTTGTAGTCGTCCAAGATTCCTTCATCATCCTGCTGAGGTTGTAGTCATCCAAGATTCCTTCATCATCCTGCTGAGGTTGTAATCATCCAAGATTCCTTCATCATTCTGCTGAGGTTGTAGTCATCCAAGATTCCTTCATCATCCTACTAAGGTTGTAGTCATCCAAGATTCCTTCATCATCCTGCTGAGGTTGTAGTCATCCAAGATTCCTTCATCATCCTGCTGAGGTTGTAATCATCCAAGATTCCTTTATCGTCCTGCTGAGGTTGTAGTCATCCAAGATTCCTTCATCGTCCTGCTGAGGTTGTAGTCATCCAAGATTCCTTCATCGTCCTGCTGAGGTTGTAGTCATCCAAGATTCCTTCATCATCCTGCTGAGGTTGTAGTCATCCAAGATTCCTTCATCATCCTGCTGAGGTTGTAATCGTCCAAGATTCCTTCATCATCCTGCTGATGTTGTAATCGTCCAAGATTCCTTCATCATCCTGCTGAGGTTGTAATCATCCAAGATTCCTTCATCATTCTGCTGAGTTTGTAGTCATCCAAGATTCCTTCATCATCCTGCTGAGGTTGTAGTCATCCAAGATTCCTTCATCATCCTACTGAGGTTGTAGTCATCCAAGATTCCTTCATCATCCTCCTGAGGTTGTAGTCATCCAAGATTCCTTCATCATCCTGCTGAGGTTGTAGTCATCCAAGATTCCTTCATCATCCTGCTGAGGTTGTAGTCATCCAAGATTCCTTCATCATCCTGCTGAGGTTGTAATCGTCCAAGATTCCTTCATCATCCTGCTGAGGTTGTAATCGTCCAAGATTCCTTCATCATCTTACTGAGGTTGTAATCGTCCAAGATTCCTTCATCATCCTGCTGAGGTTGTAATCGTCCAAGATTCCTTCATCATCTATTTGGAGTAGCAATCATCTCCAGATGGCATCTTTAAGCCCATCCCCGACAAGATTCTATCACATCTCCAGATGGCATCTTTAAGCCCATCCCCGACAAGATTCTGTCACGTCTCCAGATGGCATCTATAAGCCCATCCTCCTACTAACAATCTCCAAATGGCATTTGTAAGCCCATTCCCGACATCACAATGCTTATACTACACCATGCGAGTGCAAATTTTTGGGCACTCTAGTGTTCAATTATCTTCCACCTTTGGATCACGAAAGGCTCGAAAGCCAATCTATATCCTCAGGTTTAAGAAAATTGAACAGGGGCAACTGTTGTACCCCAAAATTAGCCCTCTCAATTATCAAGGCCTTTCTCACAAGGATCCTCAAGGTTCAAGCTTGCACATGTACTTTGGAATTTTCCAGTACCAAAATTAAAAGGAAACTGTCAAAAGGGAGAAAACAGATATGTAGGTGTTTAGGTATTGGCTTGCATTTTTGGTAAATCCCAAGTGTATGTGTGAATGTCATGACTGATGTCATAACATTCTAGTTCAGGTTGTACTAACTCATTAGGTACATTTGCAGAAAAATATTGTAATTCAAATACTGATGTTTATAAGTGTGTATCTGAGCATTTTTGCAAAATGATCACATTTTGCTAAATCAGTAGACAGGTTTTCTCATATGTCATAACAGATGTTATGACATCCTGTTCTGAACTAACAGGTTTGCAGGATTGGATAAGTCTGAGTTTTTTCAGGAAATAACTCAGTCCTTTCTGAACAGAATCCTGCGTTTTCTGAGGAGTAACCTAGCTCAATCCTAACCTGATCAATAAAGTACTGTGACCTGGTCTTTAGGTCAAACGGAATCAACCCTAGGTTTTTGGAAACCCTAACTGAAGTTACAGCTGCTATATATTCAACAGAGCTGCGGTTTTTCAAGATATCCCTGCTGATTGATTAGAAGATCAATTTTGTAATCTGTATAGATTTGTTTATTGTACTCCAAGCAATTATCATTGTGATAAGTGCCTTGGAATAGGTTTCAATTGTAAGGGTTGTGTAGCACTCAAAGCTTTGAAGCAAGAGTGTTTGAATGTTACTTGACTAAAGCTGTGAAGCAGAGTCAAGTTAGTTGTGTACATCACTCAAAGCTGTGAAGCACGAGTGATTGTGTTACTTGATTAAAAAGCTGTGAAGCTTAATCAAGTGTGTGTTTTGAAGAGTGTCTTCATCAATTCTTAAGTCAAATTGGTTTATGTATCACTGCTGTGATTGAGGGGGAGTGAGTAGGAACTCAGGTTTAAGTTGTACTTAGATTAGAATTGCATTGGGTAGGTCTTAAGTGAAGGAGATAAACTGGTTGGTTTATTCCTGAATTAACATCTCTTATAGTGGATTCTCTCCCTGGCTTGGTAGCCCCCAGAGTAGGTGTTGTTGCACACTGAACTGGGTAAACAACTGACTGTGTTATTTACTGCTTTTGTATTTACTGTCATATAGTAAGTCAGATACGGTGTCATAACATTGGACGTGACATTGAGTATCTGCAGCCAGAATTTTCAATTGGCATCAGAGCAGGCACCCTGCCTGTATTACTGGGTGAGATCTAGGGATATCACTTTCTGGCACTATGGACAAAGAAGGAGTTTTTGGAAATAGACCACCCATTCTGGATGAAACCAATTATGACTACTGGAAACCTCGTATGATTGCCTTCCTAAAATCTCTGGACAAAAAGGCTTGGAGAGCTGCTGACAAAGGATGGATTCATCCCACCATAACTGAAAGAGATGGGACAATCAGTCTGAAGCCTGAGGAAGATTGGAGTAAAGAAGAAGATGAGTTAGCTCTGGGAAATTCAAAAGCTTTAAATGCCTTGTTCAATGGAATTGATAGAAACATCTTCAGACTAGTACATCAATATGAACTGGCCAAGGAAGTTTGGGACACTCTCAAAACTACTCATGAGGGCACTTCCAAAGTAAAAATGTCAAGGCTTCAGATGTTGACCACTAAGTTTGAGAATCTAAAAATGATGGAAGATGAAACCATTCATGAGTTTCACATGAACATCTTGGAGATTGCCAACACCTCAGGAGCACTGGGAGAAAAAATGTCAGAAGCAAAACTGGTGAGGAAGATTCTCAGATCCTTTCCTAAAAGATTTGCAATGAAGGTAACTGCCATAGAGGAAGCCCAAGACATTAGCAAGTTAAAAGTGGATGAACTTATTGGGTCTCTTCAGACTTTTGAGATGGGGATCACTGATAATGGTGACAAGAAGAACAAAAGCATAGCACTTGTATCCAACACTGATGTTGAATACAAGGAGGATGAAGAAGAAAACATATCAGAAGCCATTGCCATGCTTGGAAGACAGTTCAACAGGCTCATCAAAAGAATGGACCCAAAGTCAAGGTCTAATGTTCATAACATTCCTTCTGACATTGACAGTTCCAGCAGAAGACCAAGGTCAGAAGATAAGGGAAACCAAGGCAGAGGTATTCAATGCCATGGATGTGAAGGATATGGACATATTCGTGCTGAATGTCCTACCTTTCTTAAGAAGCAAAAGAAAGGAATGACTGTTACTTGGTCTGACTATGATTCAGAAAGCAATTCTGAAGAAGAATCTGCCAAACTAGTTACTGCCCTAACTAGTGTTTGTACTTCTGAAAGTGACACCAGTGATGAAGAAGTGACATTTGAAGAACTGGTTGATACCTACAAGAAATTGTGTATCAGAAGTGGTGAAGTCTGTGTGCAAAATGAGAAACAATCAAAACTCATTGTAAAGCTGGAGGCTGAAAAGAGGGCAAATCTTGAAACTATAAGTCATTTAGAAGGAGAAGTTCAACTGCTGAACTCACAACTGAATCAAATGACCAAATCTGTCAAGATGTTGACCAATGGAACAGACAAATTAGAAGAGATCCTTCAGGCTGGACAAAATATGGGAAATAAATCTGGCCTAGGATTTGTGGAAACAAAGAAATTTGGTACCGGGAAGCAAATGTCAAAACGGATGTCTCAACATTACTCTCAACATCAGGGACAGAGACATATGAAGAAGAGGTACCAAAGATGGAGATGTCATCATTGTGGGAAATATGGTCACATAAAGCCCTTCTGCTTCAGATTACATGGATATCCTAATCAGAACTCAGATGTCAAACCTAAGTCTAAAAAGGTACCACACGCTCCTCAATGGAAGAAAAAGGCTACTGCACTGATAGCTCACACTTCCCTGAAGATCTCTGCAAAGGAAGATTGGTACTTTGACAGTGGATGTTCCAGACACATGACTGGATTCAAAAATCTCCTCAATAATGTTATGCCTCACACCACCAGTTTTGTGACCTTTGGAGATGGTGCTAAAGGAGAAGTCAAAGGAGTTGGTAATTTGGACTACCCTGGAGTTCCAAGTCTGAATAAGGTACTGCTGGTAAAAGGGTTGACTACTAATCTCATTAGCATCAGTCAATTATGTGATCTAGGATTCATGGTCAACTTCTCAAGATCTGAATGTCTAGTATTTAATAAAAAACTAGATGTTTTAATCAAATCCAAAGATAACTGTTATGTATGGCAGCCTGAGAACACTGATATCTCCACTATGAGTCAAATCATCAAAGAAGAAAAAGAGATGAAACAGTGGCAGCATAAGCTTGGAAGAATGAAAAGAGCTATTCCTATGGAAGCTGTCAGAAGAACTCCAAAACTACAGGCTGATAATATATGTGATGTGGCAAATAAACTTGAAGAAGAATGTGTTGTCAGAACCTTAAGTCATCTTGACAAGGATGTTGGAAAGAACAAGTCTCATAAATTCTGTTCTCAAAACATCTGGTCAAAACAGATGCTACCTGAGTACAATGTTACACAAGATGTTGTGACATTGTGGTGTGATAATCTGAAAACATTCAACATTTCCTTGAACCCTATTGACTTTGAAGAGAAGAAGTCATTTGAACTGGAACATAGTTTCTCTAAGCTTCTGCTGACTGATTCTTCTACCAAGGCGCTTGTTGGAAATAAACTTGAAAATTTGAGGGGCAGATTGGGTATTCACCAACATGAGAAATTATAGCAATTAGTTTTGCTGAAAACAAGGGTTGAAGGGATTAATTTTGGTATCAATAAGTTGAAGAGACTCCCTTTTACTCCCTACCTCTCTCATCCTTGCAACCTGTTTCCTCCTCCCAATCAAAGAGTTTTCTCAAACTGCTACTATTACTCAAAGTTAAACAAAATGTCTCAGACATCGTCTTCCACCATGGCGGCTTCGTCTCCCTCATCATCGTCATCATCTGATCAAGATTCTAGGGCAATCACTACATGCATAGAATCTGAAGTTCTTGAGGTCACTCCTCTCAGGGAGATGGCAACTGACCCAGCCAGAGTCAAAAAGCTCAGAACCAGACATGCAGGAAGAGCTCAAGCTACAGTCTCTGGTAATTCTTCTCATCCTTCGTCTTCTATACCTAATAAAGAAGGATCAGTTCAAGTACACCAAGCTATTGCTAGACTGGTTACTAGCATTCTGAGTGGCAACCAATCTGTACCGGGGATTTCTATCCCTTTGAATCAATCAGAAAGTCCAAATGTGGAAGGCTCTGAAAATGTAGATGTCACTGAGGATGTTGTGACACTAAAAGACAACATTCAGAACCCCTCTGAAAAGGCTGCTGATCCACCTATCATTGATGTGGATGAAGATTACTCAGATAATGAACTGATTGCTAATGTGAACCCTAGCATTGCTAGGAGATTGATGAAAAGAAAGAGTAGTCAGAATGTTAAACCTGATGCTAAGAAATCCAAGGCTGAAGGGATGGCTGAGAAAATTCAGACAAAAGGGAAGAAGGCACAGGTGCAGACTGCTAGACAACCAATCTCTAAGAAAAGTAAAGAACCTGAAACTTCTGATTCTGATGATGAATCAGAATTTGAGATTGATATTGAAGATACTCCCATCAGAAGGAAGCTCCCCTCCAGCAAGATTGCTAGAGTGCCTGAAGTGCCAACAGACAACATCTCCTTTCATCATCCTGACAATGCAAACAGATGGAAGTATGTTTGCTTGAAGAGAATAGCCTTGGAGAGAGAACTCAACAATGATGCCTTGGAGTGCAAAGACATCATGGATCTGATCAGGAATGCTGGGCTAATGAAGACAGTGATGAAGTTTAACAAATGTTATGAAAATCTGGTTAAGGAGTTTGTAGTGAATTTGTCCAATGATTGTGCTGATGGGAGGTCAGCTGACTTTGAGAGTGTGTTTGTTAGAGGAAGAAGGGTCAAGTTCTCTCCATCAGAAATCAACAAGTTTCTTGGAAGAACAAATAAGAACTGTCCTGATCTAGAGGCAACTGACAATGAAGTGTGTTTAACCATCACTGCCAGGCAAGTAAAGTGCTGGCCATTGAAAGGGAAGCTGAATGCTAGTAAACTCAGCATGAAATTTGCCATCTTGCATAAAATAGGTGCAGCAAACTGGGTGCCTAAAAATCACAAATCAACCATCTCCACAGGATTGGGGAGATTTATCTATGCTGTAGGAACCAAGA
Source organism: Vicia faba (assembly GCA_948472305.1). Taxonomy (NCBI): domain Eukaryota; kingdom Viridiplantae; phylum Streptophyta; class Magnoliopsida; order Fabales; family Fabaceae; genus Vicia; species Vicia faba. Next base: position 992,342,801 of record OX451740.1, on the reverse strand, counting down.
CTGCCTTTGACTATGGAAGGTACATCTTTGAACAAACTTTGAAGCATGCTGGCAGTTATGCTGTCAAAGGACCAATTGCTTTTCCCTCCCTCCTTTGTGGAATCATCCTTGCACAATACCCTGACATCCTTGTAGCAAGAGATACAGTCTGCAAAAGAGCTCCTGCCCTTGGCCTGCACTACAAACTGTTTCAGGGATCACATGCTCCAGACATTGTCATAACATCAGCTGAGACATCGTCTGCAAAGACCCAGTCCAAGACAACAGATGTCATAGCTGTTTTAAAAGAAACTTGCAAAGATCTGGATGCTAGAAAAAGGACCCTAGAAGCTCTAATTGCCAGGCTAGAAAAGGAGGAAGCTGAAGAAAGCAGAAGGGAAGAAGGTATAGAAGCTGAAGGACAACTCAACATTGAAGAAATTGGCTCCTCTGAGTCTGATGACAGTGCTTGAAGGTTGATTGCTGCTTGGTGGTGTTGCTGGTGGAGTTTGGAAGTGTGTTCTGCTGTTGTCAGCTGCTGATCTCATTATTTTGTTTTGGATAACTGTATAACTTTATGAACATGTATCTTTGGCCCATTTGTGGCTAAAGAGGGGGAGAATATCTTGGTACTTGCTTAATTAGTACTTGACATTATATTTTTCTGCTGTCACTTCTGTCACTTATTTCTGCTGCTATCTATCTATCTCTGATTGTTTAGGGACTTTAGCCAAAAATCTGCCAAAGGGGGAGTTTGTAGGTGTTTAGGTATTGGCTTGCATTTTTGGTAAATCCCAAGTGTATGTGTGAATGTCATGACTGATGTCATAACATTCTAGTTCAGGTTGTACTAACTCATTAGGTACATTTGCAGAAAAATATTGTAATTCAAATATTGATGTTTATAAGTGTGTATCTGAGCATTTTTGCAAAATGATCACATTTTGCTAAATCAGTAGACAGGTTTTCTCAGATGTCATAACAGATGTTATGACATCCTGTTCTGAACTAACAGGTTTGCAGGATTGGATAAGTCTGAGTTTTTTCAGGAAATAACTCAGTCCTTTCTGAACAGAATCCTGCGTTTTCTGAGGAGTAACCTAGCTCAATCCTAACCTGATCAATAAAGTACTGTGACCTGGTCTTTAGGTCAAACGGAATCAACCCTAGGTTTTTGGAAACCCTAACTGAAGTTACAGCTGCTATATATTCAACAGAGCTGCGGTTTTTCAAGATATCCCTGCTGATTGATTAGAAGCTCAATTTTGTAATCTGTATAGATTTGTTTATTGTACTCCAAGCAATTATCATTGTGATAAGTGCCTTGGAATAGGTTTCAATTGTAAGGGTTGTGTAGCACTCAAAGCTTTGAAGCAAGAGTGTTTGAATGTTACTTGACTAAAGCTGTGAAGCAGAGTCAAGTTAGTTATGTACATCACTCAAAGCTGTGAAGCACGAGTGATTGTGTTACTTGATTAAAAAGCTGTGAAGCTTAATCAAGTGTGTGTTTTGAAGAGTGTCTTCATCAATTCTTAAGTCAAATTGGTTTATGTATCACTGCTGTGATTGAGGGGGAGTGAGTAGGAACTCAGGTTTAAGTTGTACTTAGATTAGAATTGCATTGGGTAGGTCTTAAGTGAAGGAGATAAACTGGTTGGTTTATTCCTGAATTAACATCTCTTATAGTGGATTTTCTCCCTGGCTTGGTAGCCCCCAGAGTAGGTGTTGTTGCACACTGAACTGGGTAAACAACTGACTGTGTTATTTACTGCTTTTGTATTTACTGTCATATAGTAAGTCAGATACGGTGTCATAACATTGGACGTGACATTGAGTATCTGCAGCCAGAATTTTCAAGATAAAAATAACATTTTGACAAAAATTGGAGAAATACAAGTGTGCTTCGTTTCAGCTCTTTCGATTGGCCTTTAGGCCTCTTTCGATCAGCATCCTTCGATTGGCCTTTTGACCTCTTTTGATACAAGCTTGGCTTGCATCCTTCGATTGGCCTTTTGGCCTCTTTCGACACAAGCTTGGCTTGCATCCTTCGATTGGCCTTTTGACCTCTTTCGACATAAGCTTGGCTTGCATCTTTCGCCTGGGCATGTGACTTCTTGTTGCAGGTTTCGTTTGTGTCTTTTGCTTCCTGCATGCTTGCAATCGAAGGCCATGACCTACTGGTCACATGTACCCCCTGCAAGGCAAGTCTTCGTTTGGGCACTCACCTTCTGTGTGCCTGGATGAAAACTTCAGTTGAGCAAGAGCCTCCTTTGAATGCAACTTAGGTACATCCTTCGTTTTGAGCGGGAGCCTCCTTCGAATGCAACTTGGGAATACCCTTCGACTCAGAAACCAAGAACCTCCCTCACGCTAAAAGGCAATGACACCCTTTATGTTTGTTTCGATCCACATGCTTCGATTGGGCAATATGCTTCCTTAGAGCATGAGCTTTCGATTGGGCAATATGCTTCCTTCGAGCATGAGCTTTCGATTGGGCAATAACTTCCTTCGAGTTAGCTTATTTCGACCACAAGCTTCGACTGAGGCAAAGGATTCCTTCAAACAGGTGTGCTTAGATCTCACTCTTGTATTTGACAAAAGACCAAATCTCGTTTGCCAGGCTGTGTTGCGTCCAGATCTTTACATAGTCAGAAGTTTGTACAAAGGTTTTAAACTTTGTCTTTTAGATACTACTATTTTGGGTTAAAGGCTACATACTTTTTCTTCAAACAGAGAGTACTTTATCACAAAAGCAGCTATCAACCTGAATTTGGTCTGAGCACAAGCAACGCCAGAGGCCTCAGTCACATCCCCTGCTGCTGCTGCCAAAAGGCCCCCCACATGTACTGTCATGTTACCTATTATTTTTATTATTTTGCAAGGCTGGCTGTTAAAGACATGTCCATTCTTTTTCTCTATAAATAGAGGAATTTATGCAAAGCTAAGGAGGACTTTCTGGCCAGGCGAATGAATCTACAGAAAATTCTCAAAAACACAACAAAACTCTTAAGTTCATCAACACTTGAGAAATCAATACCCAGAATCCAAACACTTAGAATCTGAAACATCCATATACCTTGTTACCCTTCGAATCCAGTAGGAAGAACCTCACACTTGTTCTTCTCTTTTGAATCCAGTATCAAAGACATAACCCCTGGTTCCTCCCTTCGAATCCAGAAGCATTCAAGGAAACCACTTAAAGGCCCAGCACACGTTCAAGGCCTGAAGCAAGGTAAGTCACTCTTACCCTTGAACCTTTCGTTTCATGGCATAGTATGTGAATAATCTTCCCTTTCATTTCAAAACATGTACATAACACTTTGTTTCTTTTCGTTTCCACCCTTTTAACATATTTTTCAGAGTTAAAATCTTTCGTTTCTGCTTTCTGTTTACCTGAACTTGCTTTAACTGTTAAACTGTTTACCAAACAAATATCAGCATGGCCTCAGGCCATGTTGCCATTTAATGCTTTAAATGAAAGAAACAAGAAATATGAAATAGGAAACGAAGCTTTTGGCTTCTATCCTCTTTCTCCAGGTCGAACGAAAGAGACAACCAGGAGGAAAACCACACTGACTTCCAGGCCCAGCCAGAGACACGCTCACACTGATTTCACTGGCCCAATCGAAGAAGGCAACAAGGCAGAAAGGCCCAGCCAGAGGCACGCTTGCACTAAGTCCAGGCTCAGACGAAAGGCACTCCCATGCTGGTGCCAGCCTCCAATCGAAATACATGAACTGACTGGTGCCAAAGCCCAATCGAAATACATGACCTGACTGGTGCCAAAGCCCAATCGAAATACATGACCTGACTGGTGCCAAAGCCCAATCGAAAGACAGAACCTCACTGGTGCTGGCCCCAATCGAAGGAGGCCAACAGAATGCAAATCGAAGGCTGATGCTGCCTAGGTCGAAATACACTCATTTTTACTTCTTTTTTATCTTATTTTTTCCTTTACATTTCTATGCACTTCAATATGGTTGTAATAGTGTAGGATTTATTTTTTGCACTTTTTATTGCTTTATTCAAATGCTAGTAAATAGGTGTGTATGGAAAGATAAAAACAACAAATAGACAACCTAAAAAATCAAAGACAAATGCATGCAATAAAACACACTTTGCACACATGCACACCCTTAGGGTAATCCCACTTGTTGCCTCGGAATATATTCATGTCCCTCGAGCATGGGAGTTTTAGCAAAGACCCTCAATAAAAGATCGTAGTCCCTCGATGACCCTCGATGTTGCCTTCGGTAAACGATCTAGTCCCTAAAACGACATTGCTAAAATGTCCCATATGTTGCCTTCTATGACTATACAAACGTCCCAATGCCCGTCCCGTTCAACATCCTAATACAAGGTTGTTCACCAAATACAATGGTGAAACAACACTGTTAAAAGGATTAAAAAAACATGAGAAAGATCTTTGAGTAAAATTAGGGTAGATAGCTCTTAGTTACTTGATCAAACTTGCAAAACATCCTTGTCATTTTTCAAAACACACTCCACAACACAACTTCAAAAACAATTTCAAAACAAACTTTCAAAAACATTGAAACATCTTTTCAAAAAGACAAACACCTTTGTAAAACATTCTAACAAGAATTATTACAAAGGTTGCCTAGACAAGGCATATTTTTCAAAACATTTTCAAAACCACACACACAGAACACCATTTCAAGCAATTTAAAAACAAAGGCAAGTGATCTAAAACAAGTAACTAAGAGCCCATGGATAACCATGGATGAAAAGGGTGCTAGCACCTTCCCTTTTCATAATCTACCCCCCGAACCCACAAAAACATCTCAAAGGTCTTTCCTGTGCTTTTTGACCTTTCCTTAGGATAAAATAAAAAGTCGGTGGCGACTCTTGCGAAACCGAAACATTTGCGAACACAAACGCAAATCCCAAGTCAGTTCTCCCACCGTATCACACACTGAGACCAGAAATTAGGGTTTTGACTAAGAGCGACTGATCATTGACTTTTTGACCTAATACATGACCTAATGGCTTGAAGCATTATCTCAAAGAGTCAAACATAACATTTTGACCAAATTCCATGGCTTAAATCATTTCTCAAGATCAGTGGATTGATAGTTGAAATTTGGTCAATTGATGAAAAGTCAACTGATACACCAAAAGTCAAACTTTGACTTTTTGGTCAACATTTAGTTTCAAAGATCAAAATTCATCAAGACATTCAAGAATATCAAGCTTGATCATCAAGAAGTCAAGAAGGTCAAAAGTCAAATTGAAAAGTCAAACTTTTCAAGATTTAGAAATTTTTCTAAGTGTTTTTATACATGTTTATTTCATAACTTCATACCAATTTTTCACCATGATGCAAAATGATTCAAAGGAAACTTTCAACATGAAAATTTTAGATCTTGATGAATTCTACAACTTTATAATAGAGGGTTGATGTCCAAAAAACGCTTAGATTTGAAGATATAAGCCCATGAAGTCATGACATTTTCATCTAACACTTAGAGAAATTTTCAACTGATTTTGGTCAGGATTTTACCCCAACTTCTTGGCATTTTTTCACATAGGTCCAAGATAATTTTGTCAAAATGGCCAACATGAAAGTTATATAGGATGTTTCAAGCTTTCCAAAACATCAAAGATCATGAATTTATCATACTTGAGCTAGGAGATTCAAGGGCATGAAGTTGGGCATCCATCCTAGAATTACAAGTCTTTTGTTGAAGAACACATGATCCAATCTACATGCTATGCTGCATAATCTTATGTTGCAGGCCTTCTTGCTTGAAAATCTCTCCATAATTTAATTTTTACACAAAAGCTTGAACCTTTACCCAAGACATACAAGCCATTATCCAATTAACTTGCCATTTAAGGTAAAAAGTTACCATTGCTATTCTTGAAAAGAAAGCTTGTTGATAGAAATTTTTCTTGAGCTCGTACCTTGTTTACTTCTGATTTTACTCCACCCGTGTCAGCCTAAACACTAAGAATCTTGATTTTGATACTTTTTATTCAATTTGGTTGTAATAGTAATTAGGTTTTAATTTCTTTCATACCCATTTATAATTTGTACCAACCATCCCCTAAATGATGTAATAGCATAGAGTTTTACATTTCCGCAATTTATCCCTTTAAATATAAATGTTAGTAATTAGGGTGTGTATGGAAAGACATAAATTCAACAAGTAGCGAACCCTAATTCAAGAACAAATGCATGAAATAAAAACACTTTGCACACTTGCACCTCTAGGGTTAACCTTACTTGTTGCCTTGAGAAAAATAGTCATGTCTCACATGTGAGATACTTTAGCAAAAATAATCAAAAACAAGACTGTAGTCCCTCGATGACCCTTCAACGTTGCCTTCGGTAAATGATATTAGACCCTTACAAATTTCTAAGGTGTCCTACAAAATTTCATTCTATGGCTATAAGACGACCCACGCCTGTCCCTTCACATCCAATGGTAGAGTTTCTTACCAATCAATGGTAAGATAGCAATATCTATAGGATGAGGAAAAGAACTAAGACTTTTTGAGTAGGTAGAATGTTCATAGTTGCTTGCTCACAACAATTTTCATAACATATTTCAAACACACCAACACTTTCTGTTGTACCCCAAAATTTTCCCTCCCATATTTCTCAATACATTTCAAGTGAGGTCCTCAAAACTGCTCAAGGAAGTCCAAGGGTTGACGAGACAAACCCCCTCCTAAGGCAGTCTACCTCAAATTAGGGTTTCGGTTTGCATCAAGGTACTTGAGTCCAAAGGATCAAAAATGCTCACCATTGTCCTAATGTTTCCTCAAGATCATCCATGTCAAGTTTCAAGCCTTGCAGAGGAAGTTTGCTCAGTCAATTGCTCAAAGGCCTGAAAATCGACTATGTTAGGGCAAAAGTCAACTGTGGCCCACATATAGTCAAACTTCAAGATTTTTGGTCAACATTTTCATTTTGAAGTATTATTCATAATTTTATCAAGGTTTGATCATGACTCCTCAAGGATTGCTCACAATTCATCAAAACCCAAAAGTTGCTAAATTAGGGTTTTGTAGGAAAAGTCAACTCAACTTTGACCAAGCATAACTTTCTCATACTTTATCAAAAATGACCCATCCAAATCTCATTTTGAAGAGGATGTAATTCCCTACAATTCATCTTCAGCTCCCAAGTTCAAAATATGCACTCACAAGAAGATATGAATTTGGACATTATAGGTCGTTTTGGAAAGTCAACAAAAACACCTTTTTTGTCAAAGCTTCATACATGAAAATGGAAGAATCAATTGACATGGGACAAAAAGGGTTGCTTAGAGGACATCTTAAGATTTCTAAAAAGTCCAATAACACATCTCTAGAGTTAAAATTGAGGGAGTTATGCATTGGCAAAGTTGACCCTTTTTGCAAAATTGCCAAAAGTCAAATGTGTCTCAAATTGCAAATTTTGTCAAATGGGCCCAACTTTTTATGCTTGCATTGAGTTTGTAACATGACCCACGACCCATGATCCTTCCCATTTGTTATTATTATATTTTTGTCATTTATTTCAATTTTATTTCAATTAAATCAAATAAAATCAAAATAAAATCATGAAAATATTAAAAACTAATCAAAGCTTGAGATTTTGTGCATGTTTAGGTCTATTATACAGCTGGAGATGGAATCAAATCGTGCAAGCTTCAAATGGACACAAAAAGATTGGATTTTCTCAATTTGGAAAGATTTGCACAAAGGATCAAATCTTGAATCAATGATCATAATTGGAGAATATTTGAAACCAAATTTCAACCCTAATTCATTCTAGGGTACATAAGGAACATATTCAGATCAAAAGCAAGGGGATTAGAGGCGTGTAAAACAGAAAGCAAGTTTCAAAAAAATCAAGAAAAGTGGCAAATTGATTTCCACGTTCTAGGCCAATTCAGAGTCTTCTAGCCATCCCAAACGTTTGTTGGACATCCCAGGAACGTGTTTCAACCATTAGCAAGCATTCTCGTGCCCATAATCGCACTGTAAGTGTCCCACGATTTCAACACTTTCTTGAAATCGAATATCACAATTCTGGCACTTTTAGCATGCTTTATTTGCATATTCTTAATCCTTGAGTCATTTGCAAGCAAATGGTTGTATTTAATTGCATTTCTATTGACTGCATACTAAGATGCCATGATTAGGGTTCGAGCTTTGTTTTTAGGGATTTTGCACACAGGAACAATTGGCCATGGAGAGTGGTACCATGATGCTCGTGAGGTTGCAACGAGTTGATTGGTACCACTAGTATTAATTTATCATGCAGGGATAAGATCTTGGAATGGATAAGGGTTATACCTACACCCATTTGTACGTAGGCAAAAGATCTTGATCTAAAATGATGGAGACGATGAGGAAGATGATAACGTGGCCTTCCCTAACTTGCCAATTCAAAATTCGCGCGTTTTATAATATATTATTTTGTTTTTTCCATATAATGATTGTTTGTTGTTCATTGTACAATTAACAAAGCCAGCTCAGCTGGTCAGCGCGCAGGGTAAAATGCCAAAGGGCCTGGGTTCGATCCCCAGGTCCCCATATTTGCCTTATGTTTATTTTCTTTGCATAATCAGGTGCGCTAGCATACAAGGAGCCTACCATACACCATCAATATCCAGCCAACAGATCTCCAACAAGGCAGATCCAATGCCTTCTCACATGAAGGTCCACCATACGCCCAATCAAGCTACCAACATGGGTTCTGGAAAAGTCAACAGGGCCAGGCGCTTTTGGGCCCAGAATTGCAAGTCTTACCCCCCTGTTTGCTAGCATACCACCAGGCCCATTCTATTTCTTTTCTAATTTATTTAATTTAATTTCTTATATTTAATTATTTTCTAACACTAATTAATTTCTTTTTTACAAAAAAAAACATAAAATCAATTCTCACAATTTTAGAATTTAGGTTTTATTTTATTTTATCAAATTTAATTTTATATTAGTTTTAATTTAATTTAGGGTAATTTTAACCTTTTGTAAATAAATTAAAATCAATCAGAAAAATTAGGGTTAGCTTTATTTAATTTTTATTTCTTTTCTCAATAAAACAAAAATAAAAAATAAGTTAATTTTGTTATTTTTCTAAATTTAAATTAATTAGTAATTAGGTTTTTATTTATTCAATTAAAAATTTGCTTTTCTCAAAATAATCAAAACAACAAAAAACGAATTTTCTTTTAATTAGGTTTAGTCAGGGTCAAAACCCTAATTTCTCTCGTTCTCGATTCATCACGCACGTTTACTATTTTTGCAATATTAATGTAACTGCTCACGGTATGTAATAGTTTAATTAGGATTTTCTTTTATTTATCGTTTTACGGGTTTTTGGCTATGTAATTAATCCCCTACCCCGAAGCCTTGTAATAGCGTAGTTTTTATTTCTCGCATTTTAATTCTCGCAAATATTAATTGTTAGATAATAGGATTGTATGACAAGATTGCTTGTTAATTTAAAATGGCTAGCAAACCCTAAATGTGAAAAGATAATAACTTGAAATCAAATCACTCGCACATACGCACTCCTAGGGTATACTCTCACTTCGGTTGCCTTCGGTAAACGGTCATTAAGTATAAGATGTTTTAGTGGTCACCCTTCTGTCTAAACAAAGATCAAATGTCCCGTTCGGAAATGTTGCCTCGGAAAGGTTTCCTCGGAAATGTTGCCTCGAATATGATCTTAAGACATTAGGGTTATTACTAAGACGTCCTAACATTGCTTTGGTGATCGTACGTCCCTTTCAAATTGACCCTTACAAACTCCAACGACTACCTTTTTCTCAATAGTGGGATAGCATTGTCTAAAGGAAACAAGAACAGAAATAATCTTTTTTCGAGTAGGTAGAATCTTAAGTACTTGCTCAAATCAAACTTTTTCACACTTACACTCTTTTTAAACAAAGTTTTCAAAAACACTTTGCAACACTCTTGAAGATAGAAGCAAGGGTTCAAACAAAGTAAAACAAAATTTTTTCAAAACACAAACACACAAGCGATTTTTAAAATGATGAGCAAGTACCTAAGAGCCGGTAGAAAACTACGGATAGAAAGGGTGCTAATACCTTCCCTCTCTATAATCTACCCCCCGTACTCAAAATCTCGAAAAAGGAATTTTTCTGTTCTTTTGTCCTTTCAAGTTGGATAAAATAAAAGTCGGTGGCGACTCTTGCTTACCGCGACATTTTGCAAACACAAACGCAAAACGCAAACCAGCATTTTCCAAAACCGTCGGTTCTACCACTGTATCACAGAACTGGAGACTCTGCTGGGGACTATAATAAGTCGGGTATACCTTAGGATATAGTTCATTATAAATTGCTTATCTTGTTTGTTTTGGTTGCTTTACTTTTAAGGGTTTTGTATTGGGAGTTACCATAGATCCTAACCCAGATCTGGGGGACACCTTTTAAGTAAGTAGCAATAAACTGTGATGGAACTGTATGGCGTAGACTGTTATGGTTGAAGCAATAGCTACATTGATGTGGCACATTGGTTGGTACTGGTATCCCTTGTGGAGAAACGAGGAGAATATGAGGTTGCTATATGTGTCGTTAAGCATCAACTGACCTTAGAACCTTTAATCGACCAACTTGGCCAGTTGGAAGTAGTGAGATAGTCGGCCTCGGTGTAAAGCTGAGAACTGGTTGATACTCGATACTACACTCATTGAGACCATACACTCGAGATAGTTTCGGCCGCAAGAAAAGATTGCATGAGCTGAAACCATGACCGATGGAGGATGGTCAGTGATATTGGGAACTTCTAGAACCCGATTACTTTTGCTAGGACAGGTTGAAACCAACTGAACTTCAACATGGTAATACCTTTGACCCCATGCAAGCCTTAAACTTAAGGGATTTTGTGTGACTTGTTTGCCTTTGCCATGTCTGTTATCTGTTATACCTATTGTTTGTTTTACCATGACATCATACATCATAACATAGCATGCATACTTCATTATACTAACAATTTCAAAGACCGGGGGGGATTTATCTTTGTTCTGTTTTGCAGATTATGGCTTTCGTGCGCATAAACACCATCCGAGTTAACTTTGTGCAAATACCTTCTCAACTCAAAGAGTTAGCCTCAAAATTTTCTGAGACTTCTCCATTAATTAAGAGACATGGTCAGCTTCATAGCATGGTCACTTCAAAGTTTGATGAGCAGATGATGAGCGTGCTTTTCCAGTTCTTCGATCCTGTGCATCATTGCTTCACTTTCCCATATTATCAGCTTGTTCTCACTTTGGAAGAGTTTTCTCACTTATTGGGCATATCCATCCTTGAGCAGATGCCCTTCACAGGTTTGGAAGAGACTCCTAGACCAGAAGATATTGCTTCAGCTCTGCATCTAAAAAGGGCTGATGTAGTATCCAATTGGGAAACACGAAGCGGGGTTGAAGGTTTCTTAGCCAAGTTTCTGATAGATCAAGCTCAACTATTCTGGGACAGTTTGGATTTTCAGGCTTTCGAAGACATATTGTCTCTCCTTATCTACGGTTTGGTTCTCTTCTCGAATCCAGATTCCTTTATAGATGTGAATGTGGTTAAGATCTTCCTGTCTCGCAATCCTGTGACTACTCTTCTGGGTGATATCTTACATGCCCTCTACACTCGTACTGTGCGCAGAAGAGGGACTCTCATGTGTTGTATGTTGTTGCTGTCGAGGTGGTTTAATTCGCACCTCCCCAAGTCTGTGCTGAAGAATGAGGAAGGTTTAGGATGGTCTTACAGGATAATGTCACTTGCCCATGCAAACATTCTTTGGAGTTCCAAGGCTACGGAAAACACTGCTGTCATTGATCATTATGAGGGATACTCTAATGTCCGGTTGCTTGGAATCAGAGGGGGTATAACCTACAGTCCTTGTTTAGCGTTGCAACAATTCGGTCGTGCTCGAAGAGATGGTCCTCATGAGCTATTTCTTACGGATATTGCATTTGACTACAAAGAGGACGTAGACGAGCATCGCCGGAGGTATATACGAGCTTGGGGAATGGTGAACAAATCTTACCCTCAAGAGTTAGGACCAAGGACTTCTCTCCCTATGCAGCCTTATCTCCAGTGGGTCCGAGCTCGTGCCCAAAAGTTTGGGATGCCCTATGAAGCTGTGTTGCCGGTAATTAAGGAGCCTACTAATGAAGAGGGCATTCCTCATACAGTTCTTTATCCTTACATGCCCACTGATCCTGGGGCATTGAAGAGGTCTTGGATTCAGCTGAAGGAGGAGAGGGATACCTACCGGGAAAAGTACCATGAGCAAGAAAGGAAGATCTTGAAGCTCACCAGGAAACTCGAGAATGAAAGAACGATCAATGACTATATCAGCACAAAGGGGAAGCGTCCATGGGATTTATGATTTTGCTTTTTCTAGTTTAGATTTGTTTTCCGTTTATTTCTTTGTAACGCCTCAAAGGCATTGTTGAACCTTGTTACCATCTAATGTAATCAAGTTTGTTTATTTTTTGGTTTGCAAATTTAAATCTCCCAAAGTCTTTGAAATCATTACATACGCATCCCATTATCACGCACACCATTACAGGTACCATTACAGGTTTCTCATCTCCTTCACTGTTTATTTCCGCAGTAATGTCTTCCAATCAAGCTATCAAAGATCTTCAGGCACAAAATGCCCAATTCCAAGAGATGTTATTGAGCTTGGCTAAAGGGAAAGAAGATTTGAAAGCTCTCATTCTGAAAGAGAAAGAGAAGAAGAAGAAGAAGGTTGTTCTTCTGAGTATGGGAAAAAGGTTTGGGGATAGGTTGAAACAACAAGCTGATCTGTCCTTTTCATCCAAGGAAGGGGAGAACCAAGAAGAAGAAAAGGGCCCCAGTCCTGCAGTTTCTGATAATGATACTGATTTTGATGATGAGCAATATCCTCCTACTGAGGATAGGTACAAGCAGTTAGAAGACCGTCTGAGTGCTATGGAGATTCAAAAGATCCCTGGTTTGGATTTTGGAGAGATGGGACTGGTATCTGGAGTGGTGATCCCTCATAAGTTCAAAGCTCCGGTTTTTGCCAAGTACGATGGAGTATCCTGTCCAAAACTCCATCTCCACTCGTACATCAGAAAAATACAACCCCACACTGCTGATAGAAATTTGTGGGTACACTTATTTCAAGATAGTCTGTCAGGGACTCAGCTTGAATGGTTTTATCAGTTGGAAGGAGCCAACGTCCGAAACTGGGAGGACCTTGCTGCTGCTTTTTACAGGAAGTATCAATATAACGCCGACCTTGCTCCCACTCGTACTCAGCTCCAGGGTATGTCTATGGTTGCAAGTGAAGGTTTTAAGGACTATGCTCAAAAGTGGAGAGACCTGGCTGGAAGAGTCCAACCCCCTTTGTCTGATAGGGAGTTGGTTGACATGTTTCTGGGGACGCTATTTGGTCCGTTTTTCAATCATTTAATCGGTAGTTCGTCATCTGGGTTTACTGAGTTGATCTTGACTGGGGAGAGAGTAGAAGCTAGTATCTGAAGTGGTAAGATACAGAAGGATACTTCATCAAGTGCGGTAAAGAAGCCTTTCACTGGTAAGAAAAAAGCTAGTGCAGTCTATGGCTCGAGGGGCCAAAGTAGACCTGAACGCCGTCAAGCTGTAAATGCGGTAGTGATATCAAGACCCACAGTTGCTCCACAATGCAACAATCAACAAAGGGTGGAAAGACCACAGAGACAGTACACTCGGCTCAATATGACCTTGTATCAAATTCTACCACAATTATTGAAGACCAATCTGGTAAATCTGAGGGAGTCCCCGAAGAATCCCAACACCACATCTCCGCTATATAACCCGAATGCCCGCTGCGCCTATCACTTCGATGGCCCAGGTCATGATACAAACAACTGTTGGGCCTCGAAGAATAAGGTGCAAGACTTGATCGAAGAAAAAGAGATTGAGTTTGACACTCTGGAGAAGCCCAACGTTATAACTGCTCATATGCCCAAACACGGTCATGGAGTAAATGTTGTGGACAATGATTTATTTGTGACCTCTGTAGAAGAAATTTATACTCCTTTGATGACAGTTAAGAAGAATCTATTGTTGGCCAATTTATTTTCGGGTTGTGGTGAAGGTTGCCACATGTGTTCAATTCTGCCTACTGGTTGCCATTTATTGAAATCAGGTGTTCAGCGCCTGATGGATAACAAAGAGATCCTGTTCGAGAAGACTATGATTCTGTTAGTTCCAATTAAAGAAGTTGCCATCATAACCATTTCCGCCAATCCTTCCAAGGCTTCCTCGAGAAAGCCTGTTAGGATTACATCCGTTCCAAGAATTGCTCCATTAATCATAACTATCCCTGGTCCTATCCCATACACTTCGGATAAGGCTATCCCTTGGCAATATGAGGCCGATGTGTATTACCATGGAGTTAAACAAGACTTAAAGAGTGAGGAAACTGATGCTGATGTCAGCAATATTGTCGGGGCTAGCAAGGTCACCAAAAGTGGAAGACTCTTCTCTCCCAAGATTTCCCCTCCGACTGTTTACAAACCTATTGCCATTCCATCTACCAGTACATCAGCTACTATCCCAGTTCATGTTCCAGTTATCACCCCTGTCGCCGAGCCATCTGGGACTCGGGGCAAAGAAATCACAAGTGAGCCTGCCCTGACGGAGGCACCTAAGAAGATCATTGTAGAAACTTCTAAGCAGGAGATAGAGGAAATTCTGAAGATTATCAAGAAGAGAGACTACAACATAGTCGAGCAGTTGGGGAAGACCCATCTAAAATATCCATGTTGTCCTTGTTATTGTGTTCTGAAGCCCATGCAAAGGCTTTAATTTCTTTCCTTAAAACGGTGCATGTGCCGCAGGAAACTTCTGCCGATCAATTCAAAGACTGCGTAGCTAGTTTGACTACCGACAACGGGTTGGGTTTCTCAGATGCAGATCTGACTGCTAAAGGAAGAAATCACAATGATGCTCTGCACGTCTCGATCGAGTGCAGGGGAACTACTATGGCCCATGTACTGGTGGATACCGGATCCTCATTGAATGTTTTTCCAAAGAAAGCATTAGACCGTATGGAATGTGAAGGTTTGATTCTAAAGCCGAGCAATATTATGGTCAGGGTTTTCGACGGGTCAAAAAGGATGGTGCACGGGGAGGTGGACGTCCCTGTTAAAGTTGGCTATCATACTTTTGCATCTACTTTCTACGTGATGGATATCCGACCATCATATTCTTGCTTGCTGGGTTGCCCTTGGATTCATAAGGCTGAGGCAGTGACTTCCACGCTCCACCAAATGTTGAAATATCAGGTAAAGGGGAATATTGTTACGGTGCAAGGAGAAGAGGAGTATATGGTGAGCCATCTTAATTCCTTTCGCTACGTGGATATGGATGGGAAATTCATCGAAACCCCTTGTCAGAACTTTGAAGAGGTCCCCCAGACTTTGGCGTCGACTGAAGTTGCTGTTGACAAACCTCTGATGAAGATGGCTTCCCTCAAGCATGCCAGGGCTATAATCGAAAAAGGTGGGTGTGCAAATTGGGGTCAGCTCCCTGATTTCACATACAAAACTGACAAATTTGGTTTGGGCTTTACTACAGGGGCTCAAAGGGCTATTAGGCGCGTGCGGATTGGAAGACCTCCTCTGCACATTAGTAATCCAGGAGTTAATGCAGTTGAAGATGGTGAAGAAGATTCAGATATCGACAGTTGGATCTACCCTATAACCAACGGTGGATTGAACAACTGGACGACGAAGGACTTCATACCTGTTTCTTTTATTACACAGTAATTGACTTTTGTTTTAAGAATTGTAATAGACAGTTTGAAACTTTATGCCCCAGTGCCTTGCCCGAGGCACCTTGGCTTTTTTTGTGAGGGCTTATTATTTGTCATTTTCATATATCATCAATAAAGCATTGGACGTTTCTTGCATTATAAATTTTACGCTCCTTGTTTTTCTTTTTTGTCTCTCACTTTATCAAAACAATTATTCTCTTACACACACTCACATATCATAATGCAGATCCATATCCACTCTGGATCCCATTGATAACGACTCTGCTACTGCCAGTTATGACTTCGAAAATCCGATCAACCAAGCCAAGGACGAAGGTGAGGATGATTGTGAGGTGCCTGGGGAACTTGCTAGACTGTTACAATAGGAAGACAGGGTCATACAGCCTCATGAAGAGCCAGTTGGATCAGTGAATTTGGGTACCGAGGAAGACAAGAAAGAAGTCAAGATATGTGCGAATCTGGAACCTAGTGTCAAGCAACGGTTGATACAGATGCTACGCGACTATGTTGAGATCTTCGCTTGGTCTTATAAAGATATGCCCAGTTTGGACACTGACGCTGTGGTACACCGCCTGCCAACCAAAGAAGATTGTCCTCCGGTAAAGCAGAAGGTTCACCGTATGCGCCCTGAGATGTCTGAGAAAATCAAAGTTGAGGTCATGAAGCCGTTTGAAGCGGGATTTTTAGCTGTCACTTCTTACCCGCAGTGGGTTACCAACGTTGTTCCGGTGCCTAAGAAGGATGGTAAGGTACGGATGTGTGTGGACTATAGAGATTTGAACAGGGCAAGCCCCAAGGATGACTTCCCGCTTCCTCACATCGATGTTCTGGTCGACAAGACCGCACAACATAAGATCTTCTCCTTTATGGATTGTTTTTCTGGTTACAATCAAATCAAGATGGCTCTCGAGGACATGGAGAAGACAACCTTCGTTACACAATGGGGAACCTTTTGTTATAAGGTAATGCCTTTCGGGTTGAAGAATGCTGGGGCAACTTATCAGCATGCCATGGTCGCTTTGTTCCACGACATGATTCACCATGAGATCGAGGTTTATGTTGATGACATGATAGCAAGGTCCCATACTGAGGAAGAACACCTTGACCATCTCTAGAAACTGTTCGACAGGTTGAAGATGTATAAGCTGAGGTTGAACCCGAACAAGTGCACCTTCGGGGTAAGGTCTGGTAAGCTGCTGGGTTTCGTCATCAGTGATAAGGGTATTCAAGTGGACCCTGCCAAGGTAAAGGCTATACAGGAGATGTCGGTTCCCCGCATAGAAAAGGAAGTTAGAGGATTTTTAGGACGTCTGAATTACATTGCCCGATTCATTTCACATTTGACTGCTACTTGTGAGCCAATCTTCAAGCTGCTGAAGAAAGATCAAGTGGTAAAATGGAATGATGAATGTCATACCGCTTTCGAAAGGATCAAGGAATACCTTCAAGAGCCTCCAATTCTGATACCTCCAATTGAAGGAAGACCTTTGATCCTATACTTGACAGTACTGGATAATTCAATGGGGTGCGTGCTAGGGCAGCATGATGAGTCTGGGCGAAAAGAGCATGCTATTTACTACCTTAGCAAAAAGTTTACCGACTGTGAGACCCGATACTCGCTGCTCGAGAAAACTTGTTGCACTTTGGCATGGGCTGCTCGCCGGCTGAGACAGTATATGCTGACTCACACTACCCTATTGATATAAAAGATGGATCCAATCAAGTATATCTTCGAGAAGCCTGCCTTGTCCAGAAGAATAGCAAGATGGCAGATGATCTTAACTGAGTACGACATCCAATACACAATCGAAAAAGCAATCAAGGGGAGTGTGTTGGCCGATCATTTGGCGCATCAGGCAGTGGATGACTACCAGTCCATGAATTTCGAGTTCTCGGATGAGAACATCATGTTGGTGACCGACTGTGAAGAACCTGGACCGGATGAAGGACCTGAGGAAGGATCTCGATGGTCTATGTATTTTGACGGAGCCTCAAACGGGTTGGGTAATGGCATTGGCGCTGTGATCATATCTCCTGAAGGCTGTCATACTCCGTTCACCGCCCGATTATGTTTTAATTGTACCAACAATATGGTGGAGCATGAAGCATGTATCCTAGGTCTTCGAGCTGCTATTGACCTAAGGATTAAGTTCTTGAGTGTATTCGGAGATTCTGCTCTAGTGATCAGTCAGATCAAAGTCGAGTGGGATACGTAGCACCCAAATCTTATTCCTTACAAGGAGTATGTACTGACATTGCTTCCGTACTTTGAGGAGATAACCTTTGAACACTTCCCGAGAGAAGAGAACCAGTTAGCAGACACGCTAGCTACCATGTCTTCTATGTTCAAGGTCAGGTGGGACAATGAAGCTCCCCAGATTACTATTAAGAGGTTGGACGAACCCGCACATTATTGTGACATTGAGACTGAAGAGGTAACAGATAAACCCTGGTTTCACGAGGTAAGGAAGTATCTTGAGGCTCAAGAGTACCCCGAGGGTGCATCTGTTAATGATAACAAGTTCTTGAGAAGGTTTGCGGCGAAGTTCTTCATCAGTAATGGGATCCTCTATAAGCGTAACCATGATTCAACCTTACTGCGGTGTGTAGAAAAAAGTGAGGCAGAAAGAATCACGGCAGAGTTGCATGAAGGTACCTTCGGAACTCATTCCAGTGGACATACCATGGAAAAGAAGATCCTACGGACAGGATATTATTGGTCTACTATGGAAGACGATTGTTATTAGCACTCTCGAACCTGTCACAAGTGCCAAGTCTATGCTGATAAAGTGTATGTACCTCCATTTCCTCTGAATGTTTTAACAGCTCCTTGGCCTTTCGCAATGTGGGGCATCAATATGATCGGCGATATCAGACCTACTGCGTCCAATGGGCATCATTTCATCCTGGTAGCAATTGATTATTTCACAAAGTGGGTTGAGGTAGCTTCCTTTGCTACAGTAACCAAGAATGTCGTGGTGCGGTTTATCCGACACAACTTAATCTGTCGATATGGTGTACCGGAGAGAATCATTACGGACAATGGTACAAATCTCAACAATACAATGATCACCGAGCTCTGCAAACAGTTTAAGATACAACATCACGACTCTTCTCCTTACCGGCCGAAGATGAATGGGGCTGTTGAAGCAGGAAATAAGAATATCAAGAAGATTGTGCAGAAGATGACGGTGACATACAAAGACTGGCATGAGATGTTACCATTTTCTCTTCATGGGTACCGTATCTCAGTGCGGACATCAACAGGGGCAACACCCTACTCTCTGGTGTATGGCATGGAGGCAGTCCTACCAATTGAGGTCCAGATACCCTCTCTCCGGATTATGAAGGATGCAGGTTTGAGCGAAGATGATTGGATCCAAACCCGACTTGATCAACTGAATTTAATCGACGAGAAGAGACTTACTACTATTTGTCATGGTCAAACGTACCAAAAGCGAATGATCAAGGAATTTAACAAGAAAGTCAGACGTCAAGAATATCAAGTCGGGGATCTGGTGTGACAACCTTCCTCACCCCGTCAATGCATACATAGTGAAAAAAAACTACGCCTAATCAAAGACCCGCTAGATTGATTGGCCTAGGCAAAAATAAGGGCTTCTCGGCGAACCAAAAGGGTTCAGAAAAAAATAAGGGATGAAAATGAAAAAAAAATTGTACACCCGACAAGTCGAAAACCTGAAAAGGCGACTTGGGCAAAAAAGGGTATCCCAGTGGACTGAAAACCCGAAAGGGAGGTCCAGGCAAAAATTAGGGATCAAAGCGTAACACTATGTCTCATTGGATCATCTTGTAACCAGACTTCGGTATCGACTATCAAGCTCGGACAGAACCAATCAATCTGATCCACCTTCAACCAAGTAGCAAAGTGATGAGACGCTCGAAGATATAAGGGCAATAGCAAAGTTGGAACCCAATGGGGTTGTTCACATAGCTGTTTTTCTTTCTTTTTCACAAATTGTATAATTTCTATCTTTCGGAGGTGTTCTCTTACTAGGACGTCAGCCTCTTGTACAAAACGCCTATTACAGGCTAACTTCAAAATCAATACAATTCATTTTACAATAAATTTCAAAATTGTTTTTCTTTTTCTGTTTTGTGTTGCAAGAATCATTTTTGATATATGCATTTGACAATAATTGCTGCTCATAAATATTTACATGCAAAACAAAAGACAATTTCTCGTAGTTCCAGGAACAGGGGCAAATAAGAAATGCCCAAACCTTACAGTTGCTCTACTTACCAGGTACAGGGATAGAGCCAGCTTGAGAATATGACTAAAGATACATACACTCCCCGCAGAGTAGGAAGTATCCGAAGACAGTGGTGTTAGCTCTCCCCAGCCGAGGTTCATAATCACAAATAAGTCGGCAAAATTCTCCCCAAGCAGAGTTTATTTATCTCCAACAAAAGAAGTTCACCGTCAGCAGAATTTATTTCTTCCACAAGCAGAAACTCAATCCCCGGCGGAGTTCATCATCACCAGCAACGGTAATTCATCCCCAATGGAGTTATTTCTCCAAATCAGCAGACCTTTTAGCGGAGTTTCTCTCTTCCCCACAGAGTCATGCTCTCGCCAATTTATTCTCCAGCAGAGTCTCTCCCGGCGGAATATTCTCAAACAGAATGGATGTAAGTCTCCAGTTAACCATCTTCGGTCATTATCCCCAACTAGAGAACATCACAAGAACATTGCATATCTATACATCATGGCATGTGTATATGCATCATACAACATAATCTCATTTATTTTGAGAGCATCATTACTCAATACATGTCATACATCATGACATTCTATACGACTAACTCTTTACCTTTCAGGGAAAGATACAATCATATTCTCACAAGTATTCTCTGGTTCAGTTAAATCGACATTAAGAGTTCTATTCCAAGTCAAGTTATAAAGCTCGGATTCGAACAGATAATATCTTGATTTCTTCAAAATACTACGAAGCCTGGAATCGACCATATGGTGGTATATCTTAAATTCAAGCTATGAAGCCCGAATTCGACCAGATAATATCTTGATGTCTCCAAGATACTACGAAGCCTGGAATTGACCAGATAGTGGTATGTTTTAAATTCAAGCTATGAAGCCCGGACTCGACCGAATAATATCTTGATATCTCAGAATACTACGAAGCCTGGAATCGACCAGATAGTGGTATGTCTTAAACACAAGCTGTGAAGCCTAGAGATCGACCATAAAATAGCTTAACCCTCAGCAAGTTATTGTGAAACCTGGAAATCGACCAGATAACAGTATAAGGTACTGCGAAGCTTGGAATTCGACCAAATAGCAGTTTACCTGGCCAATTACTAAGAAGCCCAGAATCGACCGGATATTAGTATGCCTTGAATTCAAGTTGAAGCCCGGATGCGACGGGATAACAACTTAATTCCTTATGAAGCCTGAAGCATAACCAGATAAGAAGTGAGAAATTGCGAAGCCTGGAGCACGACCAGATAGCAAGTTTAATCTCATTCCCCAGTAAGCCACTGTAAAGCCTAGAGCACGACCAGATAGCAGTCGACCTTATTTTTCTCAACAAATCACCGTGAAGCCTGGAGCACGACCAGATAGCAGTCGACTTTATTTTTCTCAACAAATCACCGTGAAGCCTGGAGCACGACCAGATAGCAGTGTATTTTCACCTCCTCGACTAAGAGATGATTCCCCAGTAGAATAACAAACAACTGAAACTCCTAAAATTCTATTTCTCCCAAGACAAGAACAACATTCCCCAGCGTAGTCCTCCTCAACAACAGGTATACGAGCTCTCGCAAGGGAATCTCTTATGCGATCGACGCTTCTTCTGATGGCATCTTTAAGCCCATCTTCCATCATCAATCTCCAAATGGCATCTATAATCCCATTCTCGACGTCGCAAGACCGGTATCACTTCATGCGAGTGCAAATTTCTGGGCACTCTAGTGTTCAATCATCTTCCACCTTCGGATCATGAAAGGCAGACAAGCCAATCTACATCCTCAGGTTTAAGAAGATTGAACAGGGGTATTTGTTGTACCCCAAAATTTTCCCTCCCATATTTCTCAATACATTTCAAGTGAGGTCCTCAAAACTGCTCAAGGAAGTCCAAGGGTTGACCAGACAAACCCCCTCCTAAGGCAGTCTACCTCAAATTAGGGTTTCAGTTTGCATCAAGGTACTTGAGTCCAAAGGATCCCAAATGCTCACCATTGCCATAATGTGTCCTCAATATCATCCATGTCAAGTTTCAAGCCTTGCAGAGGAAGTTTGCTCAGTCAATTGCTCAAAGGCCTAAAAATCGACTATGCTAAGGCAAAAGTCAACTGTGGCCCACATACAGTCAAACTTCAAGATTTTTGGTCAACATTCTCATTTTGAAGTATTATTAATCATTTGATCAAGGGTTGATCATGATTCCTCAAGGATTTCTCACAATTCATCAAAACCCAAAAGTTGCTAAATTAGGGTTTTGTAGGAAAAGTCAACTCAACTTTGACCAAGCATAACTTTCTCATAATTTATCAAAAATGACCCATCCAAAGCTCATTTTGAATAGTATGTAATTACCTACAATTCATCTTCAGATCCCAAGTTCAAAATATGCACTCACAAGAAGATATGAATTTGGACATTATAGGTCATTTTGGAAAGTCAACAAAAACACCTTTTTTGTCAAAGTTTCATACATGAACATGGAAGACTCAATTGAGATGAGACCAAAAGGGTTGCTTAGAGGACATATTAATATTTCTAAAAATTCCAATAACATATCTCTAGGGTCAAAATTGAGGGAGTTATGCATTAGCAAAGTTGACCCTTTTTGCAAAATGGCCAAAAGTAAAATGTGTCTCAAATTAAAAATTTTGTCAAATGGGCCCAACTTTTTATGCTTGAATTGAGTTTGTAACATGACCCACGACCCATGATCCTTCCCATTTGTCATTCTTTTATTTTTGTCATTTATTTGAATTTTATTTCAATTAAATCAAATAAAATCAAAATAAAATCATGAAAATATCAAAAACTAATCAAAGCTTGAGATTTTATGCATGTTTAGGTCTATTATACAGCTGGAGATGGAATCAAATCATGCAAGCTTCAAATGGACACAAAAAGATTAAATTTTCTCAATTTGGAAAGATTTGCACAAAGGATCAAATCTTGAATCAAAGATCATAATTGGAGAAGATTTGAAACCAAATTACAACCCTAATTTATTTTAGGGTACATAAGGAACATATCCAGATCAAAAGCAAGTTTAAAAAAAATCAAGAAAAGTGGCAAATTGATTTCCATGTTCCAGGCCAATTCAGAGTCTTCTAGTCATCCCAAACGTTTGCTGGACATCCCAGGAACGTGTTTCAACCATTAGCAAGCATTCTCGTGCCCAGAAACGCACTGTAAGTCTCCCACGATTTCAATACTTTCTTGAAATCGAATATCACAATACTGGCACTTTTAGCATGATTTATTTGCATATTCTTAATCCTTGAGTCATTTGCAAGCTAATGGTTGTATTTAATTGCATTTCTATTGATTGCATACCAAGATGCCATGATTAGGGTTCGAGCTTTGTTTTTAGGGATTTTGCACACAGGAACAATTGGTCATGGAGACTGGTACCATGATGCTCGTGAGGTTGCAACGAGTTGATTGGTACCACTGGTATTAATTTATCATGCAGGGATAAGATCTTGGAATGGACAAGGGTTATACCTACACCAATTTGTCCGTAGGCAAAAGATCTTGATCTAAAACGACGGAGACGATGAGGAAGATGATAACGTGGCCTTCCCTAACTGGCCAATTCAAAATTCGCGCGTTTTATAATATATTATTTTGTTTTTTCCATATAATGATTGTTTGGTTTTCATTGTACAATTAACAAAGCCAGCTCAGCTGGTCAGCGTGAAGGGTAAAATGCTAAAGGGCCTAGGTTTGATCCCCAGGTCCCCATATTTGCCTTATGTTCATTTTCTTTGCATAATCAGGCGTGCTAGCATACAAGGAGCCTACCATACACCATCATTATCCAGCCAACAGATCTCCAACAAGGAAGATCCAATGCCTTCTCACATACAGGTCCACCATACGCCCAGTCAAGCTAGCAACATGGGATCTGGAAAAGTCAATAGGGCCAGGAGCGTTTAGGCCCAGAATTGCAAGTCTTGCCCCCCTGTTTGCTAGCATACCACCAGGACCATTCTATTTCTTTTCTAATTTCTTTTATTTAGTTTCTTATATTTAATTATTTTCTAACACTAATTAATTTCTTTTTTACAAAAAAATCATAAAATCAATTCTCACAAATTTAGAATTTAGGTTTTATTTTATTTTATCAAATTTAATTTTATATTAGTTTTAATTTAATTTAGGGTAATTTTAACCTTTTTGTAAATAAATTAAAATCAATTAGAAAAATTAGGGTTAGCTTGATTTAATTTTTATTTCTTTTCTCAATAAAACAAAAATACAAAAATAAGTTATTTTAGTTATTTTTCTCAATTTAAATTAATTAGTAATTAGGTTTTTATCTATTCAATTAAAACTTTGCTTTTCTCAAAATAATCAAAACAACAAAAAATGATTTTTCTTTTAATTAGGTTAAGTCGGGGTCAAAACCCTAATTTTCTCGTTCTCGATTCATCGTGCACGTTTACTATTATTGTAATATTAATGTAACTGCTCACGGTATGTAATAGTTTAATTAGGATTTTCTTTTATTTATCGTTTTACGGGTTTTTGGCTATGTAATTAATCCCCTACCCCGAAGCCTTGTAATAGCGTAGTTTTTATTTCTCGCATTTTAATTCTCGCAAATATTAATTATTAGATAATAGGATTGTATGACAAGATTGCATGTTAATTTAAAATGGCTAGCAAACCCTAAATGTGCAAAGATAATAACTTGAAATCAAATCACTCGCACATGCGAACTCCTAGGGTATACTCTCACTTCGGTTGCCTTCGGTAAACGGTCATTAAGTATATGATGTTTTAGTGGTCACCCTTCTGTCTAAACAAAGATCAAATGTCCCGTTCGGAAATGTTACCTCGGAAAGGTTGCCTCGGAAATGTTGCCTCGAATATAATCTTAAGACATTAGGGTTATTACTAAGACGTCCTAACATTGCTTTGGTGATCGTACGTCCCTTTCGAATTGACCCTTACAAACTCCAACGACGATGCTACCTATTTCTCAATAGTGGGATAGCATTGTCTAAAGGAAACAAGAACATAAATAATCTTTTTTCGAGTAGGTAGAATCTTAAGTACTTGCTCAAATCAAACTTTTTCACACTTACACTCTTTTTAAACAAAGTTTTCAAAAACACTTTGTAACACTCTTGAAGACAGAAGCAAGGGTTAAAACAAAGTAAAACAAAAAATTTCAAAACACAAACACACAAGCAATTTTTAAAATTATGAGCAAGTACCTAAGAGCCCGTAGAAAACTACGGATAGAAAGGGTGATAATACCTTCCCCTTTCTATAATCTACCCCCCGTACTCAAAATCTCGAAAAAGGAATGTTTTCTATGCTTTTGTCCTTTCCAGTTGGATAAAATAAAAGTCGGTGGCGACTCTTGCTTACCGCGACATTTTGCAAACACAAACGCAAACCAGCATTTTCCAAAACCGTCGGTTCTGCCACCGTATCAAACTTTCAAATGAAATATATTCAAAAGTCAACACTTTTTATGCATTATTATAGAGACAAGAATCATTACAAAGTTCTCCTAAACGAAGGCACTTTTCAAAACCCATCACAAACACATTTCAAACAAACCATTTCAAAGTGAGCTAGCAACTAAGATTCCGTAGATAACTACGGATGAAAAGAGTGCTAACACCTTCCCTATTCATAACTTACCCCCCGAACTCAAGAAAAAATTCTCAAAAGTTCTTTCCTGTTTTTTTCACCCTTTCCTTTATTGGATAAAAGAAAAGTCAGTGGCGGCTCTTGCTATCCGCAACAATTGCTATCTGTGATCGGTGGGATTGAGAATTGACTATTTTGGAATGCTGGTTCGCGTTTGCGTTTGTTTTTGCAAAATGTCGCGGTAAGCAAGAGTCGCCACCGTCTTTTATTTTATCCAACAAGGAAAGGACAAAAGCACAGAAAAATTCCTTTTTGAGATGTTTCTCGGGTTCGGGAGGTAGATTATAGAAAGGGAAGGTGTTAGCACCCTTTCTATCCATGGTTATCCACGGGCTCTTAGGTACTTGCTCACTATGTTTTCAAAAGTTTGCTTTTCTTTGTGTTTGTGGGTTTTGAAAAGAGTTTTTGTTTTGAAGAGAGTGTAAGTGAGAAAAGTTTTGTTTTGTTTTAAAAGGAGCAAGTACTTAAGAACCTCTACCTACTCAAAAAGGAATTAGACTGTGTAAATGTCTTTTAAACAATGCTATCCCACTATTGAGGAGTAGGTAGCATCGTCGTTGGAGTTTTCGGGTCAATTCGGTTTAAGGGACGTGTGGTCACTAAAGCAATATTAGGACACCTTAGCGGTAACCCTAATGTCTTAGATCATTTTTATCGAGGCAACCATTTCGAGGCAACTTTGATCTTTGGACAGGAGGGCGACCTCTAAGACTCCCTATACTCAATGACCACGTTCGAGGCAACCAAGTGAGGTGTACCCTAGGAGTGGCATCTGCAAGTGTGTCAATTTTCAGTTATATTATCTTTACATGTCATGGTGAGCTACTGTTGATTTTAAGTTAAGAGTTAATCTTGTCATGCATAGCCTAGTTAGCATACATCTAAACAGTTAATATATGTACAGGAATTTAAAGTGAGGGAATTGTAAATCCTACGCTATTACAAGGCTTCAGGGAGGGGGATTATTTACATGTCCAAAAATTGGGGGAATAAAAAGCAGTAAAGTGTAAAAGTCTTAGTTAAGCTATTACAAACCAGTAGGCAGTTACAATAAAATAAGCGCGCACGAATCTGAAAATAACCTCTAAAAATCCTAAGAATAAAATCTTTTTGTTGTTTTTTATATAAAAGAACATAAGGCCCAAGTCAATTAATTTTTTTAATTTTAAGAAAAATGTTAAAATAATTAATTAATTTATTTAAGAAATAAACGTAGTTGGAAAAACAACTAGCCTAATGTTTTTGTGATTTTTTTATATTTTAATGTTAATTAAAAAGATAAAAAGATGTCAATGAAAACAAAAATAAAATACAAGGGGGGTCCTTCGATCCAGGGAAAAAATGCCTTCTTCGATCCAGGAGGACTATGGGAAGCTTCGATCCAGAGAAGGTGTCTCCTTCGATCTGGGATGCTATACCTGCAAAAGTATGTTAGCAAAATAAAACTAAGGGCCTGGTATCGAACCCCAGGCCCTTCGATCCTGCGTGCGCTAAGTCTTTTCAGGCTAAATCTACAGCAAATGTTAGCAAACGAAGAACATGACCTGAGGCCAAACCCAAGCCCTTGAATTCTGTCTAGGATGGCAAATCGAATGGGATAGAAAATATGGAGATGTTATGCAAAATGAAAAGTTTTGACAATTTACCCTCTCTTACCAGCAGATTGAATCTTCGATTTGGGTACTGGCTGGATGGGAGCACTTTCAATCTGAGGGCTTCTGGACGTGGGCACCTTCGATCTGATGGACTGCTTTGGCTTGGAAAATTCTGACAACCTTTGATGGATTGTATGGGCAGCGCCTCTCCAATCTTTCCTGTTTCTTTTCTCTATTTTTTCCTCTGTGTTTTTTCCGTGCCCTTGACACTGTATGCTGGCCTCGTATTTATAGGAGTGTGAGGGTGCATGAAAATGGTAAGGGACAGCCATTTAATCAGGCCATTAAAGACATGAGACAAGAATCAGACACATTAAAATATTTCCTTTTTTGAAACATTCGTGTCTCTTTGGAATCTGGAATGAATCTGGACACTTTTGGCTTTCGAATGCATTCAGGCCCTACTCTTCGATTGGTCCTGATTTGAAAAGAATCCCTCTGGTCGAATAAGCTCTTTAGGAACAGAAAAGGCAAGAATCTGGCCTTTAACTCAGGAATTAAATCCACAATCAGCATTTAATTATTGCCATATTTGCAAGGGAAACATGCCATTTTCTCATGTTCAGTGTACCTGGACATGTTTTTTGAGTGCCCTCTTGATGGCCTCTTTCAAATGGCCTGGAAGGAGTTCTTCAAATGGCCCTGGTCCAAATATCAATTGAAGGGTACTAATTAAAATTCCAATCGAAAGGCTTTGTTAACAGGCCAATCGAAAGGTGTTGTTCATACTAATCGAAGGACATGGTTAACATGCCTGTCGAAGCCGCCTTGACACAATGTTAAATCAAAGGATCCCTTGGCATGCCAATTGAAAGGCTTGGCCCAGGGTGCCAAACGAAAAGGTCTTTCAGAATTCTAATCGAAGGGCTTTGACATAATGCCAATCGAAGTGCTTATCCATAATGCCAATCGAAAGGCTCATTCAAAATACCAATCGAAGGGTCTTTCAGAATGCCAATCGAATTGCTTGTCCATAATGCCAATCGAAATGCTCCTTCAGAATACCAATCGAAGGGTCTTTCAGAATGCCAATCGAAGTGCTTATCCATAATGCCAATCGAAATGCTCCTTCAGAATACCAATCGAAGGGTCTTTCAGAATGCCAATCGAAGGCCTTGACATAATGCCAATCGAAGTGCTCCTTTAGAATACCAATCGAAGGGTCTTTCAGAATGCCAATCGAAGGCCTTGACATAATGCCAATCGAAGTTCTCCTTCAGAATACCAATCTAAGGGTCTTTCAGAATGCCAATTGAAAGGTACTTAAAGCACCACTCAAAAATTTTATTTTTCCTTAGGCAAGGGTTTGTGACTAACCATGTAAGGGGAAGACCTTTGAAAACATGAGAGGGCAAATTTTGGGGTACAACAGTTTCCCCTGTTCAATATTCTTAAACCTGAGGATATAGATTGGCTTTCGAGCCTTTCGTGATCCGAAGGTGGAAGATAATTGAACACTAGAGTGCCCAGAAATTTGCACTCGCATGGTGTAGTATCAGCATTGTGACGTCGGGAATGGGCTTATAGATGCCATTTAGAGATTGTTGATATGAGGATGGGCTTATAGATTCCATCTGAAGACTGTTGGTAGGAGGATGGGCTTATAGATGCCATATGCAGGAGTGTCGATCGCATAAGAGATTCCTTAGCGAGAACTTACATACTTGTTGTTGTAGAAGATTCCGCTGGGGAAGTCTAACTTTGTTGAGATTTAGGAACCTTCCTATACTTCAACTGAGAGAATGCTTCATCTGAGTTTTAAAAACCTATCCATAATTCAATTGGGGGGAAACATCTTCATAAAGATCTAGGAACTGTCTCGTTCCCACCGGGAGTATACCGTTTAGGTTATAGAACTTGTCCACACTATGACGGAGGAAAACATCAAGATCTAGGAACTGGCTCATGCTCAATGGAGTATACCATTGAGGTTATAGTACTCGTCCACACTATGACGCAGGGAAACATCTTCATCAAGATCTAGGAACTGTCTCGTGCCCACCGGGAGTATACCGCTGAGGTTATAGAACTTGTCCACACTATGACGGAGGAGAACATCAAGATCTAGGAACTGACTCGTGCTCAAAGGAGTATACCGTTGAGGTTATAGTACTCGTCCACACTATGACGTAGGGAAACATCTTCATCAAGATCTAGGAACTGTCTCGTGCCCACCGGGAGTATACCGCTGAGGTTATAGAACTTGTCCACACTATGACGGAGGAGAACATCAAGATCTAGGAACTGACTCGTGCTCAAAGGAGTATACCATTGAGGTTATAGTACTCGTCCACACTATGACGTAGGGAAACATCTTCATCAAGATCTAGGAACTGTCTCGTGCCCACCGGGAGTATACCGCTGAGGTTATATAACTTGTCCACACTATGACGGAGGAGAACATCAAGATCTAGGAACTGACTCGTGCTCAAAGGAGTATACCGGTGAGGTTATAGTACTCGTCCACACTATGACGTAGGGAAACATCTTCATCAAGATCTAGGAACTGTCTCGTGCCCACGGGAGTATACCGTTGAGGTTATAGAACTTGTCCACACTATGACGGAGGAGAACATCAAGATCTAGGAACTGACTCTTGCTCAAAGGAGTATACCATTGAGGTTATAGTACTCGTCCACACTATGACGTAGGGAAACATCTTCATCAAGATCTAGGAACTGTCTCGTGCCCACCGGGAGTATACCGCTGAGGTTATAGAACTTGTCCACACTATGACGGAGGAGAACTGTCGAGATTGAGAACCTTATCTGAAATTTAACCGATGATAATTCAATTGAGATTTAAGAACTGGTCAGATCTTCGACTAAGCTGAGAACTTTAACTGTATCTTTCCTGAAAGGTAAAGGTCAGTCATATGCAATGCATGATATGGATCAGGCAATGATGCTCTCAAAATAAATGAGATTGTATTCGTATGATGCGTATATGCATGTATCATGATGTATGGGAATGTGATGTTTTAGCTGGGGAAAATAAATCCCGGAGCTGCTGGTGAATAGAGTTGAGTTCTTCGTTTTCGCTGGGGATGATGAACGAAGATGATTGTGAGAATAAACCAGCAGGAGAAAAGAACTCCGTTGGGGAATAAACTTGATGAAGAGATTTCTCTGAGGGGAATTACTCTATGGGGAAGAGATGTTCTGCTGAGGATTTTAACGATAAACTCTGTTGGGGATTCCATTGATAAGCTTTGTTGGGGATTTTGATGATAAACTCCGCTGGGGATAGATTACCGTTGCTGGTGATATTGAACCTGTTGAGGATAGAAGTCCTGCTGGGGGGAAAGAAAGAACTTTGTTGGGGATGATCTTTCAGTTACAATTTGCTGAGGATAACCCAGTTAGGTTCTTGTGAGGATAACCTTCTGAATTTGGCTGGGGAGACTTATTTGTGCTTCGCAGGGGATAAGCTTCCAGAATCTACTGGGGAAGATGATTCAACTCCATTGGGGAAACTTTTTTAGACTGCGCTGGGGAAATGGCTCCACTGGGGGTATCCTGCATTCTGCCGGGGAACATTCTTATATTCCGTTTGAGGAATATTAAGACTTCCAGGGATACTCTTATGCTTGTTGGGGAATATCTTTATACTCCGCTGGGGAATATTAAGATCTTCTGGGGATACCCAGTCTTTTAAGCGCTGATGGTGGATGAACTCTGCTTGGGGGAGAGTATGGCTGATTCATTCATAGTTACAAGTCTCAGTGGGGAGAGCTACCATTACTGTTTTACTCTGCGGGGAGTGAAAGTATCTTGGCCATATTCTTCAGCTGAATATATACCTTAGTACCTGGTGGACAGAGTAATTTGTACAGTTCGGACAATTCTTATTTGCCCCTGTTTTTGTGGGAGAAGGTGTCTGCGGAGGCCTTGTGGATCGAGTATTATCCCAACCTATGAGGTGCTTGGTCTCTTTCGATTGAAATGACAAGTCTTCTTCTGGAAGGTAAGTGACGAGATAACGGGATATAGTCGTACGCTTTAATCCCTAATTTTTTCCTGGACCGCCCTTTCGGGTTTTCAGTCCATCGGGATACCCTTTTTTGCCCAAGTCGCCTTTTCAGGTTTTCGACTTGCCGGGTGTACAAATTTTTCATTTTCATCCCTTATTTTTGCCTGAACCCTTTTGGTTCGCCGGGAAGCCCTTATTTTTGCCTAGGCCAGTCAACCTAGCGGGTCTTTGATTATGCGTAGTACTTTTTTGACTATGTCCATGCTCTCAGGATGTAGAGAGGTGTCACTGTCGGTAGTGTTGTGTTGCCATACTACCAGAAGACCTTCGTTTGATCCTGCAAGATTCGTTGCCGGAATTCATGTCCAATGCCCCAAGTGACTCAGATGGAGATTTGCCCCTGGCTATTTGGCATCTTTGAGAGACTCCTTGAATCTTGACTTGACTTCCCCAGATGATAGACAATGCTCATGTCGTGTCCCTTGGTTGGAAGTGTTTTTTCCACTTGAGGTGACCCTTCTTATTGAGAAGGTTTTTGTTCACAAGATATTCGTCGTGCGAATTTCTCTGCTGTTTGAACAAATAGTCATATGCAAACAATGTTATTTTAAGAATGCAAAGCTTATGTCTGTCTTGAAGTTTTTGAAAATGCATTTTTTCAGTAAGATAGGAAAATTTTGTAAAATGTGACGTCAACTCAGGATTTACAGCAAGCCCTACAGGAGTCAGGATACCTTTTGTAACAGTATGCTTTCGGACTAACCCATGCTTCAGCTAGGACTTTTTAAGGGTTATAACGTGGCCTGGTTCACTGTTTAAGAAACAAAGGATAAAGGCTCAAATTTTATTTGTACCCACTCATTCTTCGTGATGTTCTTCGATCCTAAACTCAGCTAATCGTGCATTAGATCTTGTTTGAGTCTTTGCTCTGACATACCAGTGATGGTTCGAATACTGACAATTTATTTTGAACAGGCAGTCCTTTTTATGAGAGTTTGTAGGACCTCTTTCTTTTTTATTTTGTTATCCCTGTCTTTTTGCCTGAACTATTTCTTTTGTGATTACAGTCAGCGGGATGCCCCAGTTTTTTTGTAAGTCTCCTTCATAAGTTTTGACTTATTGGGCTTTTATTTTGAGAGGTAATGACTGCCTGTCCAACACCATCTTTTGTTTCAGAAGGACTTCTTTGATGCCATTTATTGTGCACCTGGATCAACTGAGAGAACTACCCTGCCCCAGGTTATAATTAAGGGTTTTAATTCATGAAAAGAAAAACTCTAACTTCTTTGGCTCAAAGGGGTTGACTAGGGATTATCTTCCTTATAACTCCAGTGTTTAGGATTTGAAAGAAACGCCTGTACATCGTCAGCAAGGTCTGTCCAAAAGCATACTGTATGAGATTATGGCATTGTTTCGTCATCCTCCTTCTAAAGGCTTGTAACTTTTAGAAAGAGTTGAATGTCATAAAGCGAGTAAAAAGAATAGTTTAAATGTAATTAAAATAATTGGATCAAATCAAGACAAACATATGCAATGTATTAATGAAACAAAGTTTGGCATTAATAGATAATTGTTTGAATAACAAAGAGATTACAACTTGAAAATTCAAATGAACAAAAGCTTTT
The DNA here is from genome assembly GCA_948472305.1 of Vicia faba. Taxonomy (NCBI): domain Eukaryota; kingdom Viridiplantae; phylum Streptophyta; class Magnoliopsida; order Fabales; family Fabaceae; genus Vicia; species Vicia faba. The sequence goes on along the minus strand of OX451740.1, from coordinate 992,309,901 downwards.
AATGATTCGTCATAGGAGCAGTGATTATGTTTGGAGTCTCCGGAGGGTCAAACTTGATCTCCTTGGCATCAATCAAGTCTTGCACCTTGTTCTTCAAAACCCAACAATCGTCCGTATCATGCCCCGGGCTATCAGAGTGAAAAGCACAACGGGCATTAGGGTTATACCTCGGTGATGTGGTATTTGGATTTTTCGGAGCTTCCTTTAGAATTAACAGATTGGTCTTCAGCAACTGGGGCAGAATCTGAGACAAAGTCATGCTGAGACGAGTAAATTGCCTTTGCGGTCTCTCGGCCTTTGGCTGATTGTTGCGCTGAGGAGCACCATCAGGTCTTGAAATAACAACCACATTGACAACTTGGCGGCGTTCAGGTCTATTCTGTCTTCTTGAACTGTAGACAGCACTGGACTCTTTCTTAAATGGTTTCTTCTTGGTGCTCGATGAGGCACCCTTCTGTATTTTCCTAGCCTTAATACCAGCTTCAATCCTCTCACCAGTCAAGATAAGGTCTGTAAACCCGACTGAAGAGCTTCCAATCAAATGGTTAAAGAATGGACCAGACAGGGTCCCCAAAAACATGTCAACAAGCTCACGATCAGCCAAAGGTGGTTGCACCCTTCCGGCAAGGTCTCTCCATTTTTTAGCATACTCTTTAAATCCTTCACCCATCCCTATTGACATACCCTGGAGTTGGGTACGCGTAGGAGCGAGGTCGGAGTTATACTGATACTGCCTATAGAACGCAGTAGCCAAATCCTCCCAGCTGCGGATACTGGCTCCGTCCAATTTATAGAACCACTCAAGCTGAGTCCCTGAAAGACTATCTTGAAAGAAATGGATCCACAAGTTCTTCTCAGTAGTGTAAGGTTGGATCTTCCTCACATATGACCGGAGGTGCAGCTTTGGACAGGAAGCTCCGTCATACTTGGCAAAGGCAGGTACCTTGAACTTATGGGGAATCACCACCCCATATGATAGACCCAGATCTCCGAAGTTCAGACCGGGCACCTTCTGTATTTCCATAGCGCTCAAACGGTTTTCCAGCTGTTTGTACTTATCCTCAGCAGGAGGATATTGTTCTTCATCATAGTCTGTCTCGTTGTCGGAGACCATAGGGCTGGGAGCCCTCCTTTCTTGTGGACTATCTTTCCCTCCATATGGGATGGTCAGATCGACTTCATTCTGCAGCCCGTTTCCAAACCTGCGTCCAGTATTGAACAGGATGGTCCTCTTTTTCTTCTTCTTCCTCTCTTTCAGAATCAGGGTCTTCAGGTCCTGCTGACCCTTAGCTAGGCTCATGACCAACTCTTGAAATTGGGCCTGGAGGGCCTTGATAGCTTGCTCAGTTGAAGGTTCAGTAGACATGATGATTGCTGAAATAAACAGCGAAGAAGATAAGAGACCTGTACTGGGAGACCTGTTATGCAATGATATGCATGATATATGTATGCAATGTTTTTAAGGATCTCGCGGGGTAAATAAGAAACTGTTAGAATCTGAATCTGGTAGCTTGATTGAAGGAGCTTCATGTTGCTGAGAGTCCTTCTTCAAGAGTCAAGCTCACCATATCGAGTGGATCATAGCCCCTGACTCAAGTTATCATGCTTGGATTTCTAGACAACCTTGGCTAGAGGAAAATAAATCCCCTTTGCCCCTTGCTAGCTGTTTGATTTACCATAACCTGCATCACAGACCCTTGAGATCCTTGAAATGGTTAAAGAAATGTTAAGGCATGATGTTATGATGTGTATGCTATGTGTTTAAGCAAAAGTGTGAAGTGATGTAAGTAAACCCTTTAATAAGTCCAAATTATTGGATAAGGACTGTAAACAAAACCTGCTAGGAACTCATGTTGTCAGATAACAAGAATGTGCAAGTAGTTCAAGTTTGAAGGCACACAAGTCACACATAAGAGCCCTTAGATTTCAAGCTTGCATGAGGTTCCATAGGTAAGTACCCTCTTGAGTTTAGTTGGCTCAAAACCTATCCTATAAATAGTAACCGGGTTCTAAGGAGCTCAATATCATTGGATTGTTTTCTATGTTCATCGTTTTGGTTTAGCCACTGAACTAGCGACCAAAATATTCCAAGAAAACAATCCTCAATGAGTGTAGTATCGAGTATCTACCAACTTCGGACTGCACCAAAGTCAGTCATCTCACTACCCCTAAAAAAGGCCAAGATGGTCAAGTAAAGTTCTAGGTCATTAGTGCTTTAGTGACATCACTCAGCGGCCCCGTATTCTCTTTGATTGACTCAAAGGCTACCGGTACTCACAAATATGTCGCACTAATATAGATATTGCTTCAACCGTGTCGGTATACCCTGCACAGTTTCCACAATGTATTGCTATCTATGAATGTTTCCCAAATCTGGGTTAGGATTTATAGAACTCCGATACAAGCCCACAAAATTAAGAGCATACAAAGCAATACAATTGAAAACACAGGTGATCTAATCCTAAGGTACACCTCACTCATAGGATGATTCCCCAGCAGAGTCGCCAGTTCTGTGATCGGTGGGAATGAGAACTGACTGTTTTGGAATGCTGGTTCGCGTTTGCGTTTGTTTTTGCAAAATGTCGCGGTAAGCAAGAGTCGCCACCGTCTTTTATTTTATCCAACAAGGAAAGGACAAAAGCACAGAAAAATTCCTTTTTGAGATGTTTCTCGGGTTTGGGAGGTAGATTATAGAAAGGGAAGGTGTTAGCACCCTTTCTATCCGTGGTTATCCACAGGCTCTTAGGTACTTGCTCACTATGTTTTCAAAATTTTGCTTTTCTTTGTGTTTGTGGGTTTTGAAAAGAGTTTTTGTTTTGAAGAGAGTGTAAGTGCGAAAAGTTTTGTTTTGTTTTAAAAGGAGCAAGTACTTAAGAACCTCTACCTACTCAAAAAGGAATTAGACTGTGTAAATGTCCTTTAAACAATGTTATCCCACTATTAAGGAGTAGGTAGCATCGTCGTTGGAGTTTTCGGGTCAATTCAATTTAAGGGACGTGTGGTCACTAAAGCAATATTAGGACGCCTTAGCGGTAACCCTAATGTCTTAGATCATTTTTATCGAGGCAACCATTTCGAGGCAACTTTGATATTTGGACAGGAGGGCGACCTCTAAGACTCCCTATACTCAATGACCACGTTCGAGGCAACCAAGTGAGGTGTACCCTAGGAGTGGCATGTGCAAGTGTGTCAATTTTCAGTTATATTATCTTTGCATATCATGGTGAGCTACTGTTGATTTTAAGTTAAGAGTTAGTCTTGTCATGCATAGCCTAGTTAGCATACATCTAAACAGTTAATATATGTACAGGAATTTAAAGTGAGGAAATTGTAAATCCTACGCTATTACAAGGCTTCGGGGAGGGGGATTATTTAAATGTCCAAAAATTGGGGGAATAAAAAGCAGTAAAGTGTAAAAGTCTTAGTTAAGCTATTACAAACCAGTAGGCAGTTAAAATAAAATAAGCGCGCACGAATCTGAAAATAACCTCTAAAAATCCTAAGAATAAAATCTTTTTGTTGTTTTTTATATAAAAGAACATAAGGCCTAAGTCAATTAATTTTTTTAATTTTAAGAAAAATGTTAAAATAATTAATTTATTTAATTAAGAAATAAATGTAGTTGGAAAAACAACTAGCCTAATGTTTTTGTGATTTTTTTTTATTTTAATGTTAATTAAAAAGATAAAAAGATGTCAATGAAAACAAAAATAAAATACAAGGGGGATCCTTCGATCCAGGGAAAAAAATGCCTTCTTCGATCCAGGAGGACTATGGGAAGCTTCGATCCAGAGAAGGTGTCTCCTTCGATCTGGGATGCTATACCTGCAAAAGTATGTTAGCAAAATAAAACTCAGGGCCTGGTATCGAACCCCAGGCCCTTCGATCCTGCGTGCGCTGAGTCTTTTCAGGCTAAATCTGCAGCAAATGTTAGCAAACGAAGAACACGACCTGGGGCCAAACCCAAGCCCTTGAATTTTGTCTAGGATGGCAAATCAAATGGGATAGAAAATATGGAGATGTTATGCAAAATGAAAAGTTTTGACAATTTACCCCCTCTTACCAGCAGATTGAATCTTCGATTTGGGTACTGGCTGGATGGGAGAACTTTCAATCTGAGGGCTTCTGGGCGTGGGCACCTTCGATCTGAAGGACTGCTCTGACTTGGTAAATTCTGACAACCTTTGATGGATTGTATTGGTAGCGCCTCTCCAATCTTTCCTGTTTCTTTTCTCTATTTTTTCCTCTATGTTTTTTCCGTATCCTTGGCACTGTATGCTGGCCTCGTATTTATAGGAGTGTGAGGGTGCATGAAAATGGCAAGGGACAATCATTTAACCAGGCCATTAAAGCCATGAGACAAGAATCAGACACATTAAAATATTTCCTTTTTTGAAACATTCGTGTCTCTTTGGAATCTGGAATGAATCTGGACACTTTTGGCTTTCGAATGCATTCAGGCCCTGCTCTTCGATTGGTCCTGATTTGAAAAGAATCCCTCTGGTCGAATCAGCTCTTTAGGAACAGAAAAGGCAAGAATCTGGCCTTTAACTCAGGAATTAAATCCACAATCAGCATTTAATTATTGCCATATTTGCAAGGGAAACATGCCATTTTCTCATGTTCAGTGTACCTGGACATGTTTTTTGAGTGCCCTCTTGATGGCCTCTTTCAAATGGCCTGGAAGGAGTTCTTCAAATGGCCCTGGTCCAAATATCAATCGAAGGGTACTAATTAAAATTCCTATCGAAAGGATTTGTTAACAGGCCAATCGAAAGGTGTTGTTCATGCTAATCGAAGGACATGGTTAACATGCCTGTCGAAGCCGCCTTGACACAATGCTAAATCAAAGGATCCCTTGGCATGCCAATTGAAAGGCTTGGCCCAGGGTGCCAAACGGAAAGGTCTTTTAGAATTCTAATCGAAGGGCTTTGACATAATGCCAATCGAAGTGCTTGTCCATAATGCCAATCGAAAGGCTCATTCAGAATACCAATCGAAGGGTCTTTCAGAATGCCAATCGAAGTGCTTGTCCATAATGCCAATTGAAATGCTCCTTCAGAATACCAATCGAAGGGTCTTTCAGAATGCCAATCGAAGTGCTTGTCCATAATGCCAATCGAAATGCTCCTTCAGAATACCAATCGAAGGGTCTTTCAGAATGCCAATCGAAGGCCTTGACATAATGCCAATCGAAGTGCTCCTTCAGAATATCAATCGAAGGGTCTTTTAGAATGCCAATCGAAGGCCTTGACATAATGCCAATCGAAGTGCTCCTTCAGAATACCAATCGAAGGGTCTTTCAGAATGCCAATCGAAAGGTACTTAAAGCACCACTCAAAAAATTTCTTTTTCCTTAGGCAAGGGTTTGTGACTAACCATGTAGGGGGGAGACCTTTGAAAACATGAGAGGGCAAATTTTGGGGTACAACACTATCAAACGCAAAACAACCAAGTCATTTCTCCCACCGTATTACTATGATCCAACGGGGCATAGTCATACGCTTTAATCCCTAACTTTTGCCTGGAACGCCCTTTCGGGTTTTCAGTCCACCGAGATATCCTTTTTTACCCAAGCCGCCTCTTCAGGTTTTCGACTTGCCTGATGTACACTTTATATATATATATATATATATATATATATATATATATATATATATATATATATATATATATATATATATATATATATATATATATATATATATATATATATATATATATATATATATATATATATATATATATATATATATATATATATATATATATATATATATATATATATATATATATATATATATATATATATATATATATATATATATATATATATATATATATATATATATATATTCCTAATTTTTACCTGAACCCTTTTGGTTCGTCGGGATGCCCTTATTTTTGCCTAGGCATGTCAACCTAGTGGGTCTCTTTTATGCATAGTATTTTTTTACTATGTCTGTGTTCACATGGTGTAGAAAATATTCACCTTCCATGGTGGTAAGTATCATAGCACCGCCAGGAAATATATTTTTGATCACAAATGGCCCTTCGTATGTGGGGGTCCATTTTCACCTGGGATCACCTTGTGGTAGGATGATGCGCTTTATTACCAAATCACCAGCCTGGTACACCTGATGTCTGACTTTCTTATTAAAGGCCTTGATCGTGCGCTTCTGATCTGACCATGATAAACATCCACAAGCCTTTTCTCATCAATCAAGTTTATCTGGTCTAGCCTAGTCTAAATCCACTCATCTTCATCTAAACTCGCATCTTTCATAATCCTTAGGGAAGGAATCTGAACTTCGATAGGTAAGGCAACCTTCATACTGTAGACTATAGAGAAATGGGTTTCCCCAGTTGATGTACATGCTAAAGTGTGATAACCCTGAAGAGAAAATGGTAACATCTTATGGCAGTGTTTGTATGTCACTGTCATCTTCTACAAAATCTTCTTGATATTCTTTTTGGTGGCTTCCACTATGCCATTCATCTTTGGTCGATACGGAGAAGAATTCTTGTGTTTAATCTTGAACTGCATGTAGAGTTCTGTGATCATATTATTGTTAAGATTAGTACAATTGTTTGTGATGATTCTTTCAGGTATGCCATACTGACAAATGAGGTTATTCTTAATGAATCGACCACAACTTTTTTGGTAACTGAGGCAAACGAGACTGCTTTAACCCACTCTGTGAAGTAATCAATAGCGACCAGGATGAAACAATGTCCATTAGAAGAGGTAGTCTTAGCCTCTCCAATCATATCAATGCGCCACATCGCAAACGACCAAGGAGCCGTCAAGACATTCAAAGGAACTAGAGGTACATGTATTTTGTCAGCATAAATCTGACATTTGTGACAAGTTCTAGTATGATGATGGCAATCAGTTTCCATACTAGACCAATAATAACCTGCTCTTAGAATTTTCTTAGCCATCGTATGTCCGCTGGAGTGAGTACCAAATACTCCATCGTACATATCCTCCATAATCCTCTCAGCTTCCTTCTTGTCTACATAACGAATCAAAGTCGAATCGTGGTTGCGCTTGTACAAGATTCCATTACTCAGAAGGAGCTTGGCAGGGAACCTCCATAGAAATTTCTTATCATTAATAGATTCCATTTCAGGATACTCTTGAGTCTTAAGGTATCTTTTCACTTCGTGGTACCAAGGCTTTTCTTCTACTCCATCAGTATCAACTTTGTAGCAATGTGTCGGTTCATCTAGTTTCTCGATAGTAATTCGAGGAGCTTCATTATCCTATTTGACTCTGAACATAGATGACATGGTAGCTAATGTGTCTGCTAATTGATTCTCTTCTCGTGGGATGTGTTCAAAAGTGATTTCTTCAAAGTATGGAATTAATGTCAACACATGTTCCCGATAAGGGATGAGATTCAGATGCTTCATATCCAATTCTCCCTTAATCTGACTGATTACTAGGGCTAAGTCCCCATATACATTCAAGAATTTAATTCTCATATCGATAGGGGTCTTGATACCCATGATGCACGCTTCGTACTCTGCCATGTTGTTCGTACAGTCAAAACATAACCTGACGGTGAAGGGCATATGGAAACCCTTGGGAGAGACAATCACAACACCAATCCCATTACCAAGCATGTTAAAAGCTCCGTCAAAGACCATAGTCCATCGGGATCCTGGCTCATGTCCTTCATACGGTCCAAGTTCTTCATAATCAGTGACTAACATAATATTCTCATCCAGGAACTCAAAATTCATAGACTGATAGTCATCTACAGCTTGATGAGATAAATGATATGCTAGTACACTTTTTTTGATTGCCTTTTGAGTAATATACTGAATGTCATATTCTGCCAAGACCGTTTTCCATCTTTCTATTCTTCCAGAGAGAGCGGGCTTCTTGAATATGTATTTTATTGGATCCATCTTAGAGATCAACAAAGTAGTATGAGTCAACATATACTATCTTAGTCAGCGAGCAGCCCATGCCAAACGCAGCAAGTTTTCTATCGATTGATTTTATTCTTTCCATACAAACCCTATTATCATACATCTAACAGTTATATATACAGGTATGTAAAATATAATTGCGAAAAGTAAAGCCCTAGGACTATTTCATGGCTTCGGGGAAGTTACATAATTTAATAAAACCTTGCAAGAAATTAATCACTAAGTGTGATACGGTGGGAGAACTGATTTGAGGTTTGCGTTTATTTTCGCAAATGTTTCGGTTTAGCAAGAGTCGCCACCGACTTTTTATTTTATCCTAAGGAAAGGTTAAAAAGCACAGCAAAAACCTTTGAGATGTTTTCTTGGGTTCGGGGAGTAGATTATAGAAAGGGAAGGTATTAGCACCCTTTCTATCCATGGTTATCCATGGGCTCTTAGTTACTTGCTTAGATCACTTGCCTTGCATTTTCAATTGTTTGAAATGGTGCTTTGTGTGTGTGGTTTTTGAAAATGTTTTGAAAAAGATGCCTTGTCTAGGCAACCCTTGTAACAATTATTTACTCGAATGTTTTACAAAAGGTGTTTGCCTTTTTGAAAAGATGTTTCAAGGTTTGGAAAGTTTGTTTGGAAATTGTGTTATGGAGTGTGTTTTGAAAGTAGGCAAGTGTGTTTTGCAAGTTTGATCAAGTAACTAAGAGTTGTCTACCCCTAAATTTACTCAAAGATCTTTCCTATGTTTTTAACCCTTTTAACAGTATTGTTCCACCATTGTATTTGGTGGACAATCTTGTGTTAGGATGTTAACGGGATGGGCGCGGGTCATCGTTTAGACCATGGATGCAATAGTGTCAAGTGTCTTTGGAAATTTTTCCTTTAAGGGACTTGATCATTTTTTTAGGCAACTTGAGAAAGCGTCATCGAGGGACTATGATCATTTGATTTGTTTTTGTTTTGCCAAAGATACTCAACATGCAACATGGCCCATTTTTTGAAGGCAACAAGTGGAGGAACCCTAAGGGTGCAAGTGTGCATTGTGTTGTCCATTTTCATGCTTGTTTATCTTGGAATTAGGTCAAGCTATTTGTTATTTGATTTTTGCATACAAACCCTAGGTCTATCATGGCATAATTTGAAAGCTTTTAAATGCGGAAATTTAAAGTCCTAAATTATTACAACATGATTATGGGGATGGGGGTACAAATGTTTGAATGGGGGATATTTAGAAAGAAATTAAATCTAAACTATTACATCCATATTGAATAGACAAATATTAAATTGTACCATAATTAAATAAATACAACAAATATGTAAAATGTATTATGCCCAAAAAGGATTTTTTATGTATGAGAAAATATTTTCCAATGCAAAATATAAACAAAAATAAAAAGTCAAATTTTGGATATTTTTGTGGTTTTAGGGCAAAACCCTAATTTTTGAATAAATAGCAATTATTTATTAATTATATACAATATTTATATATTAATTTATACAAAAATAGAAAAAAGGAAGTATATTGTAAAAAAGTATTTTTTAGTGTCATATATTAATAAAAATAAAAATGTATTATTTTCATATTTTTTTGTCCTAAATATCTAATAAAATATACAAGTATTTATATTATATATTAAATATACTAAATATATATATATATATATGCCAAGATAAAATATTAATTATTAAAAAAATGTATATTTTTAGAAAATGTTTTCAAAATGTAAACAAAAAAAATAATAACTAAAAATATATTTTTGTATTATTTTTTTAGTGTTTTTAAATAAAAAGTATTATATTTATCTATATACATATTAAACAAAAACAAATAAATACCAAATAAATGCAAAAAAAATGAGGAAAAATATTTTTAATGTTATTTCATGTTTGAATAAAAATATAAAATCAGAATCAAAAAGAAAAAATGAAAAATGATAAAGATATCACACAATGGGCCAGGGGGGTGCAAAAATAAAAAAGTGTGCAAAAAGCAAAAACAACTCAGGCCCATCCCAAGTCACCCTTCTTCAACCTCCAGCTCCTGTCTTAAAAACGCGCGCCCTCTATGCTTCATTCAAATTCCTGATTCTTTGACTTTTAACAAAAACTCATAACATAAACAATGTAGAGCATCAAGAGACGAATTCATACATATAAAAATCTTGACCTAACTCTCAGAAATGAGGGAGAATTTCTTCATCCCCAATTTCTGACCTAAGTTTTTTTCAATGTTCATGGCCAAAATTCTCACAGCACGCATAATATAAATGAAAAGTAAATACATGGATGGTTTCAGGGCTATGAGTAGAACATGTTTTCTTCACAAACCTAAGCCTAATCATGCCTGGATAGAGAGATAGAAGTTCATATTTTTACCTATTTCAGCTTGAGTCGTGTACAGCAATGGAGGTATCTTCAATGGAGTTTGAGCTTTGGTACAACTTGCCTGAAGTCCAAGGATGCTTCTCCTATGCTTGGCTTGCTCTGAAACTGCCTGTATCGTGCTATGGAAGTCCACCTTCACAGCTTGAAATCGAAAATGGAAAACGATGTTAAGGATGTTACAGCTTGGATTCAATGCTTGGGATAGCTTCAGTGGGTGATATGGAACATGTTTGAACTCTTTTTGGCCAAAGTGCACGAGTGGAAAGGACTGTGGAAGTCAATCTGCAGCAGGGACTCTATTTTGCAGAAAAACTGTGCTTTTTGATATGAGGATGGATTAAGGGTGAAGGAATCGTGCTTTAGGTCAGTTAGGGAGTGTGAAAGATGAGAACAAAGTTTGCTTAGGTTGGTCTTTACAGGAAAGGAGAGATTGTATGTGTTTTGCAATCTTGCTTGTTTTTGAAGTAAGGAAATGCAAGTTGGGTTATAGGCATGTACAATGTCCTTGAGCGTGCTGCCTATCTTCTTCTTGATCAGAGGGATTTGTGTACAAATGCTAGCTTCAAAGATCTGGCCCATGCCTCTTGGATTTGTTATTTGACATAAAGTGCATCTTTTCCAAAATGGCAAATATGCTTTTTCCATTTAAAGATTAATCTTGCATGTAATGACCAAATGAACAAAATAACAACTTAGCACAAAGGTTAGGCATTTAATTATGGAGTCCAAACTTGGTTTAGAGGCCTGCAAGCTAGCTTGTACAAGCTGATTTGAAAAATGCCAATGTATGAACATGTATTTGGTTATGAACAAAAGTGACTTTTGCCCATCTTTGCAAATTCGATTCTCCCTAACCACAAGGGTGTTTGAGAAGTTCTTGGACAATTTGGAAAGCTTGGAATGTGTAATACAATCCATCTTTGTAATGCAAATTGAAATTCCAAGTAGAACCATGTGAAAAATGGCCGTGAAGTTGGACAAAAATCCTGCCTAGAATAGGTCAAAATTTCTCTAAGTTAAAAATGTTTTGCACCCTTGTTCCAAATATCATAACTTGAGCTACAGGCTTCTTTTGAGGAAACTTTGTGAATTAAAGTTGTAGATTTTGCAATGGACTACAACTTTCATGTTTTGAGTTTTGTTTGAATCCATTTGTATCTTGATGAAAAAATGGGACAAAGTTAGGAAAAAATAAGGAAGTTTCATAACTTAGAAAAATTCTAAGTTATGAAATTTTCTCATTTTAAACCCTAATTTGCAAATTTGGATTTCTTGATGAACAAGTTTCATAATTTGACATGTCTTGATGAAAAATGAATCTTGACACTTGATTTTGATCAAAAAGTTAAAGTTTGACTTTTCAGTATACAGTCAAATTTTGATCAGTTGACTAAAAAATTCATCTGCCAATCCTATGCATTTGGGATCTTTTGGACTTGTTGAATGGGTCAAGACAATGCCATTGAGTACTTGAGTCCATATGTGAGCTTGGTTTGCCATTGGTTAGGTCAAACAATCAAAAATTGCCTTTGTGCAGTCAAAACCCTAAAAATGACCATTTTGCCCTTTTGATGATCTGATTAAATTTCTTGTGGAATTGTGATCCAAACTTGACCAAATGGTTCATATGAGTTCATTATGTTGATGTGGGTCAAAAACCATGAAGTTTGACTGTCAATTGGCCACAGTTGACTTTTCCCCAATACAGCTGATTTCTAGGTCAGCTGTCCAATTGACGGGGCAAAGATTGGAATCAAGGCTTGAAACTTGGTATGGATAAACTTGTGAGTCCAACATGAAGCATGGAAGTCACTTTGGGAATTTTAGGTCAAAACATCCTTGTGCAAACTCAAACCCTAATTTGGGTCAACAGTGTAAGGAGGAGTCTTGAGCATAGCAAACCCTAACTTGATCTTGAACTCCAAGGGTCTTGTGGTGAGAAAATGTTGATGAAATGAGAGGGCAAATTTTGGGGTACAACAGTTGCCCCTGTTCAATCTTCTTGCACCTGAAGAGTTAGATTGGCAAGTTTGCCTTTCGCGTCTCGAAGGTAAAAGGAGATTGGACACTAGAGTGCCCTTAAATTTGCACTCGTCAAAACAATGGATGCGGGAATGGGCTTAGAGATGCCATTTGGAGATGGGCTTAAAGATGCCATTTGGAGGGGTGACAGAATCTTGTCGGGGATGGGCTTAAAGATGCCATCTGGAATGAGTATCATAAAGGTGTCCATGCTTTGGAATATCTCTGAATTGGGGGGTCTTGAATAAGCAATGGATTGACATCCGTGTTTGGAGAATCCGTAAACTGTTTTCAAAAGTTGAATCTGAACAAGCGATAGATTAAAATCCGTGTTTGGAGAATCCGTAAACTGTTTTCAGAGGCCTTGGATCTGAACAAGCGATAGGTTAACATCCGTGTCTGGAGAACCTGTAAATTGTTTTCAGAGGTTGAAGAATCTGAATAAGCGATAGGTTAACATCCGTGTCTGAGAACCCGTAAACTGTTTTCAGAGGTCTTGAAGTTGAATAAGCAATAGAGCAGCATCCATGTTGGGAAGCGTCCGTAAATTATTTTCAAAAGTTGAGTCTGAATAAGCGATAGATTAACATCCGTGTTTGGAGAATCCGTAAACTGTTTTCAGAAGTTGAAGAATCTGAACAAGCGATAGGTTAACATCCGTGTCTGGAGAACCCGTAAACTGTTTTCAGAGGTCTTGAAGTTGAATAAGCAATAGAGCAGCATCCATGTTGGGAAGCGTCCGTAAACTGTTTTCAAAAGTTGAGTCTGAACAAGCGATAGATTAACATCCGTGTTTGGAGAATCCGTAAACTGTTTTCAGAAGTTGAAGAATCTGAACAAGCGATAGGTTAACATCCGTGTCTGGAGAACCCGTAAACTGTTTTCAGAAGTCTTGAAGTTGAATAAGCAATGGAGTAGCATCCATGTTGGGAAGCATCCGTAAACTATTTTCAAAAGTTGAATCTGAACAAGCGATAGATTAACATTCGTGTTTGGAGAATCCGTAAACTGTTTTCAGAAGTCTTGAAGTTGAATAAGCAATAGAGCAACATCCATGTTGGGAAGCGTCCATAAACTGTTTTCAAAAGTTGAAAAGGAACCGGTGTAGGGTTTCCTGATGATGAGTCCGTGTAAAACTGCATCTGACATTGTTAATGATAGCCTTTTATTCTTATCCTGAAAAGGCCAAAATGTTAGCTAAACACAAAGTTATGTCGCATGGAATGTATGATGCAATATATGTTATATCAATGTTTATGATATGAATGTAAATGAATGCGCGTGTAAGCTGATGAGCTGTCTTGCTAAAGATAGATGAATCCTGGATGGATGGAGATAATAGAATCTCGACTGCTGTCGGGGAAAGTGAATCCTTGACTGCTGCAGGGGATTGCAAGAATCTTCAGTTGATGAGGGATCTTAGAACCACTGCTGGGGATTGGGACTCCTTGGTGACTTGCGGGGCAAGAGAATTCTGATGATCTTTACTGGGGAGTCCAGAACCTGGTAGACTCATGCTGGAGAAGTAAGATTGAGAATCTTCAATCTGACGGGAAGTATCTCTTTCGGGAGAAGGTTCACTAGTCTGGTTCTGCTGGGGATTGATAGTTGGAAGTTTTAGCTCCGCTGGGGATAGGATTTTCAGATTTTAAGGCTCCAATGGGGATACTGAAACTTAACTCTGAGGGGAATTGAGTTCTGGAAGGCTCTCTGGCTGGGGAAATCAGTTTTGAGAAAGCTTTTGTTCTGCTGGAGATCCTGAAGTTTAGCTCTGTTTGGGGAATTAAGTTCTGGATTTTAACCTTGTTGAGGAATTTGGAGTTTAGTTCCGCTGGGGATTCCTTTTGAAAGGGCATCAAGATACTTATCTGTACCTTCAACCCATTAGTAATCATCTTTCTTGGTTTGTAAGGAAATGATTATGTTCAAATGCATATGCCTATTTAACAAAACATTGGACGTTTCTCAAATAAAACATAGCTGTAAAAAGCACAAGGAAGACGAAGCAAATTTCTGTATTTAGAAAAATATTTGTATTAACTTTTTATGAGTATCTTTGTACAAAGGAGAGAGGCATCCTAGTAAGAGGATGTTGTCGTAAAAAATTTGAAAATTTTATACAAACGAAAGATGGCCATGTGTAACAATTCTCTGGGATCCCATTCAGTTATAGCCTCCACAACTCTGAATATCTTGTCCATTCAATGCTTCGTCCGCCGATGACTGGATTGATCAGAAGCTTGGAGCTGGTTGATGAAGAGATTGTTCTTTAAAGTGATCCGACGAGACATAGTCATACGCTTTAATTCCCTAACTTTTTCCTGGATCGCCCTTTCGGGTTTTCAATCCACCGGGAAACCCTTTTTTTGCCCAAGCCGCCCTTTCGGGTTTTCGACTTGCCGGGTGTACAGATTTTTTTTTGTTTTATCCCTAATTTTTGCCTGAACCACCCTTTCGTGTTTTCGGTTCACCGGGATGCCCATTTTTGCCCAAGCCGCCCTTTCGAGTTTTCGACTTGTCGGGTGACTTTATGCGTAGTATCTTTTGACTATGTATGTGTTCGCAGGGTGTGGCAAATCGTCGCCGTCCATGGTGGTCAGAATCATTGCACCACCAGAAAATATGCTCTTGATCACAAACGGTCCTTCGTAAGTAGGAGTCCATTTGCCTCTGGGATCACTTTGCGGCAAGATAGTCCGCTTGATTACGAGATCTCCGACTTGATACACTTGACGTCTGACTTTCTTGTTGAAAGCCTTAATCATCCGTTTTTGATACATTTGACCATGGCAAACAACAGCGAGTCGCTTCTCGTCGATCAAATTGAGTTCATCAAGTCGGGTCTGAATCCAATCATCATCATTCAAACCAGCGTCCTTCATAATCCTTAAAGAAGGAATCTGAACTTCCATGAGCAGGACAGCTTCCATGCCATAAACCAAAGAAAATGGGGTTGCCCCTGTTGAAGTATGTGTCGTGGTACGGTATCCATGCAGAGCAAACGGTAACATCTCATGCCAGTCTTTGTAGGTGACTGTCATTTTATGAATGATCTTCTTAATGTTTTTGTTCGCAGCTTCAACAGCACCGTTCATCTTCGGCCGATAGGGAGATGAATTGTGATGATAAATCTTGAACTGTTCGCATAGAGCGGTGATCATAGTATTATTCAGATTTGTACCATTGTCCGTGATGATCCTGTCGGGGACACCATACCGGCATATGAGGTTCTTCTTGATGAAGCGGGCAACCAAATTTTTTGTAACAGAGGCGAAGGAAGCTGCTTCGACCCATTTGGTAAAATAGTCAATGGGGACCAGGATGAAGCGATGTCCATTGGATGCTGTGGGCTTGATTTCTCCAATCATGTCAATGCCCCACATTGCGAATGGCCAAGGAGCTATCAGAATGTTGAGAGGAACAGGAGGAATATGAATCTTGTCAGCGTATACTTGACATTTGTGGCAAGTACGTGAATGTTGATGGCAATCTGCTTCCATAGTAGACCAGTAATAGCCTGCCCTTAGAATCTTCTTAGCCATCATATGCCCGCTCAAGTGGGTGCCAAACGTACCGCTGTGTATCTCAGTCATGATTAACTCTGCTTCAGTTTTGTCTACACAACGGAGTAAAACACAATCATGGCTGCGCTTGTAAAGGATGCCATTTCTCAGGAAGAACTTGGCAGCAAATTTCCTTAGGAACTTCTTGTCATTTACGGAAGCTCCTTCGGGATATTCTCTAGTCTGGAGATACCTTTTGATTTCGTGAAACCAGGGTTGTTCCACTATTTTTTCGGTATTAATCTCATGACAATGCGCAGGTTCATCCATTCGCTCGATGGTGATTTGGGGAGCCTCATTATCCCAGTTGAGTTTAAACATGGAAGACATTGTAGCCAGAGCATCTGCTAGCTGATTCTCTTCTCGCGGGAAATGCTCGAAGGTGACTTGCTCGAAATGAGGCAACAATGTCAGGACATGTTCTTTGTATGGGATAATATTAGGATGCTTAGTGTCCCACTCTCCTTTGATTTGACTGATAACCAAAGCCGAGTCCCCAAATACGATCAAAGATTTGATCCCCAAGTCTATAGCAGCCTTGAGACCAAAGATGCAAGCTTCGTATTCAGCCATGTTGTTGGTACAGCTGAAGCAAAGTCGGGTCGTGAAAGGCATGTGACAACCTTCTGGGGAAATGAGTACCGCACCGATACCGTTTCCAAGTGCATTTGAAGCACCATCAAAGTACATGGTCCATCGGGATCCATTTTCAGGTCCGTCATACAGTCCGTTACCTTCAATGTTGTCCAAATTCATGATGTCCTCATCCGGGAAGTCGAATCTCATGGATTGATAATCTTCGATAGCTTGATGAGCTAGATGGTCAGCCAGTACACTCCCCTTTATAGCTTTTTGGGTAGTATACTGGATGTCATACTCAGTCAGGATCATTTGCCATCTAGCGATTCTTCCAGATAAAGCAGGCTTCTCGAAGATATACTTGATAGGATCCATTTTGGAAATCAACAAAGTGGTATGAGTCAGCATATACTGCCTTAGTCGGCGAGCAGCCCATACCAAAGCGCAGCAAGTTTTCTCGAGCAGCGAGTAGCGACTCTCACAGTCGGTAAAATTTTTGCTAAGGTAATAAATGGCATGCTCTTTTCGACCAGACTCATCATGCTGGCCCAGTACGCACCCCATTGAGTTATCCAAAACGGTCAGATACATGATCAGTGGCCTTCCTTCGACGGGTGGCATCAGAATAGGAGGTTCTAGCAAATACTCCTTGATTTTATCAAAAGCAGCTTGGCAGTCGTCGTTCCATTCGACTACCTGATCTTTCTTTAATAGTTTGAAAATTGGCTCACAGGTAGACATCAGATGAGAGATGAATCTGGCAATATAGTTCAAGCGCCCCAAGAACCCTCTAACCTCCTTTTCGGTACGGGGAGCAGGCATTTCTTGTATTTCTTTCACTTTCGCTGGATCGACCTCAATGCCCTTGTTGCTGACAATAAACCCTAGAAGTTTACCAGACCTAACTCCAAAAGTGCACTTACTTGGATTCAGCCTGAGTTTGTACTCTTTCAACCTGGCAAACAGCTTCTGCAAATGCTCAAGGTGTTCCTCCTCTGTTTGAGATCGAGCTATCATGTCGTCTACGTAAACTTCGATCTCATGATGTATCATATCACGGAACAAAGCCACCATGGCGCGCTGATAAGTTGCCCCTGCGTTCTTTAGTCCGAACGGCATCACCTTGTAGCAGAAGGTACCCCATTGTGTGACAAAGGTTGTTTTCTCCATGTCCTCGGGGCCATTTTGATCTGGTTGTAGCCCGAGAATCCGTCCATGAAGGAAAACACCTTGTGTTAAGCTGTGTTGTCAATCAAAATGTCGATATGCGGTAGCAGAAAATCACCTTTAGGGATGGCCCTGTTCAAATCCCGGTAGTCCACACACATCCTGACCTTGCCGTCTTTTTTAGGTACTGGCACAATGTTAGCAACCCATTGTGGATAGGATGTAATAGCCAGAAAGCCAGCGTTGAATTGCTTCATTACTTCAGCTTTAATCTTCTCCGACATGTCGGGCCTCATTCGGCGGACTTTTTGCTTGATCGGTGGACAATCCTCTCTTGTAGGGAGACGGTGAACCACTATATCTGTGTCTAAACCCGACATGTCTTCATAAGACCAGGCGAAGATTTCAATGTATTCATTTAACAGCTGTATCAAACGCCCTTTGACACTTGGTTCCAGATTGGCACCCATTTGTACTTCTTTCATGTCTTCCTCTGTTCCTAAGTTGACTGTTTCCAACAACTCTTCATGAGGCAAGATGACTCTCTCTTCTTGTTGTAGAAGTCTGGCTAGCTCTCCTGGTACTTCACAATCTTCGTCATCTTCATACTCAGCCTGATTGACCAAATCTTCATAGTTATTGAAGGACATAGCAGAATAGTCACCCATAGAATCCAGAGTGGATGGGTACCTGCATTTGTGAGTGTGGGTGTGTGTAAGGGATAGCCATCCTTAAACAAACAAAAAATGCAAAAGGAAAGAAAATGAACACAACAGTTTATAAATGAAAAACGTCCAATGGTTCATTAAACATGGCATATGAATATGAAGAGAATCAAAACCCTTACAAATGGACCTACATGCCCCGGGCAAGGCATGAGGTGAAAAAGTAGTGTGCAGTTTGTTTAAAAGTAATTATTACAGACCAACAGGAAATGTTCGAAAGATAAGTTACTGATTAATGAAAGTAACGGGGACGAAGTCTTTCGCCTCCCAGTTGTGCAGTCCCCCTTAGATGGTTGGGAAGATCCAGTCTTTAATGTTACCCTCTTCGTCTTCGTCTTCCAAAGCATTGATCCCATGAGGAGAAATCTTGATGGGTGTCCTTTCAATTTTTGAGCGACGCATAGCTTTCTGCCCCGCAACGGTGAATCCCAACCCAAACTTGTCTGTCTTGTGGGGAAATTCAGGCAACTGAACCCATGCTGAGCTCTTTCCCTCCTTTACTGCAGCCTTTGCGTCTTTCAGAGATGCCATCCTGGCCACCTGCTTGGGTACCTCAGCTATTGTCCTTGCTACTGCAACCTCGGGAGCAATTTCCTCGAAGTGTTGGAACGGTGTCTCAATGAATTCGCCCTCCACCTCTACATACCGAAAGGAGTTCAGGTGACTGATCATATATTCCTCTTCACCGTGTACAGTTATGATTTTTCCTTTGACAGGGTATTTCAGCATCTGATGTAGGGAGGAGGTGACTGCACCAGCATTATGTATCCATGGTCTCCCTAGCAAGCAAGAGTATGACGGACGAATGTCCATCACATAGAAAGTTGAGTGGAATACTTCAGTGCCCACCTTGATGGGAATGTCGACCTCCCCATGCACCATTCTTTTAGATCCGTCAAAGGCCCTGACAATGATATTACTTGGTTTCAGCTCCAAGCCTTCACAATCCAACCGGTCGAGAGCTTTCTTAGGCAGCATATTTAGAGAAGAACCAGTGTCGACCAAGACATGGGCGAGAGTAGTTCCTCGGCATTCGACTGACACATGCAATGCGTCATTGTGCTTTCTTCCTTTCGGAGTTAGGTCAGCATCAGAGAAACCCAGGCCGTTGTCGGCAGTAAGGCTGGATACACAATCCTGGAATTGATCGGCTGAGGTTTCCTGGGGCACATGGGCTGTCTTCAAAAACCTTATCAAAGCTTTGGCATGAGCCTCCGAACAAAGCAGCAAATCTAGCATGGATATCTTCGAGGGGGTTTTCCCCAGTTGCTCTACAACGTCATAATCACTTTTCTTAATTATTTTCAGAATCTCCTCCATTTCTTTCTTAGAGGTTTCAGGGGTGACCAATGGTTGAGCCCTCGTCCTAACGAACTCATCTTGGATCCCTTTCCCCTTATCAGTAGAAGTAGGAGGGACTACCACAGGAGTAACAGCTTCTTCAATTAACGGAGTTCTTGCAGAAAGTTTTATCGGTGCAGGAGTAACCTTGGCAGCAGCTGAGGGTCCAAAGATTGCCTTTGGAGGGGAAATCTCTGGAGAAAATATTCTCCCACTTCGGGTAATCTTGCTCGTATCGGCAATGTTTCCAACGTCGGTATCTTCTTCGTCAGAGGTCTCTTCAGTTATCTCAACTTGTTTCACACCATGGTAGTAGATTTCTCCACCATAATTCCATGGTATTGATTTGTCAGATTTGTAGGGGACAGGCCCAGGCATGGTTATTTCCAGAGGAACAAACTTCATAGCGGATGTAATCTTAACAGGCTTTTTAGGGACCTTGGAAAGATTGGTGGAAATGGTGATTATTGAAACATCTTCGATAGGAGTTGGAATAGCAGGAATCTTTTCGAAAAGAATTTGTTGGCTGTCCATTAGGCCTTGGATGCCTATCTTCAGCAATGGACAGTCGATTGGTAGGGAGGAACAACAGTAGCAGTCTTCTTTACATCCTGGGAAAATCCCAGCTTTCAACAGATTCAACTTAATTGTCAGTAATGGAGTTACCAGATCATCGACAGCAGAAACATACAGATCTTCTTCAATAGCATGGATATTGCGACCGTGCTTTGGCATCGGAGCGGATATTACATTCGGCTTCTCCGGAGCATCAAACTAAACCTCTTTTGCATCTATCAAGTCTTGAATTTTATGCTTAAGCGCCCAGCAATCGTTGGTGTCATGCCCGATGCTATTAGAATGATAGGCACATTTAGCATTGGGGTGATAATGCGGGGAAGTTGTATTCACATTTTTTGGTGCCTCTTTGATAGTGGCGAGATTTAGCTTCAACAAATAGGGAAGAACTTGTGCGGGCGTCATATTGATGCGGGTGAACTGCCGTTATGGCCGTTCTACCCGTTGCTGGTTAGGTCTGGACTGATTGTTACGAGGATGATCATTTGATGAATTTTGGATCATCACGGCCCCCACAGTCGGCCGGCGCTCAGTTCTTCCTAATCTTTTCTGAGAGTATATAACATCTGCTTCCTTCTTGGCCGGAAATGATTTCTTAGCAGTTGTAGAGGCAGAGGCATCCATTTGAATCTTTCCATTCTTAATACCAGCTTCCACCCGTTCGCCAGTCAGAATCAATTCAGTAAACCCTGCGGAAGAGCTCCCGGTCAAATGGTTGAAGAACGGGCCAGATAGGGTTCCCAAGAACATATCAACTAGTTCCCTATCAGAAAGAGGTGGATGCACTCTTCCGGCCAAGTCGCGCCATTTCTGGGCGTATTCTTTGAATCCCTCATTTGAGGCCATTCCCATACTCTGTAGCTGAGTACGGGTTGGCGCCAAGTCAGCGTTATATTGATACTGGCAATAAAAGGCAGCTGCCAAGTCTTCCCAGTTATGCACTTCTGACCTCTCAAGTTGGTAAAACCAGTCTAGCTGTGTACCGGACAAGTTGTCCTGAAAGAAGTGTACCCAAAGATTTCTATCGGATGTATGAGGTTGAATTCTTCTGACATATGACCTCAGGTGCATCTTTAGGCAAGACAGCCCTTCATATTTTGCAAAAATCGGCACCTTAAACTTTGGAGGGATCACAATCCCAGCAATCAATCCCAATTCTTCAAAATCTAACCCGGGAACCCTCTGCAGCTCCATAGCTGCCAGTCTATCCTCCAGGTTTTTGTATTTGTCGTCCGCTGGCGGGTATTGCTGCTCTGAGTAGTCTTCATCTTCCTCAACCTCTTCCTCTTCAGCTTCGGACTCAGAAGGTAGTGCAGCTCCTTTTCCCTTACTGGTTCCCTCATCAGATGCGGAGGGAAATTCAAGAACTCTTCTAGCTTCATTCTCAAATCTTCTTCCCAGTGTAGCTACCCCAACTCTTTTCTTCTTCTTTTTTCCTTTTTCTTGCTCTTTATTCCCCAACAGTGCTTTTAGATCCTCCTGACCCTTTGCCAAGGTCATTAGGAGCTGTTGAAACTGCGAGTTTTGTGATTGCAGATCTTTGACCGTCTGTTCGAGATCCATCTTACTGAAATAAACAGCAGAAAGATAAGGAAACCTGGTGTGGAGACCTGTTTATGCATATGATGAATGATATGTTTATTCATGCAATGCATTCAAGGATTTAGAAATTCGAAATTGTTGCAAACAAAAAGAACACACGTCATATTAATAAGAAGAAATTTGTCAGTACATAAATTTCCCATGGGCCAAATATTACAAAACTTCTTAAGGTAGAAAGACGTTGCGCATCCTCTTTGGTGCGATGTAAGTGTTGAGGGTCTCCTCCTCATGAAGTCGGCGGGTAAGCTCCAAAACCTTCTTCTCGCTAGCGTAGAAGCTGGCTTCAAAAGTATTTCGTTCCTCCTTGAGTTGGATCCAACTCTTTTTCATTTCCTCCCATGATGTTGGCATGTCAGGATGTAGGATGGTGTAGGGAACCTCTCCTTCCTTAACAGGCTCTTTAATCAAAGGGAGAATATGAGGGTAAGGCATCATAAGACTCTGGGCTCGGGTTCTTACCCACTTGAGATAAGGCTCAAGAGGGATGGAGTTCTTGTGCCCCAGTGTCTTGCTATCTACCTTGTTAGGCATCCTCCAAGCTCTGATGAATCTTTGGCGAAGTCCTTGCGCATCGTTGTCGAAGTCAAAAACTAGGTCAGGAATCAGCATGTCATGAGGGCCATCCCTCCGTGCATATCCAAATTGTCTCCAAGCTAGACAAGGGTTGTAGGTAATGCCCCCTCTAATGCCAAGTAATGGAACATTAGGGAACTCACCACAACGATCGACGATGATGACATTTTCTCTGGACCGAGAACACCAATGTACATCAGAGTGTGTGAGGGTCATCAGCCGTTGTGACCACCTTAAGCCTTGTTCATTCTTCAAAACAGATTGTGGAAGGTGCGAAATAAACCACCTTGCAAGGAGAGGAGTACAGCACATGAGAACACCTCTCTTTCTCATTGTTCGTGTGTAAAATGAGTGGAGGATGTCCCCAAGCAATGTAGGTATGGGATTCCTGGACAGGAAAATCTTGACAGCATTGACATCTATAAGTTGGTCAGGATTTGGGAACAAGACCAACCCATAAATGAGGAGTGCCACAATCTCTTCAAAGGCTTGCAGATCCAAAGAATTCCAACACTCTTGTGCCTTCTCAAATAAGAATTTTTCCAAGAAGCCTTTGACACCACTTCTGGTTTCCCAATGCCCCTTGATGTCAGATGGTTGCAAGTGTAGTGTTTGAGCAACATCTTCAGGCTTTGGTTCTTTTTCCGTACCGTTGTAGGGTAGTTGATTAAGAATAGGAATTCTCAGGAGTTGAGAAAATTCCTCCAAAGTAGGCACCAATTGATAGTCGGGGAATGTGAAACAGTGGTGAAGAGGGTCGAAGAATTGGAACAACACTTTCACCATGTCTTCTTCAATGTTGGTGTTGACTAGGCTGAGCAGTCTACCATGTCTTTCACTGAAGAGAGAGCTTTCTGGAATTCTGGATGTAAGCTCCTTGAGTTGAGGAGGGATTCTCACAAGGTTGACTTGGATAGTTTTCCTGCGAAGAATTTCCATGACCTACAAAACAAGAACAAAGATGAAGATCCAAACCCTTGAAATGGTTAGTGGATGCATATGATGCTTTATGATGTTCATGATGTATGCACAAACATATGTACAAGCAAGTCACACAAAACCCTAGTTTCAGGCTTGCATGGGGTTTCATAAGTAAGTACCCTCTTGAGTGAAGTTGGCTTAAAAACCTGTCCTATAAATAGTAACCGGGTTCTAAGGAGCTCAATATCATTGGATTGTTTTCCATGTTCATTGTTTTGGTTTAGCCACTTAACTAGCGACCAAAATATTCCAAGAAAACAACCCTCAATGAGTGTAGTATCGAGTATCTACCAACTTCGGACTGCACCAAAGCCGGTCATCTCACTACCCCTAATAAAAGGCCAAGATGGTCAAGTAAGGTTCTAGGTCATTAGTGCTTAGTGACATCACTCAGCGGCCCCGTACTCTCCTTGATTGAACTCAAGGGTTACCGGTACTCACAAATATGTCGCACTAATATAGCTATTGCTTCAACCGTGTCGGTATACCCCGCACAGTTTCCACAATGTATTGCTATCTATGAATGTTTCCCAAATGAAGGTGTAGGATTTCAAGCCCAAACAAGAGAACCAAAATATAAAGCAATCAAAGCAAACAATTAGTCATGCAAAAGGGTGATCTAAGCCCTAAGGTTACTCCACTTTTAATCATGTCCCCAACAGAGTCGCCAGTTCTGTGATACGGTAGGAGAACTGATTTGAGGTTTGCATTTATTTTCGCAAATGTTTCGGTTTAGCAAGAGTCGCCACCGACTTTTTATTTTATCCTAAGGAAAGGTTAAAAAGCACAGCAAAAACCTTTGAGATATTTTCTTGGGTTCAGGGAGTAGATTATAGAAAGGGAAGGTATTAGCACCCTTTCTATCCATGGTTATCCATGGGCTCTTAGTTACTTGCTGTGATCGGTGGATCTGGAACTGACTGTTTAAAGCTGGTTTCGCGAAATGTCGCGGAAGCAAGAGTCGCCACCGTCTTTTATTTTCTCCAAATGGAAAGGACAAAAGCACAGAAAAATTCCTTAAAGAGATTGCTCTCGGTTCGGGAGGTAGGTTATAGAAAGGGAAGGTGTTAGCACCCTTTCTATCCATGGTTATCCATGGGCTCTTAGATACTTGCTCATTTGTGTTTTCAAAAATGGTTTGTTTGCTTTTCAATTGTGGGTTTTAAAAAGTTTCTTTGAAAATTCCAGTTCGACTCTTGTATCGGTCCTCAAGAGTGTTTGAAAAATTGCTTTCGAAAGCTTTTTGAAAAGGTGTCGGTGTGAAAAGTATTTTGATTTGTTTTGAAATTAGAGCAAGTATCTAGAGTCGTCTACCTACCCTAAGGAATTCGTCTGTGTAAATGTCCTTTAAAGTAGTGCCATCCCACCATTGAGAGGTAGGTAGCACCACCGTTGGAGGTGTTCGGGTCAATTCGAGGTTCGGGACATGGTGATCACCAGAGCAATAGGAAGACACCTTAGAAGCTACCCTCATGCCAGGTTCCCGGATCATGAGGACTTACTAAGACATCCTCTACTCGACGATCACCTTTCGAGGCAAGGCAACAGTGAGACGTACCCTAGGGGTGGTGTGTGACTTGTGTGTCATGTTCATTTATTTTTGTCTTGTCATATCATGGGTGATCTATGCGTTTGTTTTTATTTTTGCCATTCATTCTTGCATGCATTTATTAACAGTTAAAAATTGCGAGAAATGTAAAGGTTCCTAAACTATTACAAAGGCGTGGGTCCACATCGCCAAATTAAATCCAGGACCCGATTTGACAGAAAATAAAGAAGTAATGTGCGAGAAATTAAATGTCCGAGTTTACAAGGCTTTGGGAGAATTACATTAATATTATAAGAAGTAAAATAAAATGCGTGAATTGGAATTAAAATTGGAAGCGAGGGCGTTGGACCCTTTTTAATGAAATTAAATTAAATTATTAAATTAATTAAATAAAAATGAAAAAAGAAATTATTTTGAGATTTTTTTGGATTTATGGTTTTTTATGTGAATTAAATGAAATTAACTAATTAACCCTAATTCTACAACTTTTATTTATTATGAAAAACATGTTAAAATTAAACCTAAAATTAAATTAATTAATTAATGGCAATTTGATTTATAAAAATAACTAATTAAGAATTAATAATTAATATGGTGAAAAAAGGAAAAAAAAGATAAAAAATGCTTGAAACCCTAATTCTACCAATTTTTAGGTTTATTGAAAAATATTATGTTTAATCCTAGAATTTAAAACTAAGTTAATTAATGAGTTTTATTTACAAAAAATAACATTAAATAAAAATACTTATTTTTTTGTCTTTTTTCTGATTTTTATATTGTTTTTATGTTTTTATGAAAATAAATTGGTTTAAGGAATTAAATTGAAAAACTAATTAAAACAAAAATAGAAAAATATGAGAAAAGAATGAGAAAGGAAAACCATGGGGGTTCTGTCCCCAAATTGGAGGTAAAGTCCAGTAATTCTGGCCCACTTGTCTATGGCCTCATTTGACTTTGATGCTGGCGTGCATGTGCGTTGACTAAAGCACATCATAGGCCTCAGATCTTGGCCCTTGGATGGAGATGGTGGGATGTGTGGCACGTTTGAGTGGGGAGCGTATGGTGCACCCGGGAATTGAATCTGCATGGGATCAAGTTAGGAAAAATATTATTGAAAGGGAGGGGGACCTGGGATTCGAACCCAGGTCCCAGAGGTTACCAATCACACGCCTGACCAGTGGAGCTGCTAGTGCACTTTGTTTATTATATGACTAATGAATAATATAAGAATAAAGCAAGCGTTAGTGGGACTTTAGCGCGAAAATTCAAATAACCCAATCATGCCTTGACACTTCATCATCTTCCTCCTCGTCTTGTTTTTTTTCTGAAACATAACAAAGGTTAGCGGGGGTTTTAAACCCCCCCAAAGCATGCAGTTTTACAAAATAGCGATTAGGCCATATGGCCACATAAATTAGGCGCGACTATGGCAATCAATTCGTCCAAGCTTCCTTATTCCAAACATGGCACTGAGGTGTCTCAATTTTACAGTATTTAGAAACGCCTAATTTAAAATTTGAAGAACCCTAACGTCCTTTAATGGTGGTTCTTCATATAGCGCGTGAAAACTCAATTAAAGCAACCAGTTAGCTTCAGAATGATGAGAGTAACACAAAACAAGTATTAGAATTCAAAAACATGACATGAATAATGAAATACGATTTATGCAAAAAAAGTGAAAAAGTTTGAGTTCCATTCACCAATTCTGGGCGTTAGGGATGTGGAAAGCTATTCAGACACGTTTCTTGATGTCTCAGGAAGGTGATGAGATAATTATTTTGGCTTGAATCTCACTGGAAGACAGTTTTCAGTATTTGAGTTTTTCACAAAAAATGCAAAAGTGGTGATGATGTTCTTGCGCAGCTGGGAGGTTCTTAGGAGTAGGGTTTGCATTAGTATATATGTGTGAATGATCAGGGTTGAAAATTTGGTCCAAAGAATCAAGGAATTGATGAGAAAATATTTGATTTTCCATGCATATATTTTTTCAATCTTTTCATGCAAATTTGATACAAATCATGGCCAATCACTTTAATTCCTTCCATATCTGATCATGCACGAAATCTTGAGCTTATCCCATGCATAAAAAGATTTAAAAAGTTAGGTTTAGTATTTTCCACATATTTATTTTAATTAAATGAATTATTAGTCATTAAAAATCCAAATAAATAAATAAAAATGATGAAAAACTTCCCTTTGGGCCAAATGGTCGTGCACATGCCTTGAATGATGGATTTTGGAAGAAAAAGAGGCCCATTAGCATTTTTAAGACTTTTGAAGTAATGTTGACTTTTCAAAATATCCAAAAATTTCCCAACTTCCACAAGGCATAACTTGCTCAATTTTTAAGATTTGCTCATGTTCTTGGACATTTTGGAAAGGTCTTTGAGTCCTATAAACAATGTCTTTGGTACCATGTCATTTTGATTTACCAATATCAAGTTATGGCCTTTGACATAAAGTCCCTTTTTGTTGACTTTTGAAAATGACCTATAATGTTGAAAATGATAACTTTTTGTGAGAGAATTTCTTGGACTTGAAGTGTGAAGAGGAGTTGTAGGAAATGTCTTTCTCTTCAAAATGAGCTTTGGATGGAATTTTTCTGATAATCCATGTGGAAGTTATGCCTTGGTCAAGTTACAGTTGACTTTTTCAACTGTCCAAATATGGAAACTTTTGCATCTTGAGACTTTTTGAGCCAAGCTTTGAGAATCATGATCAAGCATTGATAAAATGATGTTTATGGCTTCAAAATGAGATGTTGACCAAAAATTTGGACTTTTGACTGTCAAATGACCATTTTGCCCTTACAGTTGACTGTAGTGCAATTAGGGTTTTTGACTGTGCAATTTTGTGTTGTAGGTCCTGAAACTTGGTATGAGGATGCTTGACCATATTTGTAGGCATGTGGGACTTGATTGGAACCTTGGAAACTTCATTTTCCTTGTCAGAACCAAAACCCTAATTTTGACTGTTAGGAGGCCCTTGATCTGTGCAACCCTTGGGGAGATCTTGAAACTTTGACTTGGCAAATTTTGAAGAATATGGGAGGGCAAATTTTGGGGTACAACAGTTGCCCCTGTTCAATCTTCTTAGACTTGAGGATGCAGATTGGCTGACGTGCCTTTCGTAATCCGAAGGTGGAAGATGATTGAACACTAGAGTGCCCAGAAATTTGCGCTCACATAGTAGTGTGATGATGGGAATGGGCTTATAGATGCCATCTGGAGATTGATGAATAGGGTGATGGGATTATAGATGCCATGCTAAGAGGTGATGGATAGGTGGATGGGCTTATAGATGCCATGCTGAAAGATGATCGCGTAAGAGATTCCTTAGCGAGAACTTGCGTACCTGCAAAAGAAAATGATTACCTGACCCGTTACAGGAGCTGGTCTTCAGATTCTTTGTATAGAGGTGTCCTGACTGGTTACAGGAGCTGAATCTGGATCTTCAAAAGGTGATGAATGAACCAGGGATAGTTACTACCTCAACAGGAACGGTGAGAGAACCTTAGGCGACTTCAACCTCAACAGTAATTATTGAGAGAATCTTGGACGACTTCAACCTCAACAGTAACGCTGAGAGAATCTGGGGACGATTACTACCTCCGCAGTAACGGGGAGAGAACCATGGGCGACTTCAACCTCAACAGTAATCATTGAGAGAATCTTGGACGACTTCAACCTCAACAATAATCATTGAGAGAATCTTGGGCGACTTCTACCTCAACAGTAATCATTGAGAAAATCTTGGGCGAATTCAACCTCAACAGTAATCATTGAGAGAATCTTGGACGACTTCAACCTCAACAGTAATCATTGAGAGAATCTTGGGCGACTTCAACCTCAACAGTAATCATTGAGAGAATCTTGGGCGACTTCAACCTCAACAGTAATCATTGAGAGAATATTGGGGCGATTACTACCTCCGCAGTAACGGGGAGAGAACCACAGGCGACTATAACCTCAACAGTATCATTGAGAGAATCTTGGATATCTTCACTGAGTCTTTATCAGGAAAATCTGTTAGGGGTCGATTTAGCTGGACTAGAGAAGGCCTTTGACTGGATCAGAAACAGTAAAATCTTAGGGTCGATTTAACTGAACCGGTCTAGGTCTTGAAATCTTCAACTGGATAAGAAACAGGGAGATCTTAGGGTCGATCTGACTGAACCAGAGAAGGCCTTTGACTGGATAAGAAACAGAAAAATCTTAGGGTCGATTTAACTGAACTGGTCAAGGTCTTGAAATCTTCAACTGGATAAGAAACAGGGAGATCTTAGGGTCGATCTGACTGAACCAGAGAAGGCCTTTGACTGGATAAGAAACAGAAAAATCTTAGGGTCGATTTAACTGAACCGGT